>OY283149.1:78198023-78673023 GCA_958299815.1 Sarcophaga carnaria | reverse complement strand
TTCATTTTTGGATAGCAAGAGGACTTGAGGTTTTTTCCTTGGGTAAGACACAAGATAAGCATTTAATTTGCAGATCCTTAAAAAAATGTATTCATTTAACATCACACTCAATTTATCTATAATTTTAAGTATTTGTGTCCTCATAAGGATGGATTAGCATCAAATCATTGTTTCCTTATAAAAATTTAAAAATTACTTTCTAGTTTTATATCAATTTGGAACGTTAGTTCATAAATAATATTGTTTGTCTCTGTTGTTCTTTCGTTTAACGGATGTCAGATTGTACACATTTTTAGTAAAATTAATTTCGCTTAAAGACCACATCAAAACAATTCCTATCCACTGCTAATCAAGTAGAAATTACTCTTCGAAAAATTGAATTAAGAAAGTTTATTGACAAATTCGAACTATCTGGGTTAATGCAAGATATCAAGATCTCAATACATATTGGACGAAAATATCGTCTCAATCAGGAAAAGAACTGAATAATATAATTAGGCTTAACCACTACGATTAGATATCAAATTCACATCTTAAATCACATCTTAAATCGTAAAAGATCCAGTTAATAGAATAGTTGAAATCAAAAGATTCTTATCTTTGATTCGATTGAAGAATACCTAGATGGTTTTGTCCAGACGAATGGATGCATAAATAATCTAATAATTGTCAATCTTGGCCATATTCTACTTGTAACACTATCTGGTTTCAATGAGGTTGCAGATCAACATGATGTCCATATAAAATAGGTAACAGAGCACAGAGACATTCCGGGTAATTGCAGGATTGATAAAATGGCCATAGATCTCTCCGATGAATTCTCGACGTTAAGAACCCTTTTAACAACCTGCAAGCTCATAATTGTTATTGTGATTATTGATACCATTAACAATAGACGAGCGGCTTCGAACACGGGCAGAACGGCATAATAAATGTGGTCAAAGCTGGATGTAGGAGGGAGGGCACATGGCAAATTTGCTTTAACTCCGAAGAAGCACACTCAGTATAATTTTCGGGTTCATTACAAGGCATTGGATTATGGGAAAGCATGCGATACAAATTGGTCTTAGACAACTATGTCGAAGGAGAAATTGGCACCTTTGTGCCTACTATATAGAGGATCTGAATAAGCTGTCATGCATTGACATTGGCAGTCAGAGTGGTTTCACCAGAAACTCCGAATGACTGCGGAACTTGGAGATAAATGGAAAAATGTGGTACCACAATGGGCCATATGTGGTCTAAGTGTGTTCATTCAAACTCCATGGAATTTGAAAACATAGGATAGAGGCAAAATTATTCTTTGTTTTTTTTTAAATGAAATTAATTTATACTATTAAGAATTTATTATTAAATAATTAATTTCATTCATATTGCTCTTCAATTTAGTTGAAAATATTAATGAAAAATAATAAGCGTACGATTTTAATAATTCGACAGATGAATACATTATTTCAAGCAACTGATTTTAATGACTTTACAAAATAATGAATATGGAAGGCAAACAACTGTTAACCGGAATGAAATAGATGCTCTACGGGTATAAAAACAATTCTTTTTTTTGTGTGGTAAGATTATGGTTTACGAAGCGCACATAAAAGGTTTTGCAAGTAAAACGTTCACAAAATATGTTTGAGTAACTAATTGTGCTGAGGCTGTCTAATTCTAGCTATAACTATTTATTATTCTAAGCATATACGCTAATATACGATGCTACAAACCGAGACAGTATAGAAACTGTATCACTAATGTTGCCGTACGATAATAGGAATATAAAGGAAAGTGTTAATAACTTAGTTTTTATTAGGCAAGGCCTGGACAGGACTCAATTCAGAGACAACACAAAGAGAGAACAAGAAATATAGAGACAAATACACGTACACTAACACATTTATTTAATATTGCCAATAAAGGCAGACAGATACACATTTAAAACACATACGTAAGTACATAAATCTACAGTTAGGGACAAAATTGCTCACTTCAGATTCGATTCAAATCAAACGTAAAATTTAATACAGTTTCCGGTTCTATTTTTTTTAAGTTCCTTATCCAAGATTTAATTGGAATTTCGGCGAAAAATTATTGATTGGAGCTTTTATAAATTAATATGGAGTACTAACGCCAAGTCATTGGAATTAATAATGTCTGTGAAAATGACGGGTGCATTGTACTGTGACTAGGAAGTTATATCATAGCTATGGCATTTGCTTTTACTGGTACTTTCAGAGGAAGTCGGCGGAGAAATATTTTTCATTTTTCGTTTTATTGGAGATGTCTGACTTGGGGTTTGAAACCAGGTTTCATGTCTAATAAGAAAACTTATTACCTACTAGACAACGGCAACTTCTAAGTCGGGAACAGTAAACGTAACCTCATTGCAAGATCTAATAGAAATCTTGTAAACCAAGAGGCTAAGCTCATGGGGACGAAGGCTTTTGCGAAAAATCGCACATGATGAGTATGTATGTATGTTGACCAGTAAAAGTCAAGAAAATATGCAGTTGTTGAATTTTTTAGGAGTTGAAAACCTTGATTTTGTCCTTGATTTTGTTGAATACTTGAAAGTACCTTCATTGCTAGCATATTAGTCTAAGGTGCTACGCCGTAACGTTTCACCGCTTGATGAATTGAAGATCGGCCATGATGATCTTTGATTATACAGGCCTATTCACATTACTGTACATCATAACCATAACATAAACACGATTATGACGAATTCTTTTTCCATTTAGTACGAATAAAAATCGCGTATAATTGAGCACAATGGGATATTGCATTTTCCTTTCCAGATGGGATTTCTGCCCAAAACAATGGGGGTAATTTCTAGGCTATTTTTGCTTACATTTTTCACTTTCATCAGTTCGGCCTTCGATTATCTATTTCTCCTTTAGCAGATGGTGTAGTTTAAGAAGGTATTTTGCTACTTTATCTATAGGTCGAGTGGCCTTAGAAAGGTATTTGGTTTCGAGGTTTTAACAAACCAGATCCAGAATGATATGGCTTGTTTTTTGGGTGATGAGAAGGTTGTATAATTCCTTATGAGCACTTGCTAGGAAACCTAACCTTACAGACTTCAAGAAACAAAAATGTGTGAACAATTTTGTTCTTAACTGTATACCAAAAAGGTATCCAATTGAGAGACAATACAATGGCAACATTTGGGAAAAATTTTATTAGAGGACTGGGAGTGAAAGTGCATATTTTATAGTATTTAGACATTCACACTTTCTTCAAAAGCATACAAATTGGGGATAAAATATATACTGTTGTGTTGTTGTTTTTTTTATTGCCTATTCAAGTTAAACTATTTGTGAATTGCTTGCCTGTTTTTATTTTTTTGCTCTTTTTGATTAAAACATTGAAGTGTGATAATAGTATAGCATTGTTGTTAGTCAAAAAGGATACAGAAAGAAAGAAGCCTTAACCGATTTTGTTTCTTAGCTGTAGAGTTGTACACAAGCTAACCTAACACTGCTTTAAACGCTTAAGACATTGTTTCTCTTTTTGTTTGTCGGTGTTATTGCATATTTTTTTTAAAAGAATTTGTTGTTGTGGTTTTTAGTTAGTTAATTTTTGTTGTTGTTGTTGTAGTAGTTGTTGTTGTAGATTGTTTGTTTGTTTTGTTTTAAATACTCACGCATAAATTGCTAGAAGGAACTTTCTTTGGTGGGTTCTTACACGTCCGGGATTAACCCGTTTTACTAGTCTTGTATGTTTGTAAATGAGCCAAGTTTCACGAAGAACATTCGCCGCAGCATTTTTCAGCTAAAAATAGTATATATTGGTTGTTGTTTTTTTGTTTTGTTTTTTTTGGGTTTTTTTTGATGATTTTTAATTTTTCAAAAATGTTTTTTTTTTAAATTTTTTTTGGTATGTAGATTTTTTTTTTATATAACATAGAAGAAAAAAGGGAATAATACATAAAATGTTAGCGATTTTTCTTTTATTGATAGCTTTTTTGTTGTTGATCTTTTTTTATTTTTTTTTTGAAAGCCAAAAAATTTGAAATAAAAAATTTTTAATATGAAGTATAGTAAGTATAGAAAATAAAAAAAAACTTTATGAATAGAGTGCAAATTAATAAAAAAATAATATTAAGTGAGGTTTTTGTGTCATATAAATATCGTAATAAGGTGGTAGGAGACTTAATTTTCTTTATGTTGGTTGGTTGTTTGGTTATAAACTAAGAAAACATTTAAAAAATTAATATCCTAAGTGAATAATATTGGTTTCACTACGCTTTTCTTTGATCGTAGCATAATTTTGGTTCTTCACATTAAAATTCTTGAAAATAAAAAAATAATTCTTCAATGTTATGGACTAAATCATAAAAATTTTCTCGTAAGACATGTACTTGTTTATGTACTATTGATAGCCAGAAATTACATTGTAATGGACAGATGGATCAATCATTGTAATCTCAACTGTTCTCTTATGTGTGTGAAGAAAATACACTCCAATTTTACTGCCAAAGGTAAAAAATAAAAATTTTAACAGAGCCAATGTTAAAGGCTACAGAGCTATGCTTAACAGTGATCCACTCCATCTCCGAGCATAACAAAATATATATAACATGAGTTTTAAAGACAATTCTATCGGGTGGACCATCTATCGGTTTAAATTTGAATCGTCGGTTATTTCGTATCTGACAATACTTATGTCATTCTATTCTATCACAAAATTCAGTATGTTATCTCCACTGAGACTAATGTTTCCATTTACGCTTGAGCAACATTGGGATTTATTGAAAATTTATTTCCAAAACAAAGACAATTGGTTGGAAATTGAACGATAATGTCGTACAAAATTTGGTCGTGCAGAAGGACCAACAGTGCCCGACATACGCATGCTTATTGCTAAAGTTTGTGAAACTGGTTTCATTGTTGATGCGCCAAGACGTGAGCGTGTTCCTACATTGCGTACACCCGAAAATAATGAAGCTGTGGCTGAGGATCCATCAACATCAACTTGTCATTGTTCTCAAGAATTGAACATTTCACGCATCAGTTTACAACGAATTTTGAGAAAAGAACTTGATAAGATGCTTTACAAAGTTAAAAGTGGTTCAAAATCTCGTTTTCGCTACGCTAGATGGGCCAACGAGAAACTGCACTATGATATTGATTTTGCACAAAAAGATCAACTTTTCGGATGGAGTTCATTTTCATCTTGGTGGGTATGTTCATAAGTAAAATAGCCGTATTTGGGGCTCAGAAAACCTACACATGGTCTTAGAGACGCCAGTGCACATATTACGAGTGACTGTTTGGTGTGATTTGTGGAGGGAAGGCATCATTGGCATATTTTTCCTTGAAAATGAGGACGATTTATTACGTCGAACGTTTGATGGCAGCTTAATTAGCCAAGAAGCCACCATTTGGCACTGTTGGATTATTTTCTGTGGAGGTACGTTAAAGAAGGAGACAATTAAGCATTTGAAGACTAACATTTGTGATGACATTGCCGAGATACAACCCCATACCCTCGAAAAAGTGTACGAAAATTGGTCCGGTATTGTGGAGACAAAATTTGGTAAAATTTCATTTTAAATGGCCCACCCTTTAGAAAAAACTCTTCGAAATTTTGTGCTTCTTTAAACCACAATACCATGAAAATTAAATTCCTGCGGGTTTAACCATCTTTAAAAATCGACCATATTGTCACTTAATTATGTGAACAACCATTGAGAATATTCGTCTTGTTAAATAAGTAACCAAGTGAATAAATTAGTTTAAAACCAAACCAATGTGAATACTTTGCCAATATTGATTTAAGGATTTAATAAAGATACAAATGAAAACGAATTAAAATTAAAAGCAAAACAGCATATAAAATCAACCACAATCCAGTAATTTTAAATTAAATACAAAAGCAACAGTTAAATGTTAAAATAAACATGCGGAGACTACTAAAAGAACATGGCAAATTGAAACTCCTAAAAAAAACAATATTAAATAAAATTAATTGTTAAGAAGTGATGCTTAAATGCGGTGTGACAGATATAGTCGGGAGAGAGCGAGAGTGGACAACGTAAAGCAAATTAATGAATATAAACTGTTTGCACCAATATGTCCAACATAAAAAAACGTTCGCATAGGAATTTGTATTAAGAAAGGCGTAGAAAAGCATGCAATGGTACTTTTTTTAATACGATTTTCTACACAAACGCTTGTGTGGGATTTAAAGGGTGCAGGCGTTAAAGAAACACAGAGTTAATGCTACAGACTTAATTGCAACAGCTACAGAAAATAATAATAATAATGCTACTACATTTAATTGTATTTGCAGTGGCAGCAATGCAAACACAGTTGCCATTTAAGTCATGGTTACAATTAATAGAGTTTTATAGATCAAATAACACAATTACTACAGTTGAAAAACGTGCTCAATTAAATTAAATTAAAAGAAAATAATGAAATAAAAAAAATTAATTAATTTTAATTTTTTTTTCTTTTTTCTTTATAGTGAAATGGAAAAAAATCATTGAACATAAAGCAGAAAAAACCGTTTACTAAACAGTTAAAAATATTTATAAAACAGTTAGAAAGAATAAAAATTATAACAATAGCAACAGTAGATAAACGCTTATACAACACATATGCAAGGAAATTTATAATTGTTTTAAAGATAGAAATAAAAAATACTTTTTTTTTAAACAAAATAATATTGAAAGACATAGGAAAACTAAAAGAATTACAAACACTTAGGCAACAAACGCTTTAAATACCCTTTTTGTTAACTGTGTGTCCATCATGAAATTATGCACATGCTTTTCCGCTCGTGTCAATTCCAATTTTCTAGATACCACCGCTACTAGTAGAGCCGTACAACCGGCACCCTGAAATAAAATAATTTTTTTTTCGTTTTTTTTTTTTTTTTTTTTTTTTGAGAAAGAGAGGAAATTGAGAAAGTAACATTAATTATAAAAAAATTCTTAATTTTATAACAAACATATTGATAAAGCGCCGTTTTTTAATTACTCAATTAGTCTTTGCGTACATTTCAAAGATCAATTTGAGGTGAACGTTCGAGTGTATAAGTCAAAAACTCAATTTTACTAGTTACTAATGTGTTTGTCATTCAACAAGTTTCAGATCCATTCGAAAAGCCCAAAAAAATACTTTTTTAAAGATCAAAGGTCAGATGAAAATTAATTTTCAAATAAATTTTCTCCTTATTTCTGTATAACATAAAAATAAATAAGTTTATATTAAAGGTCATAGGTCATTTTAATTTTTTTTATTTTGTTTTAAGATTTCTTATATATTTTCAAAATTATTAAAATATTTCGCTCTTATTTTGGTTGTTTTTTTTTACTGCATTAGAATTATCGTTAGCTATGGTGTGATTGTTCAGAATATGTAAGGACCAAATTCTGGAAAAAATTAAAAGAAAAAATAAATCTGCCTGCTCGGTTTATAGAGTACGCCGTCCATCTTACGGCTAACATAATCAGCTCATGCAATTGTTGGTGGGTTTCACACTAATTTTACTTTTTTCGATTCAAAACCATTAACTGACTACCGAAGAAAATACAGTATATGTAGCGCGAAGCCTTGAAGAAGACACTGAAATATCAATTTTTCATCGTCGTTCTGACCTTAATGGCCTCTGCATGAAAAATTTCTCTTAAGTACCAACGTTTGCATTGAATTTTTACTGATTTTGAAACGGGTGTATCATATCTGGCTACATCAATAAATAACTACTAAAATTTGCCGTATTTGGAGCGCAAATAATCCACAAGTCGTCGTTGATTTTAAAAATGAGAAGGGAGCTCGCGCTATCTTGAAATAATGACTTAAAAATTACCGACATTTAGCTGCATCAGCCGACGTAACTTGCCATACAGGGGGTTTAATTATTGATTTATTGCAAAATTGATCTAAAATTAAATTATGATTTTTTTCAGAAGTGATCGTGCTTACCATTCCTCTCGTTTGGTCGATTTAACGTCTTGGAATTACTTTTTTTGGAGCTACCTTTTCTTTGGTTTATGCAGATAAACTAGCAAATATTAAAGCATTGTAAGCCAATATTCAAACCACTATTGACGCCATCGTAGCCGTGGCGGACATATACTAGTGATCGAAATTATTTACGACGAAGACTTCCTTTTAGCAGTCTTCAGTAAACAGCTAGCTTCTCAAATTAAAATATTAAACTTAAAGCCACTTATGAATTAAGTTAACACACAACAGGGGCGGTGTTGAAGGGTCAAATAAGGACCACGGAATAATTATCCGGTCAAAATTGTCCTAAGGGAAGAGTTGCTTCAGAAAGCCTTGATCTACATTGATCGCGTAATGGCTTTACTGCATAAATGGCAAAATGTTATTGGTAATGACAGCAAATATTTGGTTTATTAACATTTATTTCAAATAAAGGTGCTTCATTTCTGATAAAATTTATAAGCGAACTTTCTCGAAAGCTCAATAAATCAAATCCAACAAGAATCGATTGTGCAAATTAATGGCAAACTACTCTCATCAAGATGCTCTTGTACCCGAGTTCTCAACTTAGATTCACCAATAGTTTATTGAACTAAATAACACATAGTGTGGGCTTCAGTGGTCTTCAAACAATCTTCTACAACCCTTTGCTGTAATATCCGTTGTCAAATTATATGAAAAACTGAGACATAGTTTGCGATCCATGCTATTCAGTACGACAAATATTGCATAAATCTAGCGGTTTATTAAAGATATATAATGAAATATAATCCGTATGCATGAAAATATCTGAAATATTAAGGAGATCGGTGCATACAAGTCTTCAGCAGTCACACAGGAATGTCCATGTAAACCTAGGCAAAGATAAATAAATTCTTTAAAGACAATAAATAATTTTTTATTTTTCAATCAGGGTATTAAATATGATTTTAAATTTTTAATTGTAGGTAAATTCCATACAAGCTCGTATGGAGTTCAAAATTTTAATGGAAACATACTAAACAAGCATTTATGCGACTCTGGAACAACTTGAAATGAATTTTATGTTGTCCTAATGTAACCATAAATTTTGGGATATTTTTTTAGGCAAAACGTTAAACCCTCTGGGGTTTTTGAGTTTATCATTTTTGCTTTGTAAGCTCAATGCCCATTTGCATACGAACTGATGGCCAGCCTTAAGGAATTGTATAGAACTTCACACCAGACATTTAAAAACACCACACGAACAATCAATACGTTCGTCGTCCGCCATATAAATGTCATGGCATGAGCACAGTCATCAACACATGTACCATATATAAGCAAGTAGAAAAAACTCAAATTGTTTTACTATGTGTTGGTTGTAGTATAAATACGAAATAATTATGGCTTGCTTATATGTATGCCCACATGAATTCATGCGTATGAATTTGTATGAGTTTGTAGTCGATATGGTAGTATAGGCAAGAGGGTGTTAAAGAGAGATTATAGTGTTTAAGTGTTTATCCTGTTTATTTTTTTATAATGTATGTATATTGCTGTGTGTGTTAGTATGGGTGTTTGCATATCTTGTTGATATTATCTGTTTAATACAGTCAATTATCATTAGTGTGTGTATGTATGTGTAAAACATGTATGTGTTTGTTAAAAATCAACATTTCCTTTTACCCTCACTCCAGCTCTGTCGCTTTATCCTTATCTTTAAAAATTCTTTAATTAAGACTTCATTATTGAATTGTTTTTTGCATTTAAAGCAAATTTGCTTGTTATCCTTGCCCCCAAATGTGTGTGCTTAATGAGAGTGTGTGTTCGTTTATTTATAAAAATGAGAGGAAGAGTAAGTTATTAACACTCATGGCATACATTCTCATATATATTCTGTGCATACAGGAAATGGCTTTCTCAGTTTCTGTTGTTGATTAGTAGCCATATTGAAATGTGCACACACACATACATATATTTGTACTTGTGGCTGTTGTTTGTAAATACTATGTGGGTAGTTTTTAAAACATTTAGAAAAATCACTTGAGTTCTAGGACAGTTAGTTAAGGCTGTATTAATTAGAATGACTTTATCTCAGAGTTTACAAAAATTTCTGGCAATGAACTTACAAATTTAGTGATTGAATAAAAGGGGAAACAATTGAAAATGACATACGATAAAATTGGAAGAATGTAGAATGTTACTATTACTTCATTCTGCACATACTATCTTATATAAGCTGTATATCGGGTGGGCCATCTATTGGTTTAAATTTGAACCATCGACTATTTCGAATCTGGCAATACTTATGTCATTATATTCTGTCACAAAATTCAGTATCTTATCTCCACTGGACATAATGAATCGATTTACGCTTCAGCAAAGTTAGGATTTATTGGACCATTTTCATTTTTGTGGGTACGTTAATAAGCAAAATTGCCATATTTGGGGCTCAGAAAATCCACCCGCTCATCATGGTATTGATGTGAAAGATATTTGGTTTCAACAGGATGGTGTAACTTGTCATACATATCTCATGCCATAGTCGACTTATTGCGTCAAACGTATTGATGGCGGTTTAATTAGCCGAAATGTGATGTTAACCGGCTGCCAAGAAGCTGCGATTTGACATCGTTGGATCATTTTCTGTGGGGTATTGTGGAAGAAAAGTGCTATGACGACAAACTGGAGACAATTGACAATGCCGAGATACGACCTTATAAACTTGAAAAAATGCACGGAAATTGATCTGATCGAATAAGGTATTGTGAGGTCAGCCGCTGCAGAGGAATAATATTCCATTTCTAACCGGAACAATTGTACTTCACAACAAAAAAGTAAATCTGACAAAATTCAAACCATTTTTGTTTTATTGTATTTTTAAATTTAAACTTTTAAATGGCCCATTATATTTACTTACATGCTCATATTTAATATGTAAAATTCATAATACTGAGAACATATGTGACGTATGAGTGATATTTAATTCTATTGGATTCATACATCACAATATCAAATATTTTTTATTGCATACTTTTCAGAGTAACTATTCTAGTATATGTAATGTGATGCGTATGAGTAATATATTTCAAATTCAATTAAATATAAAGTATACCCCATTAATTTTGAATTAAATATTTCCAAGTATGATATAGCAATTCTAGGGGATTTTTAAAAATTTTAAATTTTTAGAGATATCCCAACCTAAAAGTAAATACAAAAATCACAATTCTAGGCTATACTATAGTGGGTGCTACATCATTGCCTGTATCTTCCACATCTTCACAACAAAAAAATAAATTTGACAAAATTTTTTACATTATTTAATTTAATTATTTTACAACACACTGTTACTTGAAACACTGTGCTACCTGATTTATTTACAAAAGCTCACACTTTCAGTGTCAAAAAACTCTGTCTAATGCTGGCATGATATTGATGTGAATGATGCTTGGTTTCAGAAGGATAGTGGAATTTTCCACACATACATATTATGTTCCAATCGAATTATTGCGTCAATCGTTTGATGGCCGTTTAATTAGTCGAAATGGTGATGTTAATTGTCCGCCAAGAAACTGCGATTAGATCCATTGGACTATTTTCTGCAGGGTGCCGTTAAAGAAAAATGTTATGCCGACAAACAGACAATTGTACATTTGGAGGCCTACATTTTCGATGCCATCGCCGAGATACGACCTTATAAACTCGAAAAAGTGCACGGAAATTGATCTGATCGAATAAAGTACTGTGAGGCCAGCCGCGACAGCCATATGAATGAAATAATATTCCATTTCTAACCGGAACAATTGTACTTCACAACAAAAAAAAATAAATTTCACAAAATTTCAAACCGTTTTTTGTTTCATTACATTTTTAAATTTAAACTTTTAAATGGCCTACTCTTTATTATTAACCTTTTAACCCTAACTGAACTGGGGTTCATCTTTATGTTGATGTCGATTGATGTACGTAAACTTATTGAATAGTAAATTGGTTATGATTAGCCAAGTCTATGTATTTGAAAAATACATTTCGATTATATTTTTCGATTGCTGTTTCTTTCATACATTTATTTACTCTAAACTGAACACTTTATTCCCACAAACTATTCACATTCAACCTAATATCTGTATACCTGGAAGATAATAAACATTTTTATTGTTTTCTCTTTAAACTTTTTCAATACCTGTTGCGTTTCTGTTCAGCTTTTATGGTACATGTTGCATATTCGTAGATGCAAACGTTTATGATAATGTTTATGATAATTTTTGTCTATAAAGACATTGGATGGAATGGGATGAATGAGAATGCATTTGTGTATGCCCATTTGACTATACTTTGTATTGCCCTTTGTTGTTTTTAAGCCCCCCCCAGATACAATACCATGCAAGCAAAGGCAAACCAAATGGGCAATAAGGAATACAATGAGAAAAACAAATAAAAATTCTATGCTATGTGACAATAGTTTGATTAGATGTATAATAGGCGACAGTTTGATACCCTATACAACCGATTGTTTTATAAAATGTATAGCTTGTTGCATGATAAATTAAAATTCACAACTCAGTTTATTGGAATCATAACTAAAGCTTCATACTGTCTCATGGAAATCAGTTGTTTGGATTAAAATTTAAATCACAGCTAAGGCCGATTATCAATACATTTCTAAAGAATTTGTTGTAGTAGATAAGATCTACGGAGATTTTTTTAATGGATTAATTTTCATTTAATTCAGTTGAATTTATTATTGATTTTTTCTAATTGTAGGTCAAAAATTAGTGTCGCCATAGTCTAGTAGATTAGGTTAGGTTAGTCCGTGGTTCAAATGCCAGCTCAGACATGTTGCACTAAACGAAATGTGAAAAAATAACTCAGCATTCTTTTTGCAAAAAATTTGAGAGTACATAAAATTGCTATGAAAAGTTTCTCAAAAGTCTGTCATTCGGTGTCGACTTGAAATTGTAAGTCCCGCCATTCATGAGAAAAATTAACACACACACAACATAAGTGGTGTGAGAACGGTAATCCAATTAAGTAAGTACTACAAGAGATTTACAATTTCTAAGAGACGACAAGTCTTTGTTACATACATACATAATTGATCATTACAACCCTTCAGTCAGTCAATTTAAAGTCGACTCCGACTTTACTCTCAGAGTTTTTGCCAGAAATCTGCTGAGAGAAAGTCGACTAAGAAATACTTTTTGTATTTTGTTTTGATGTCTGGCCTGGGGCTCGAACCCTGGCTTTACGTCTAATAAGCCAACACGCTACCTACTAGACTACGGCTTCAAGTCTGTGTTACTTATTGAAATTTGTCCAAATTGCTTTCGATCAAATCATACGTTAGAACGACTGTGATTATCATATTCAGTGTACCATTGTTTTCTACATGAATGTTCATGGATCCGAAGCTGTTCTTGTCCAATTTAGAAGTTTTTGTAAAGCAGAGAATTCGATTTTATCACAGCCTTCCTTATTGTTCTTAAAAGCTAAAAATACATCAGGAACGACTTAAATTTTGATCAGCAATACAGGTTATGGGGATTAGACCTGCTGACTGTTTATTGATGCTGACTGTTTTTAAGTTCTTTATTAAGTTATACTATACTTTGAACTGTATAACTTAAGGTGTCTTACCATTACTGAATAGAAAATTATAATAGAAGCCTGAATTTAAAAAAAAAACTTCGGCTGACTTCCAAAATGTTAGTTGCTTTGTGTTTGAACAAAGTATAGTGTTTCATAAAGCCGCTGTACAAAATGTTTACAATGTATACTATTGCAAAACGTCGTCAATGTGTACTTTTAACGTAGTCAAAAAGCAATCAGGCATCGGATTTATAGTTGATGCATTGTTTGGTAACTTTGCATATGTACAAAATTTATATACCCTAGTAGAACTGTATACAAACTTTGTGTTGGTACATTTTGGAAGTCAGCCATCATTTGAGAAAAGTGTTGCATCTTACATTAGCTCCTTTGTGCCTTTGCGTCTCTCTGCCTTTGTGCGTGTATTGTAAGTGAGAGTGTGTAAATCCTTATGTACACTTAGTCTCCCTCACTTTATTATGTTATTTGCTTTATAACACAATAACAATTTGTCTCTTTTCAAAATGTATTGCTGGTCGCTCAAACTGCTAAAAGGCTTAATGGCTGTGTAGTTGTGCAAATTGTTTTGAGTTAATTTTCACAGCATAGAATATGACGATGATAAGCTTATGCAGAAAAAGAAAACGATTACACTTGTAGATTGAATGTTAAGCAAAAACAGAAAGAAAGAAAAAAATGCCGTTTTAAATAGCTGTTTTAAAAGCAACACACTGTATTAAATCCATTATTCAGTTCATATTATTTAAAACACTTTATTTCATGAAAAATTTTTCAAAAAACAGAAAGAAAAAAATATAGAAGAGAAAGAGAAAATTGAAATGAAAGTGAAATGAAATAAAAGCAAATGCTAATATTTATTTAAGCTGTCCTTCTAAGCGACAGGGCGGTAACAGACATAAGTACTGCGATGACAATTGAAATATTATTTCATTTTTTTTGTTTTCGTTTGCTTGTTTGTTGTCCTCCTTGACAAGTTTCCATTTGATGGTAAAGTGTGTAATGCGGTGCTGACATTCCTTCACCCGGCATTTCTTCTTCCTTCGTTCCTGCTGTATTGTATTTTTATAACTTTGTATTGTATTTTGACAATTTCTCATGAGACATCAGTCATATATAAGCAACGGCAACAATAACAATAACAATAACATCCATAACAATAGAACAGTGACAATGATAAAAATGTATGTAAAAAATCCATCACCATGATCATCATCATCATCATCATCATCATTGTTCTCATCATCCGAAGAACCGCAACCAAATTGGAAAAATTCATTACATATGTAGACTACTATAATGGAAATATGTTGGCAAAAAACAAAACGCGACCTTAAGATAAAACACACACACTAAATAACTGTTCGGAAAAACATTTTTATTTTCCTTTCAAACTTGCTTGATATTTTAAAGTTTCTATAATGTTTTCTTTGATAAGGTTTGCATGTGATTGGAAATTTTGTTTCTACAGCACACCACACTACGGAGATGGCATCTCCAAAGTTTTGCTAACCAGTTTTACTGTGGTTGAGTTGATGAGTTGGTTTTGTGTCAAATGCATACTGTAGTAATATTTGTCATTTACTTGGGTTAAGGCGGTATAAATAATTTTATTTCTTACATACATATGGACAGGAATGAATTACAAGGTTATTTGAAACTTTTATGCAAATTTGTGTTGATAATGTTACTACACTATCACTAACTTACGGAACTTTAATTGTGAATATGGATAGAAATTCCATAGAAAATCAAATCTTGATAAAAATCAATGTATACTATTGCAAAACGTCGTCAATGTGTACTTTTAACGTAGTCAAAAAGCAATCAGGCATCGGATTTATAGTTGATGCATTGTTTGGTAACTTTGCATATGTACAAAATTTATATACCCTAGTAGAACTGTATACAAACTTTGTGTTGGTACATTTTGGAAGTCAGCCATCATTTGAGAAAAGTGTTGCATCTTACATTAGCTCCTTTGTGCCTTTGCGTCTCTCTGCCTTTGTGCGTGTATTGTAAGTGAGAGTGTGTAAATCCTTATGTACACTTAGTCTCCCTCACTTTATTATGTTATTTGCTTTATAACACAATAACAATTTGTCTCTTTTCAAAATGTATTGCTGGTCGCTCAAACTGCTAAAAGGCTTAATGGCTGTGTAGTTGTGCAAATTGTTTTGAGTTAATTTTCACAGCATAGAATATGACGATGATAAGCTTATGCAGAAAAAGAAAACGATTACACTTGTAGATTGAATGTTAAGCAAAAACAGAAAGAAAGAAAAAAATGCCGTTTTAAATAGCTGTTTTAAAAGCAACACACTGTATTAAATCCATTATTCAGTTCATATTATTTAAAACACTTTATTTCATGAAAAATTTTTCAAAAAACAGAAAGAAAAAAATATAGAAGAGAAAGAGAAAATTGAAATGAAAGTGAAATGAAATAAAAGCAAATGCTAATATTTATTTAAGCTGTCCTTCTAAGCGACAGGGCGGTAACAGACATAAGTACTGCGATGACAATTGAAATATTATTTCATTTTTTTTGTTTTCGTTTGCTTGTTTGTTGTCCTCCTTGACAAGTTTCCATTTGATGGTAAAGTGTGTAATGCGGTGCTGACATTCCTTCACCCGGCATTTCTTCTTCCTTCGTTCCTGCTGTATTGTATTTTTATAACTTTGTATTGTATTTTGACAATTTCTCATGAGACATCAGTCATATATAAGCAACGGCAACAATAACAATAACAATAACATCCATAACAATAGAACAGTGACAATGATAAAAATGTATGTAAAAAATCCATCACCATGATCATCATCATCATCATCATCATTGTTCTCATCATCCGAAGAACCGCAACCAAATTGGAAAAATTCATTACATATGTAGACTACTATAATGGAAATATGTTGGCAAAAAACAAAACGCGACCTTAAGATAAAACACACACACTAAATAACTGTTCGGAAAAACATTTTTATTTTCCTTTCAAACTTGCTTGATATTTTAAAGTTTCTATAATGTTTTCTTTGATAAGGTTTGCATGTGATTGGAAATTTTGTTTCTACAGCACACCACACTACGGAGATGGCATCTCCAAAGTTTTGCTAACCAGTTTTACTGTGGTTGAGTTGATGAGTTGGTTTTGTGTCAAATGCATACTGTAGTAATATTTGTCATTTACTTGGGTTAAGGCGGTATAAATAATTTTATTTCTTACATACATATGGACAGGAATGAATTACAAGGTTATTTGAAACTTTTATGCAAATTTGTGTTGATAATGTTACTACACTATCACTAACTTACGGAACTTTAATTGTGAATATGGATAGAAATTCCATAGAAAATCAAATCTTGATAAAAATCAATGAAATGGAAACGACTAAGCTAGTCTAAGCCACTAATCCATAGTCTACAAAGATCCTGATGCACATGATGATGATGAACCTGATGGTTATCCCGGTGTGGTCCAATTAAATTACTGGGTTAAGAGCAATTCAGACATAAGTAATGGTAGACTGTAGTTTTGGATTTATTCTGCACAAGGTAGTCTTGTATTTAATGGAGATTATTTTAAAAGCGGCTGATTTGATTGATATTGTTATTGATTACACAAACATTTCTGAACCGAAAATTTTAAATTTTATTAGAAAGGACAGGGATGGGCCTTTAAAACAATGTACATATATATATTATTTGACTTAATATGCTATGGGGTTTGATGAGGTAAACTTGACAAATGCGAATTTTTTTCATATTTTTTTGAGTTCTACTCAACCTAGTGAATAACTTAGACTATGTAGTTACTCGAGTGATTTTCACTGTCGCACCGTGTTATGTATGTTTGGCATGTCAACATTAGAATTTAAACATTATTCTTGACAGCATCAAGGTGATGTAACGTTACATACGTGCTACGCAAATTAGTAGCAGTATTTTTACTGTATAAAATGGTCATTAGGGTGGATGAGGCTCTGATCGAGCTTTTTAGTGAATATTTAAATTTTATTCTCTAAAAAAGCTTACGACACATTTAAGATGGATTTACATGGTTACACAAGTCATACGACATGTCAAGTTTTTGTGTAGAAGAGAGCAGATAATAATGTAAAGTCAATGTGTAATGAGTCAATATGAGTGAGAGAAAATATGGCAGCTGTACGGTTGACTTCGTTATTTGAAGTTTTTCAAAAACCATTACACTCTAACAGATCATGGATGCATTTTATTAGTAGTTTTGAGTTTTCTTTTTTGTTTAAATTTATGACCTTTAACCTTAAATTTTTTTAAGCTGTAAACATTTGATTTATAATGCAACTTAATTATCTAAGAAGCCTTAATAATATGCAGTTGTAATAATTTTAAGGGCAGTTTATTTTTTAAGTTTATAAAGATTTTGGATAATGTTTAATGTTTTAAATTTTAAAATTTCACCTTCAATTATAAAGTTTGTTCACAAAAATGATCTTTAACGGATTTAATTACGACAAATTCGTAGTGGCTAGGCGCAGTTATAATTTTTTATTTTTTAATAATTTTAAATCCTAATATATGTTTCCATTAATTAATTTGAATGACCTTTGCCCTTTATTTTGTATTAAAAAAATAATATTCGATTGTTTAATCGCGGTTATAAATGTTTAAACAAACGATTTAAAATTGTTAAAATTTTATTAATAATTTGCTTGCAGTCTTTTCTAATTCTTTATGACCTTTGATCTTCAAAATGTGTAACGAAGAATGGAAAATAATTGTCTATAGTTTTCCCTTAGTTAACAATCGTTTACAGTCACAGTTCAGTTATAGTCAGGTAACATATAGTTTTATTAAATTTCTTAACCTTTGACCTTACATTTTATAACCTTACATATGGTATATATTTCTTAAAAAAATTGTATTTAAATTTTAAGCCTTTTCTAAAGCTAATTTAAAAAGATATTTTTTTGGTTTTGTAAACATGCTTTCTAATTAATTGTATTCGAATGTTTTGAGAAAAGCAAAGAATAAGAATTGTTTTCTGTTGTGAATTATTTGAAAATAGGATGCAAACTTAAGAGTTCTTTGTTTTATTTTTGTTTTTGGAAGGGTTTTCAATAAAAGTAAGAGCAAATAATAGACTCTACAAAAAAAAAAAAGAAGTGGGAATAAATAAACTCACCATTATTCCTGTACTAACAGCGATACCACGTCCACAATACGTATTTGGAACAATATCACCGAAACCAACACTCAGAAATGTTATCGCTATCAGCCACATTGCATTCAAGAGATTTGCATGTTCTTCATCATGAAACCTAAACGCATGAACGCAGGGGGAATACGAATTTACGTGTCGTGATAAAATTTTTTTGTTTCAGATTTTTTTTGGGTTACGTTTGTTTGCGGCCGTTTTAATAGTTCGTTTCGTTTTTGATTTGATTTGTTGGTTGGTTTATAAATTCATTGATTAAATGTTGGGTTTGATAGATTGTTTGGTAACGGTTGGTTGATTGATTGATTGAATCATTGTTTCAGTTGGTCGTTTGATTCGATTTTTGAGCAGTAGTAGAGATACAAAACAGAGATACCCACGGTTGTAGTAGAGTTTTTGTTTTTTAGTTTTTGATATTTTGTGATTTTTTTTTATTTTTTTTTGTAATATTTGTTTCAAAGAGACAAAAGTGAAATAAAAGAAAAAAAGAAAAATTAAACAAAACAATGATAATAAATTAAATCGAAATGAAATTACATTTACTAAATAGTATGTATGATTATTATAACTACTTTAGAAGGGAGTTTAAAGAAGAGTTTAAAAGAGTTAAAAAGAGTTAAATAGCGTTAAATAGAGAGTTTACAGAGTTTAAAAACAAAACTAAAAAAGAGAGAGAGAGAAAGTTAAAGAGTAGAGAGAGAGACAACTTAAATACAATCATTTTTTTATTCTACTATATTTAAATTTGTTCTTTAAAACAAAAAAATATAACTTTGGTTTAATATAGAGAAGGCGTAATGCCTCTTCTTAACCTATGCCAAAGGAGTGTGAGCAATATCTTCAATATAAAACAATTAATATCTACTCTGAATTAATACATTAATTAATCAATAATACTACACTAAATTATTTATAGTTATTATTAATATTAAGGATCATTGAGTATAAGATTGACGTAAATGCTACAATTTAAAATATTATGTGATGTTATTTATAACATGATGTTGTCAGGCTTTTAATTTCTTTTTTTTTGGAATTTCATATTTTAGCATTTCAGTCAATCTTGTATTCAACGCCTCAAATAAATTTAAAAGAATAAAAATAAATTTAAAACTACTTTCTTTAATCTACTATATACTTATGATTATTTCTTATACAAAATATTATTTAAAATATATTATTCCAAAGGAGGTTTATGAATATTCATTCAAATATTAATTTGATTTGATTTTATAATCCATGTAATGTAAGCTTTTTCTCCAAGAAATTTATTTTAGAAATATTTTTACTGTTAACAAAATTTTAAAAAGGGATATTACGTCATTCCATTTGAGAGTTTTGTAAATTCAGTTTTAATAGCCAAAACAGTTCAAATAACTCTTTTTTTTTGGTATTCGACTTCAAAGAACTAAACTGCCAGAAGCAGTTTTTAATTTCAGTTTTGTATTACTGTAAATGCCCTATAAACATACATAATACATAGCTCATTATCATACTTCAGTCAGAATTACTACCTAGCTTCTTACACTCCTTATGTTGTGTTTCCGAATGACAAATTTTTTTGAGAAACTTTTCATGGCAATATTTATTTACTCTTAGAGTTTACGCCAGAAATCTGCTGAGAGGAAGTTGTCTTATAAATATTTTCTTCATATTTCGTTTTTAGTTATCTAACCTGGGGTTTGAACCGTTGTCTCACATCTAATAAGTCAACATCTACCTACTATATTACGGCGACTTCAATGGCTTATATGTTGCACAGTTAAGATGATTGATCTGATGATACAACGTTGTCAGGTGCCTCCTTAAATGTTGCACAGATTATTCAAAAACTGCTTGACTGGCCTTTGGATGGGATATTGTAGATTCAAATCATTTGCAGAATATATACATAAATCTCTTTTAGTATAAAGTGTAGATACTGTAATGAGGAATTTGTATTGGCAACCTATGCCGTGGTAATACAATACATTGTCAATGTATTTCACAAGGAAATACTTGGGTACTAAGTACGAAGTTATCCTGACTGAAACTGAACAAAATTCTGTAATTATTCACGGCAGCAGGGTTAGAAGAAATTCTATAAAGAAGAATTTAGTACCTCTACAATGGCCAATAGCATCTCAGGTTGATAATGCTGCATTGCAAGGTAAACTTAGTGAAACTAAGTACAATATTGTTAGCCAATGAAATACTATATTTTCTGTAGAAAGAGTGAATAAATATAGATAGGTTGTGTCTCTAGTAAATAATAAGAATAATAGATTTAAAGACTACGATAACATATTAAAAAAAGTTAATTTTTAGGCGGATCTAATTAGAAATGACGTATTGCAATAGGATTCATTACCTGAAGTTCTTGCAGTCTAGTAAATAGCTTAGCACAGACATACATACATACGTAATTGGTCATTACAACCCCTCAGTTAGGATTACGACCTAGTTTCTTACACCACTTATGTTGTGTGTTCATTTTATCATGAGTGGTAGGACCTACAGTTTAAAGTCGACTCCGAACGACAGATTTTTGAGAAACTTTTCATGGCAATTTTATTTACTCTCAGAGTTTTTGCCAGAAATCTGCTGAGAGGAAGTCGCCGAAGAAATACTTTTTGTATTTTGTTTTGATGCCTGGCTTGGGTTTGAACCCTGGCTTTACGTCTAATAAGCCAACACACTACCTACTAGTCTACGGCGACTTCTTCGCACAGTCATGTATAACAAATCGAAATATGAAAATAAAAATTTATTTCGTCGATTTCTTCTCAGCAATATTCTGGCAAAAAATTTCTATGAAAAGTTTCTCAAATCTATCATTCGAAGGCAACCCGCCACTCATGGATAAAATTAACACACACGAAATGGTTGGAGTCAGAAGTTAGGTTATAATCCCCACTGGACCAAGAGAAAAACTAGCGTCAAATAATAGGTAGCCAGACTAGAATTCGTGAAATATGGAAACAATTGACAATGCCGAAAATTCTGTCTGTGCATCACAGTACGGTTTAAAAAACATTATGTGTGACATGGAAATTATTTAAGTTCCCGCTCTAAATTGCTAAAAAAATACAATGCAACGCTTATTTTACCAATGACCAAATGCTACGGAGAATGACAATTGCTTAACAGGGACTAAGACAACCACACAAGTCACACGACATGCCAAGATTGTAAGTAAAACAGATCGTTAGGTTAGAGGACGTGTACTTGTCAATATAGACAAGTACAGTACCCGGAGGTCGAATGACCCATTGTACTAAAAAAAAAAAAAACAGATCGTATAGTATCATGTAAATTTAATGTACGACATTGAGAGAAAATACGGATGTAAATTCGTGCGTTCTATACGTTTTTTGAAGTTCCCCAAAAACTATCACACCTCATTAGATCAGGGATGGATTTATTTACCTTAGTATTGATATTTTACAAATCGTGCAAACGCCAATTTTTGTCATAAGATGTTTTCACTTAGGTCAACGCTTACCGTGTATATGACCCTTAAATGTATTAAACAGAGAAAAACTGGGTATCTGGGACATATACGAACACAAGTTCAATTGTGGTAATACCGGTTTAAGGAAGGCCGAGAAGATGTCAATGACGATGCTCGTCCTGGTCGCCCGAGCACGTCAACAACCAATGAAAACATTGTAGCAGTAAAGAAAATGATTTTGGATAATCGTCGAATCACTATTAGAGAGGTTGCTGATGATGTTGGCATATCGTTCGGCTCATGCCAAGCAATTTTTACGGATGTTTTAGGCATGAAACGTGCGGGAGCGAAGGTTGTTCCAAAATTGTCGCATGGACATCGCTCAGGAGATGTTGACGACGTTCAACGACGATCCAGATTTGCTCAAAAAGCTCATAACTGGTGACGATGTCCTTGCACATTTAATATCATTTTTTACACAACACTTAATATAGTTTCTTTGATCCATTTTTTGGAATAGTAAAAATTCGAAGAGCACATCAAAACACGACTAACCTTTTTATCTGTCAAAAACAAATTGACAATCCAAAATGGGTAAAAAATGCGAAAATCGAACATACGTAACTCACGAAATTTGAAAACAACGGTTATTTTTTGATCACACCTCGTACATAATCTAAACAATCAAATTAATAGCTGACTGTTGCTTTGTATTAAAGTTGGTATTCTACTAACGTCACTTATTGCATTTTTAGTTTTTATAGCGCTTAATTGCTTAGTCAGAGTATAAACCAAAAAAAAACTTAGTAGACGAGGAACTGTGGTTCAAGCCCCAGTTCAGCAAGTCCCAGACATTTCAAACAAAACGAAATATGAAAATAAAATATTTTTTTCGACAACTTTCTCTCAGCAGTCTTTTATAGTGTTTTCACACCAAAATTTAAAACCTGATTTTAGCATTAAAACCATAAACAGCTGATTTTGCGTTCACACTGCAAGTTTTATTAAAATTGGTTTTAAATTCATTACATTTATGACTGCGAGAAAAAAATTTTATGAGCAGTATGCCTTATTTCATCTTGATATATTTAGCTTCTGACTTACCTTTCGCACAAGAAACTATATTCATTGTGACCAGAAACAACACACATTTCGATTAATAATTAAATATTTACAAATTTTTAAAATTTTCATTGAAGAAATTAAAAATATTCCAAATTTTTCCTTTTTTAATACAAGATAAATGATTATTTACATTTATTTATTTATTTATTTATTTATATTTGTTTTTGTTTTTATCAGCTGTTTTCAGGTTTTCAGAGCTGGTAGCTCTGATTTAGTACATTTAGTACATCAAAACAAGGTTGTATTTCATAAAACCAACTTAAAACCAATTCAAAAAAGGTTTTATTTTGGTTTTAACACAATAATTTTGTATGGTAAAATCAGGTTTTATTTTTGGTTTTAGCGTTAAAACCAACTTTTGCGTTAAAACCACTCGGTGTGAAAACACTATTAGCCAAAGCTCTAAGAGTAAATAAAACTACCATTAAAATGGGTGATGTGGGAAGCTAGGTTGTAAGCCAGACTAAAGGGTTGTAATAACCAATTAAGGAAGTAAATAATATTCATCATATAAAAGTTGATTATGTAATATTTTATGCAATTGTAGAATAGCTGAAAGTGAATCTATTTTTGACACTCATTCAGTGTGTTTTGCATTGAAATCATAAAAATTGTTGAGATAAACTTCAAGAGGATTTGGTTTAAGGTTTTACATTGTATTTGATAGCAATTTTCCATAATGATTACAATTTCAACTCATGATAAAGAAGACAGTCTGTATTAAGTAATATAAACTTATTTTTTTTTTGGAATCATTAATAATGACAGAAAAGTTGTGTCAACCAGTTCTTTGTAAGAATGTTATGCCAAACATTTTGTTGTATATCATAGAAGAGAACTTGGGGTCCAATATGAAACATATTTGAACCAACATGGAATGGAACGAAAACCTTAAGCGGAAGAATGATAATTTTTTCAGTGGATTGTAATGAAGGTATTTCTCTACATAATACATATCTGTTATAATTCAAAAAGCATAGTTTTTTGGAAGTGTTTACTCATAGCTTTATATAAACAAAGAAACTTAACAGTACAGTAAGGAGGCTTGGTGGTTGCTGTAGTCTGGTAGGTAGTGTGTTGGCTTATCAGGCGCAAGGCCACAGTATAAACCCAACAAAAGGAAATACGAAAAAATATTTCTTCGGCGACTGCCTCTCAGCAGATTTCTAGACAAAAGCTCTGAGAGTAAATAACATTACCATGAAAAGTTTCTCACAAATCTGTCATTCGGAGTCGACATCTAACTGTAGGTACCGCCACTCATATATGGAATTAACACTCATAACATAAGTGTTTTGAGAAGCTGAAGGGTTGTAACGGCCAATTATATATGATATGTAAGGAAGCTTTGATAAGATATTGACCGAGATAAACCTCACCTTAAAAATAGTGCCAAAGTGAAGGTTTACGTATGAGTTGCTTGTGGTTTAGTTAGAATAAATTTATTTATATTTATATATATACATATATATATATATATATTTAAATCGATTTAAATGTTAACTTCTTAAGTTTATAATGTGGTAAAATCTACTAAACAAAAATATTCACGGATTTTCAACCACATCAACATAAATCGTGCTTCACACGACATTAACTTTAATTATAACGTTTGCATGGATAAATAAACTGATAGGCGTGTATTATAGTTATACTACCTTGATTACTGCAAGATATTAATTTTTTTATTTTAATGATTTATTATTAGCCCAAAAACAATGTACATGTGTATATACTACATGTAAAAAATACTTTTTATATAAAATAATTCCGTATTTCCGAATGACCGTAAACCACAAATATTTTGGTATTTCGGTTATAAGATCTTAAGACATTGGTTAGGTCTGCTACACTTTTTTTACAATTAATTGACCTGATTCTCGGGGAAATAAACCTTAAACAATCCCTACATATCCACATACACATATATCTAAAATAATGCTGAAATAAATGGGAACAATATTATAGAGGAAGATCATCAATGTCATTTGACTTAAACTGGAAATTTAAAATCTAAGCAATAAAATAGTAGTTTTGGGTCTTAGTTTCTTGAGGCTATACTAAGATTTTTTTTCAGTAGATAAGTTTCGTTGAAGCCATAAATGTCTAAAAAATTGATCAGCGCTGCGAAGAGAAGCTGAGGTAAATATAAAACAAACAAAAAAATTAAATAGTAGCAGTAAGACAATATTTATTTCAATCAAATCGGCTAAGTCTCTAGCTCAAGCTAAAATATACTTCTTTAAAATCATAGAATCTTCATTATGGAAGTTGCTGTCATTGACATTTCTGATGGCATCGTTGTTATGAAACATCTAAGAGTTCCAAACAGGAATCGTATCAGAAGTTTGTAATTATGATATATCAGCAGCGTTGTCAAGTTTTCCCTTTTTTCCAAGGTTTTTGAGAAAAATTTTAATTCAATTTTAATTTTTTTTTCAGTAAATTCAATAACAATAACACTAAATAATTATTCTTTAAAAAAATAAATTATTTTAAATAATAATAATAAATTTTAAAAAATTGGTCCCGAGCAAAGGTAGCAAAGTAACATCCGGTGTTATAAATTTTTTTATAAATGGTCTTTTTCTCCAGAAATAAAAAGTTGTTTACAAATTACGTGCAACGCTCTGTAGAAGGCTAAACTCAGTTGTCCTAATGAAAGCTAAAAGCGAAAAATCAAGATTGATTATATATAACGGTTTTTCTTGTCGCTTTTTTGTAATTATCATGACCAAGGATAGTAGATGTTTTATTAAAAAACCTAAAAATTGTTGAAAATCTGTTCTTAAGTTTTCGAAAATTGACTTTCTTGCATGCAAATGGTACTTGCTGTTTAACCCTGGGCGGTTACTCCTTATTTTTGTGCATTAAGGTTACTGTTCGTTGAATTGACGAACACTTTAACCCTAATTGGTTACTGTTCGTCGAATCGACGAAACTCTTTTACTCTTTACCATATAACTGTTTGTTTGTTTGACCAAATTCTTTTAATCCTGAATGGCCATTTCTGTACAGTAAGGTTACTCTTCGTTGAATAGACGAACACAAAAAAAATTTTTTTCGTCTACTGACTGCAAGCTTTCATTATCAACTAAAGTTGTTGAAAAAAGAGCGAAATTTGGTCAAACATAAAAGAGTTATATGATAAAGAGTAAATGAGCTTTGTCGATTCGACGAACAGTAACTGTCCAGGGTTAAGAAAAATCTTTTACTTTTTGACTGGTCAAACACAATTTCGAAACGGCAGCTTTGGTGAGTGGAGTGAATTCGGCTACATTATACGTAAATATTCGAACGATATAAAGCCGACGAAGTGGATACTGCAGAAATGCAATAGATTGCCTACAACTGATGTGAAGTGAATTAATGCTCCTAGCATGCGATCGAGAATGATGTTGTGGTCGATAGAAGTGTTTTTTCTTTTTTACTTTTTAATCTAAATAGAAGAGAAACTGCGATATTTAAATATTTGATAAAGACTGCAGTTATAAAAGATCTCATGTTGAAAAGTGTTGGAGATAGTTTTGAAATTACAAATTACTTTGGTTTTCATATCTTGCGGAAATTGTTTGTCTCTTCAATGCTATCTGTTTTAAAAATTTAAATATTTTTAAACGCGTAATGCCATGGGAAGGAATTCTTTAAGCTTTTCTTTCGCATGGTATTAAAAAACATCTTTCAAGTGTGTTGCTATTGTTGCATTGAATCAACAGGGTTCATTTGAGTACCATTTAAGTAAAACGTTAGAATTGATTTATATTAAAAAGTTTGAAAACTATCCTATAGTTTCTTTATTAAATTTAAAGAAATTAAATAATATACATATAATATGTAATTTATTAATTGATAAAAGTATTATTTATTATTATTACATAGTAGTTTAGTGGATTATATGCGAGTATTGTATGTATTGAATAAATATTATAATATAATGCCTTAATAATTTAATTTTAATGTTTGTTTATATTAAAAATTATTATTTCTTAATATATTTATATTGTATAATTTTATTACAAATATTTTAAAAAATTGTGCTTTTAAAAAATGATTGTATTTGCAAGATAAAAATATTCATAATTATTTTAAAAATATTGAAAAAATTATATTTATAAAGGGAAATTTCTTTTCAAGAATAGGAAAAAAACATTTTTATGGTGATTTTTTTTTGTTGATTTTTTTATAAGAGGTATAAAACGAGCTTTTAAAAAAAGTTAATTAAAAACCATAACATTTTTATATATTTATAAAAAAAAGAACTTAAAAATAAAATGAATATTAAAGTCAACGAAACATTGAAGGAGTTGCAAAATTTTGGGGGGGGGGGCTAGGTTGGATTTAATGTATAAGAATTTTTTGAATTTGTTATTACAAATATACACACACATTAAAAGACACACACACGCATACTAAAACACAACGAAAAAAGTTAATAACAAAATAACAAAATTTTGAAAATTATTAAAAAAAAAATAATAAATACAAAAACAAAAGTTATAAATAAAAACAGCTTAAATTTCTAAAGAAATTTCTTAAAAATTTTCTTATTTTGGATTGAACTAAAAACTCTACAAGACAAATTGTTAATAAATAAATAAATTTTATTTATTTCCTTATTATCGTTTATACCAAAATGTTAAAAAAAAACAACAGAAAAATTTGTCAACCGTTTTGGACTCTGTTTTAAATATCTTACCGCACATAATAATATTTTGTCCCTTTAAAGAAAGAAAAACAATGTTTCGTGGTAAAATGGTGTTTTGGTGGCCGTGGTTCTGGCAGTAGTGATGGTGGTTTCTAATTAAATATCTACAATTTTAGCAAAAAAAAAAAAAACAAAAAGAAGTATTCTGTAACCTTATCTTTGATTATTTGTTGCTGATTAACCAGCAGCAGCTCTCTTAGACTAACATGCTACATATTGTACGTTTTGTGGTTATGAAGAAAAAAAAAACAAAAAAAAAACATTAAACTGAAGAACGACATTGTAAATCGTGTTGATTTATTTGTCGTCAAGTTGGTTTATTGTGGTTAAATCACTCATTTGCTCATTTACTCAGTTGATTGTTGGCTAATTTGGTCTACTGGTCAAGCAGTCACATGGTCATATTAAACGTTTTGTTTGCTGTTATTGTTTTATGGTTTCATTACCGGCTGTTTCCGATGGCGTCGCTTACGTTTAAATGATTTTCATAATCTTTTCACCTCATCGAATGTGGTAAATTAACTTCTACACACACGCACACATAGACAAAATAAATTTTCCCTGTGTTTCCTGTTCACTCTCTGTCTTCCACACACACTCTCTCTCTCTCTACTTTACCAGGCAAACACTCACACCTTTTCTTTTCAATTAACACACATACACATTAACAAATAATTGGACAGACCAATTTAATAATATCTACTACAGAGATGGAAAAATTAAGTACTTTCGTGTGAATTTTTTCAAAGAAATTTGAAAATCTTAAAAATGTGGCAAATAAGAATACTGAATATTTTGCAACACAGTAAACATTAAATCCGACAAGGATTTAGAAAACTAAAAGTGAAAAAGCATTCTCATTTCAACTGTTCAGCAACTTGACTGACATCTCAGATGTCATGGGGCTTACCCCACGATAGTCTTGACCTAGTCCTAATCTATCTGATATTACCTCATCTAACATCATTTATTTTTAAATAAATACATAAAAATTTCAAGCAATAAGTAACGATCTAGTCAAGAATTATAAATATGATCACCTTTAGACCAATAAACAGGCAGAAAACTTGCCAGCAGGTTGGTATCATAATTTTTCTTTGTGAAAGGAGGTTAGGTCAAGACTTTTCAAACGAGATTAAGACAAACATGTGTCAACAAGTTATTGTAAGAAGGGATTTGAGACAGCTGTTTTTAGGCGTATAACAGTAATCGACCATTCGTCCGTACATTGTAGATTCAAGCTACATTTAAACATAATAAAAATCACTTTACATTGATTACGTGCGTGACTTATTAGGAACTAAGTAAAGAGCTATTCTTACTGGCACTGGATAACATCCAGAGTTTCGTAAGTGCAAAATATTATAAAGTAACCCTGAAAGGACTGATACTGATCCGCTTGCGGATAATTTAACAAACAAATGAATAGCGTTGCGGAATACTTTTGCGAAGTCCTTAATAGTGTTCATCCCTTTTATTAGCGCCAAGAACCGTAAGAACTGTTATTAACTGTATGTTTTCGAAATATGGGTAACTAATATCGCACCGAATATTATAAAAGTGGGTAAATTTGGTATTCATTGCAATAGAGTTGGTTAGCCATTAAACGGCCATTCTGTGAAGGGAGAGGGAAAGGTGGTAACCAATCTTCCAGACTTCTATTAGCAAAAAGGACTTCATGCCAATATTAGTAAAATTTTGTGTTAACACCTCACCAATTACATTTTTTTAGCGACTTTTAAACTTTTAGTCCAGGAGAAATTTCTTATTAAACCCTGTTGTAATTCTTCTAATGTTCTAGAATAAAAATTCTAGGAATTTTCTTTTATTAAAAAATAAGAAAAATGTCCCACATTTTGAAAAAAAAAGTACTTTCCTAACTGGATTTCATTAACCCAAAATATCTGTTTTCCATCCCTGTTCTAGCATCACATTTACTGTTTCTAATTTATTACGACTGGTTGTGTGTGTGGGTGTGTTGGCTTTTTGTAGTAGAGTAGTTGTGAGAGCATGGGAAAGAGAGTTCGTTTTCGTTTATTTTTTTGCCCAAAGTTTTGATTTTGCTTGTTTTTGTTATGTTTTAAATACTTACCACCATACCGCATGTTAAAGTTATACCACGTCCGCAATATGTATTTGGCACTATGTCACCATAGCCAACACATAAAAAGGTTATGGCCGTTAGCCACATGGAGTTTAGCAAATTCGCGTGCTCCTCATCGTGAAACCTGCATTTTTTTATTTTCATTTTCATGTTTTTTTTTTGTTGGATTGTATTTCAGTTTTCATTGCATTTTTTTTTTATTTTGAGTTCCAAATTTATTTTTGTTTTTTAGTACCATAAAAAATGAACAAAACGAAAGTAAATTTTATAATTTTAGTCATGTTGGATTTGTTAGGAAAACAAATTTTGATTTTGTGTTAAGACAATCACAGCACATTTAATAATTATTGGAATATATTTTTTAAAATTGTTACACAAGATGTGAGTTTTTTTTTATATTTTATTTCAATTTTATTGTTGTTTTTTTTCGGTTTGTTTTATTTTGTTTGTTTTTTGGACAAGTTGTTGTGGTATTTTCAAGGTAGATTTAGAGGTACAGTTGGTAGAAGTAGTAGAAATGGTTTTTCGAAAAAAAAAATGAAAAATAAAATAAAAATAAATACAAATAAATAGTATGATAATCGTTTGCATATGAATTTGTTTTGTTTTGTTTTATTAATCTTTATATTTAAAAAAATTATTAGTATTTTAATATTGTATGTGGTGTACACATGTAAGACCATAATTTTTAATTATTCAATAAAAAAAAATAAAATTACTAAAAAATAAAAATAAAAAATAATAAAAAACTAATACACATTAAATAGTTTTTTTTTAATATTATACACAATTTAATGAATTTCAAATAAATACAGAATTTATTATCTTTAAAGTTTCAATGTTAGGTGACAGGAAAGCTACTAAAACATATACATATGTATGTGATACGAGGTCGGTTCAAAAAATTAAATTAATTTTCAAATTTCGCGAGCTACGTTAGAGGACGTGTTAGAGGACGTGTAATTGCCAATTAAGACAAGTACAGTGCCCGGAGGTCGAATTGATCCATTGTACAAATGGCCAGAATAGTCGCGGGCTACGTACATTCGACTTCTATTCTTTATTTTTTTGAGTTAGTACACTCGTCTCGAACGTATGTAATCACCGCGTACGTTGTGTGTTAATTTTATACATCAGTGGTGGGACTTTCAGTTTAAGGTCAACTCCGAACAATAGATTTTTGAGTAACTTTTCATGAAAATTTTATTTACTCTTTAAGTTTTTGACATAATTGTGCTGAGTGGCAGTCGCACACACTACCTAGTAGACTACGGTGACTACCAACTTTTAATTATTTATTTATTTTATGTTGGTACATTTATCTTGAACATACAGTGGACAGCAAAAGTCTTAGTACGGCAATATATTTTGACAAAAAAAGTCCCCACAGGCTTAATACTCGTGCACAAAGTCCCGATATGACTTCAAGAAAGTATTTAGGAGATCACCTCCTCAAACAAAAGTCAACCGAAAAACTTGCTCATGATGCCACCAGAAAATACTAAACGAAACATGTACATTCAATTCCAAATAAGTTAAATGTAGTGCTTGACCTTAAGGATATTTTGATCAGGGTTCTCCTTGGGGGTAGCTATGGAGTCATCTGAAACTTTTCCTTATTTTTCTCTTGTTTTATGAAAAACATTAAAAAATTGTTTGTATTATAATAAATTATTTATTTGTATAAATTTTTATACAAACTTTTGGCTAAAATTCATGAAATTGCTAAAATATATTGCCGTACTAAGACTTTTGCTGTCCACTGTATGTTCACAGTTTAAGCTGTTAAGCATGTTTAGTTTGTTTGTGTGAGGCATAAATAAGGAACGTGATTCGCGATTTCTGATGTCGAAAGAAAATGGATCAAAGAAGTTGCATCAAATTTTGTGTAAAAAATGGAATAAAGTTCTCAAACATACATGAAATTTCTGGTTATTTGTAGTGTTTTGTAAAGTTAACTTCCGGCAAGATGATGTTGTAGGGTATTTTTATTCGCATTGTTGGCAACAATAGTTCGTTTGGTTGATAATTTCTAATTATAAGGTTTTATTAAATTAATAGTTCTGTCCTTAAAATTTATAGCCAATTGTGTTAATTTTTTGACGCAAAAGCCATTAAATTCTGGAAAAGTCACTATTTGATGTGATTTATTGGTCCCTGGTATCATAGGGCATCTCATGTTGAAAAAGTATGGTAGTTTGGAAAAGGTGGTCCACTTAATAGTGAGTAATTTAGGGGAGCATTCTTACTAATCGTGTTGTTTGTTCTATGACAAGAAAAAATATTTCTTTTGACAACCGTTTTTCAGCAGATGTTCTTCGGCAAAAGCTTTAACATAAATGCCATGTAAAAGCGTTTCAAATTCATCGTTTGGTATCGAAAACATGAATGGTGTGAGAAACTAGGCAGTAATTCTATAGCGAAAGAATTATAATGGCCAATATGTAAGTATTTTAGTAACTCTTTTTTTTTATCAGATTGGGTGATCTGATAAGAAGTCTATATGGCTAGTCACTGAAAATAAAAATGTTTGATAAAAATGTTTGTTTAAGACTCAATTTCAATAAAATTAGACAAAATTCTACGACCGTATTTTTTACGTTTCTTGCTTAATCAGTAAACTGAAGTAGATCTAACTAAGCCTAAGCCTAAGCCTTGATAAAATCAGACGCTGTTTCTTGATATTTATTACCAGATTTAAATATTATATGGGTGCCCTGGTAGTCTAGTGGGTAGTGTGCTAGACTATCAGCGTGAGGGTCGTGGCTTCGATTCCCACCAGAGACTCTGATCTATGACACTACACCGAGTATATGGTCAAAGTTACTCAGCTCGTATAAAATTAAATATAATTTATAATTGTATTGTAATTAATAAATAAATAAATAAAATATTATTTCAAGAAAAAAAGGAATATAAAGATCCATATTTAAGCCAGATTACCAGAAGATTTCAGAGAAAGACCTGAACGAAATAAGTTCTTTATATTTCGCTTTATTTGAGATGTCTGAACTGGAGTTTGAATCATGGGTTCGCGTCTAATAGGCTAATGTGCTACTACCTACTAGACTAAGATGACACAAAAAATTGCCATGAAAAATTTCCTAAATCTGTCGTTCGGAGCCGACGTAAAAGTGTAGATCCCGCCACTCACGTATAAAATTAACACACACAACATAAGTGGTGTGAGAAAATAGGCCGTAATCCTGACTGAAGGGTTGTAATGGCCAATTGTGTTTGTATGTATGTATCATACGCAACATGGTTGGTGTGAGAAGCTAAGTTGTTGTCGTGGCTAATGAATTGCAATGCACAATTAAGTAAGTAAGTAATTAAGGAAGTATGTAAGTAAGTAAGTACAGTAATCCTTCGATTTACCACGCCTCGATTAACGTTGTTTCGATTTACGGCGTCAAATTTTTTGTTCTCTCTACGTCGCCTTTTTTTGGAACCAACTGCGACGTCAATCGAGGGATTACTGTAATATAAAGATAACAGTTGAGCTTATGAAATCTTTGACAGCGATATTGTTCGATACTCTGCCATACATGCCGATCGCTTTAAAATTATTGAGGGAGGTGTATGGGAAGTAAAGTTACTGAGTAGGTCGGAATGATTTAATACTTTTGTTTTGAGTAGAAATGTGAGCGATACTTCGTCCTTAAGCTTGCATGAGAAAAATATCTCAAAAGCCTGAATTAAACTATGAGACTGAAGTATCTTTTCCATCTTGTTGATCATCACTTAGAGTTTAGTGGACTTAGATAAAGAGATTCTAGTTAATAAAATGTTAATACCTTCGTAGGTCTTATATGTCGGCAGATGGCCTATAAGAAAACTTAAGATCTTGAAACTCTGTTCGTGTCATGTTATTTATTGTTTGTTTATTTGATTGCTAAAGTAACAAATTTTTATTTAAAATTTTCTGTATTTACTTTTTAAATATTCAGTACGAAATCAAACTGGTCGCAAAAAAAAATTCTTTTTAAACAAATAAAAAATTAAAAAAAATTTTATTATTAAAATAAAAGAGAAAAACAAAAAAAAAAACAAAAAATAATAACAAATGAAAACACAAAACTGTGCAAAAAACAAATAGTAAAAGTTTGTTTTGTGTAGTTCTACTGAAAGGAAAAAAAAACTATAAAATTATACGTTGAAAAAATTTGTTTTCAACTTTTTGGTGTCGCCTCAATAAAAGGTTTTTTTTGCAAATTTTTAATTTTTATTGTAGTTCTCGTAATAGTAAGTGTAGTTGTGTAGTTGTAGTGTATTTAACGAATTAAATCTATGATTTTTTGCTTTATTGGCACAAAAACAAAACGAAATTATAAGGCAGTAATAATAAAATTATTTGTTAATAATTTTTATTGTTTTATTTAATAAAAAAGCAGTTGAATAAGTCGTAGATTGTTTTGATCTTTTTAATGTTTTTATTTGTTTTTTTTAGCCTAAAAGACATTTTATTTGTACAGATGCATGCCATATGATTCACGATGAGTAAAATGAATAAAATTTTAATTGAAACTATGAAAATGACAAAAGAAGCCAATACTGAGATGCACTGAGATGTTTTTTGTTTTTCTTTTTTTATTTATAACAATACATTGAGGGTTTGTCTTAACTTTTTTTTTTTTAATAAAATACGCCTAGCTTTACATATAAGAGCTTAAGAAGAAAAACTATTTTTGTTTATTTACAAAATCAAAAAACTAAATAAATTTAAATTAAATATTTATTAACGAATATTCGCAAATGCAATCCATACTATTTTTTTGAATCTTCAATCTTCAATTTAAAATTTTTCAAGTCCATTCCATAAAGGCAACACAATGTAAGACGGTAAGTTTTAGAAAAACTTGAAAAGAAATACGTAATCATTTGGAGGTAACAATCAGAGGTCAGCAATGAGTATTCAAAAAGATGAGTAGATTCGATTCATACTCATATTTTCTGATACTTTTACGCATTCATACTTATTTTAATATCATACTCATATTATTCATATTCAAAATTTGAAGTACTCATCGTAACAATACTCATGATGTTGTTGATTTCGACCCTCCATGACTCAACATTTACAAGAATCACAAAATAAGTATTATTCGCGTACGAACACTACACACCCACAAGAAGGTTGTGTGTTTGCTTTGCTTGCTGTCTTTGTCTTTTTCTTTCTTCTTTTTTTGTTGAGGCAACAACAACTAAGACTGTAAATTTTGATGAATGATTCGAATCAACCGAATCATTTATGAGTATTATAAGTATTTTTCTAAATTTATGAAACTGAATGAGTAGGCGTATGAATCATACATATTTCGAATGGTATGAGTTTGATGTCAACGTTGTACTCATACTCATTGCATCGATACTGTTGACTCACTCATACTCAAAATTTCATGAGTACTTATGAGTAGCGAAAAAGCGATCAATTGGCTCCCTTCTGATCATCTATTAAAACAGCGAGTGGCACTAAGACTCTATCCTGTCCCAAACAGTATTACAGAAATGTTTCTGGGAAGACATAGACAAATCGTACATAGCTTACAAAATTAGTCATTTCAACCCTTCAGTAAGGATTACGACCTAGCTTCTCACATCACCTATGTTGTGTGTGCTAATTTTATACATCAGTGGCGGAACCTACAGTTTGAAGTCGTCACCGAACGACAGAGATTTTTGAGAAACTTTTCTTGTCAATTTTATTTAATCTCAGAGTTTTTGCCAGAAATCTGCTGAGAGGAAGTCGCCGAAGAAATATTTTCTCATATTTCCTTCGGTTGTAGATGCCTGTCCTAGGGTTTGAACCGAGGCCTCACGTCTAATAAGCCAACACATTACCTACTAGACTACGGCGACTACTCATCGACCAGTTATGAAATGTAATTACCAAGGAGACCTGTGCATTATTAACGCATTTTCTGAACCAGTGGAAATTGGCATAGATTTTGAAAAACCCTTTTTACTTATTTTTTTTATTACATGGAGTGTCACTGGTTTATGGACTTAATTACGTACAGACTGTTAATAAGATACTTTCATACGATGTTCTATATTGTATTCCGAGACTCTAATTTGTCTTTTGCGTATGGATTGCATTTTTTATTTTATTTTAATACTACATTTAATAAAGAAAATAAATATAAAGGCCATTATTACAACTTATACTTATACACCGTTATACTTGGTAAAACTTTGGTTAAAGTGAACTTTAAAATCACATTTAACTTCTTTTCGTTATTACAAGCTAATGATAAAATAAAATTAACTTTTTAAAAAATATGGCAGTGTCGGAGCAATGTCGATAACACTGCTCAAATTAAACAAGTTTTATTTAAACGCAGTAGCAATGACGGGCTTTTTTTTGTATTTGCTCACTTTGTTTATATTTGAAGTTGCCACATTGAAAATAATATATAATATGGCAAGTTCATATATAAACTTAACTTTAAAAGTTGCCGGTAGGATGCTTATACCTTATCGTCCACTTATAATAATAAAAAAACAATTTAACGGCAAGTTGTAATAATGGCCCTAAGAATATTTATTAAAATAAATACTCTTCAATATTATTTATTAGTTTCGAAATTCTTTTCTCTTTTTGGTATACAGAGAATATAATAAATAAGATATAAAAGATGCATGTTCCTTTATGTCTCTTTTCTTGATTTACTCGGTTTTTATTTTTGTAGTTTCAAAATAAAAATTTACTCAAAACTGTATAAATGAATAAATTTGAAATAAGAAAAAAAAAATGCTAAATAGAATAAAAATTATTTTAAAATAATAAAATAAAACATAATTTTTGTACTTACGTCTACTAGTATTTTATCGGTAGTAAATAATGCAAATTATTTTGAGAAATTTATTAATTAAATGGTAATAAAATAAATTTAAAATAATTTTAAAGGACAATAGAATAAATTTGAATTTTATTAGACAAAGGACACACTTTTAAATTTTAAGTCAAAAAAAACTAAACATTTATGAAATAAATTGAATTTAAAATTTTGTTTGAAAATTTCCTCTTTGGTCATTTCATTTGATTCAATTTTGTATGAAATTTTTATTCAAAGCTTTTATTGCTGATAAGCTCTGTAAAGCATAAAACCGAGTAATATATGGAATATAAATTTATTTACAATAACGTAATTGCAATAAAATAAATAAATTAAATTGACACAAGTCCTACGGCTTTTAGTTTAAAAGCTTCCTTTATCCGACTACCTGGACAATGACATACATAGCAGTGTTGAAAACTTCAGTACTATTGTACTTTTTTCAGTACTTTTTCATTTAAAAAATACCGCAGTACTCTTGCTACGCATTCAGTACTTTTTTATTATTACATATTTCATGTCTTGCGCTTTTCAACTATTAATGCACGTTAAGCTCAATGCTAAAGTAGAATTAGGCTTTAGCCACGGTTGGCCAAACGTTCACGGAACGTACGTTCGTTTTTAGAATACGAAAAGCAATGAAAACGCTTGCGGTGAAATTTTATTTCAATTCAAATATTATCGAATTATTGCAAGATTCAGTTTGCAGGTGTTGTACAAAACATAGTTCATAAAAAAGTACGAAGAGTATTGAAAGAAAACAGAGAGGATTTAAGGATCAAAGGTCAGCAATGAATCGTTTTTTCGCTACTCATAAGTACTCATGAAATTTTGAGTATGAGTGAGTCAAAAAAAAAGAAGAAAGAAAAAGACAAAGACGACAAGCAAAGCAAACACACGACCTTCTAATGAGTATTGTGGTGTTCGTACGCGAATCATACTTATTTTGTGATTCTTGTAAATGTTGAGTCATGGAGAGTCGAATCAACAACATCATGCGTATTGTTAAGTATGAGTACGTCAAACTTTGAATGTGAATAGTATGAGTATAATATTAAAATATGTATGAATGCGTATAAGTATCAGAAATTATGAGTATGATTTGAATTTACTCATCTTTTTGAATATTCATTGCTGAAGCAAAGTGACAACGAGTGAAATGCTTCAAGTCTTTTGTCAGAAAAGTTAAACAAGAAACTAGTCTTGGATATTTAAGTTGCAAAGCTGCTTGACTGAACTCGAGATATCAATGTACAGCAGAAATCGTTTGTTAGGTGTTCAATTCCCCGTAATAACTCTGAAAAACATATTCAGCATTATTTTTTGGGGTTCCAAGTCGCCTATCCGGTATTAACGGTGACAATTATGAGGTCGCAGATCTTTAGAGGGATTCTCAAAATTCAGAATTCTTCGCAAAGTTCGATGGTTGCGCCATACATTCTCAGTTCATTCGCTCCACAGGTAGCTGTCACTGTATCCTGGTACCCGAGCTCAAGAATGGAAGTTATACAGGTCTGGATATAAATATTTACTATAAATGGTCTGGTGGCATAATTGAATTCTTTGTTCCGAACAACAGTTGCATAAATGCGTTCTTGCGTTCTAACCCTTTAAAAAACTACAATTGAAAAAAAGAAATGTCCAAAACCGCTCAAAATACTCAATAGAACTTGAGATTCGTACTACCACAAGGTAATATAATCATGAATTTAAAGTGATATTATAAAAGGTTAGCTGCTAATAAGAGTTAAGCGTCCTAAGTTCTAAAGACTACTGATCTTGTTCTACTTTGTTTTTGAATTATTGTTGCCTATTCATATCGTGGCGTTTAATATTTCTCCAAATGTTTCAAAAGAAAGTTTAAATTATAGAAGAAGGCAATGTGTAAGAGATGCTTCCCGGATATGCCAATTGGTAGCTTGAATTTTGCAAATTTAGTTTTCGTGCAGTGTTTTGCGAACCTCAATAGCTAAAAAGGTGTTCAGGTATGCACCTCTATTGCACTAATCGCAGTTAATGCCATTATTGAGCTCAATATTTCATATAAAGTTTCATTTAATAATTGCGCAATAAATACGCAAATTGTTATAATATTGCGTAAAACTTAAAATGCAGCATTGTCATAAGTGTGTTTAATGAGCATATTACAATTAAGCGAACACTTTTTGTTGATATTTGAAAACTCAAATGTCAACAACGACAAACAAAAAAAAAAAAAAAACAACAAAACAAAAAGCAAAATAAAAACAATGTTGTTGAAACAACCAGCTGCCAAATGAATATTGAATAAGCAGCTGAACTGCGTATATCATTATGCCTGAACACTTAAAATATTGTACTCAATTAACCGAATATTGACTCAATAAAAGTGCATATCTGAACATAGTATAAGACAACGATGACCTAATTCTCAAATCAAATACTTAGGCTAAGGTGGTGCACACCTTTACATTTTCTAATTTACTATTTATTCGAGTCCATTTTGTAATTTAATAAAGTTTTAATCAAACTTTTTGGCATCTCTAATTATTTATTGCAAATTTGATATGCCAACATTGTTGTACAACTTTTAATGCTTCAAACATTTTATTTTGTATGCCATAATCATAATAAAACTTCAACAATTAAGAGGAACTTTTTAAAATGTTTTCAAATGAAATTCCCAACAAAAACAGAACATCTAAATTAAGAGTAATAAACACACAATAAAATATTTTTAAATTGCTTTTATTTTAGAAATTTTTTGCACGTTATTATGTATATGTATATGTATACATATGCATGTATTTAATACGTAGTAGGGTTATTCGTTATTTTTACAATTTTAATTTAATCCAATGAAAATCATAATTTTTTTCTAATGATCGTTTTTTTTTTGTACGAATAATTACGTAAAAGAAATTTTAGTTTTTCTGATTAGAAATCTGATCGTCAGTTGAGTTTGAAATGCTGATAGTTTTTAGAGCCCTTTACACTAAGAAAGGTAGTAACTAGAAACGACCGTACTTCTCAGTAACTGTCCGAAACCAAATTAAATTTTTTATTCATCCAGAGGGTTATAAAAAATTCATTGAATTTTATAGTCTAGTGTCTAGTAAGTAGTTTGTTGGCTTATTAGACGTAAGGCCACGGTTCAAATCCCAGGTCCGACATCAAAGAAAATACAAAAAGTATTTCTTCGACGACTTCCTCTCAGCAGATTGCTGGCAAAAACTCTGAGAGTAAATAAAATTGCCATGAAAAGTTTCTCAAAAATCTGTCGTTCGGGTCGACTTTAAACTGTAGGTCCCGCCACCATTGAACTGGTGGTGAGTGTAACTGCGCCTCAAGGTGATGGTCAATTAGAACGTATTGTTAGTAGGAAGAACTAACCCCACACCAAGCGTGTTTGTGCAAAAAGTAACCGGTTGATCTATTAATTCGGTTTAAAATAGAGTGCGTTCTGTGTTCATTTTAGATATTTTCAAAAGGTATCGATCGGCATGAAGTTAAAACTGGATCTCTTCTTCATCATTTCTTTGTTACATATTTCTGGATTTTTCATACAATATTAGGTTCAAATGTTCAATTGTGTTAGGTGAACGTATAGAATGATTGACACATTTTTTTCAGAAACTTTTCATCGCAATTTTATTTACACGCAGAGTTTTAGCCAGAAAACTACTGAGAGTAAGTCGCCGAAGAAATATTTTTTCATATTTCGTTTTGTTGGAGATGTCTAATCTGTGGTTTGAACCGTTGTCTCTAATAAGCTAACACACTACCTACTAGACTACGGCTATCCTATGTATTTGTTGGCGCATCCATCAAGCCAGAAATGAATGTTCATAACAAAATTAAATTATTTGTAGGCGTAGTTCGTATTTATGATGAAAACATTTGGAATTACCACATGTCACGAATTTTTAAATGAAATCAAAAAATGCATCCCGTCAGGGTTCAAACGTTGTGACTGTTATGTACTCGTACTAAAGGCTGAACTTAAGTGCGAATCGATACTAGTATTTATTACAGGTTATTTCCTGATTTCGTTTAGTGTAAAATGCATAGCAGTTTTTGCAATGATATTTTAAAGAGTAAGCATTAACGAATACAAAAACGAACTGTTTAGGGACCCTTGTACGTTTAACTGGTTCGAGGCCTTCTAATGGCAATCCGGATATAACTTTGGATTCCTTTTTTTTTGGGAAATTTTTAAATTTGTTATAATGTGTTGTCTAATGACTTTCAAATAATCTGATTTTTGATCAAAATAAATAAAAGTCGTCATAGTCTAGTTGGTAGTGTGGTGGCGTATTAGATGTGAGGCAACGATTTAAACCCTATTGCCTTCGGCGGCTTCTCTTAGCAGATTTCTGCAAAAACTCTGAGAGTAAGTAAAAAATTGCCATGAAAAGTTTTTTCCAAAAACCTGTCGTTCGGGGTCGACTTTAAACTGTAGTTCCCACTACTCATGTATAAAATAAGACACACAGCATAAGTGGCGTGAAAAGCTAGGTTATAATCCTGACCGAGAGGTTGTAACAGCCAAATATGAATGTATGTGTGTAAATGAAAATGGTGAATACGAAGAAATACATTTGCCTGCAAACCCTAATACGTGGTAATACATGTAAATCTATTTGTACATATGTATATGTATGTGGTAGTGTAGTAATATTATATTGTTTTTGTTGTTGCGTTGTCTTACTAAATTTGTTTGGTTTTAAATTATCAACTATTTGGAGCACGTGTTCTTTTGGCTAAACTCCATTACAATAATAAAAAAAAATACACATGAATACATGAAAATAATATGATAATATTTTGAATATATTTTTGCTAAACTGCCTTCCTCTCTAGCAACACATTTAAATGTAAAATATTTTGTTGTTGTTGTTTTCTTTATCAAATACAAATAAAACACATGAGTTACATAGAATATGGTAAAAAAACTAACAAATACAAAAACATAAGGAAAAAGTTTTAAAAAAACGTATACAAATAGTGAAAATAAAACATAAAACTATGGCAGATAGAAAATAATTGAATAAAATATTCTTTCATACATACATACATCCACAGACACACACATTGAATAAAAATAACAAAGAAAAAAATGGAGGAAAGAATGATAGAGTCATACCAGTAACACTTTGTACTTGTTTTTGTTTTTAACTTTATTTTTATATTTTTTTTCATTATTATTATTCAAATACTTTTTATATTTTGTTATTTTTGTATCTAATAAAGATATTTCGTTTTGGCATTATTTATTCCAAAAAAAAAGGAGGAATTGAAATAGAAAGTCAAACTCATACATATTTCCCCTTTTTCATATTGTTTATCGAAAACGTTACAGGCTTTTAGTTCAATCCATAAAACATAAGGTTTTAAAATTGTTTAAAAAAAATACAAAAAAAAAAAAAATAAAAAATAAAAAAGTTTTCTCAAACTGGGCGTCATTTAAAAATTCTTGTTACTTATTTTCGTTCGCTAAAACCTCTAAAAAAATAAATTAAAAAAGTAAGAAATCATTCGTTTGTAAACAAATATTATAAATTAAAAAAATCTTAATTAAGTCATAATTATTAATCCATAAAAAATGAAAAAAATCATCATAAAAATCATTAAGAAAATATGCAAAAACATAAGTACGGGTAAAGAGAAAAAGAGAGCAACACTAAGAGGAAAAGGATGTTTATATACGGGAATCGGGAAACAATACTTGTTTGTAGTTTTACAATGAGTATGTATTTTTAAATGTACAGTTGTATTTTTAATTATATTTTACATACGTACGTATTGTTATACCAAATTTGGATCTTTTCAGCATATAATACCCTTGACCAGCGATCAGATCATATTAGAAACTTATTCTAGGTAGGTAGGTTAAAGGAGAGGGGACCAAACAAGGGTGTCATGCCAATTGGCATACACCTAAGTCATCATATAGACTTGCTGTGGGTTCATCATTAAGAATACCACCTTACGTCTGTAGGACGTCTGTATCTCGTACAAACTTTCTTAACTTCTCCTAGTCTATTTCCCTGTGATGAGTTATGTCTAGTATAGTGGTAACACAAGCGGTTTTGGTTGTTTTTTTTTGCCCTAAAAAAAGGTTCGTGAATAGACTCACAAATGATGAAAGCTGTGTGAGATCAGAGTTTCTGAAAATAATCTTCAGAAACGAAGCTATCAGGGTGTACTAGAAATCAGCAATGAGTATTTAAAAAGATGAGTAGATTCGAATCATACTTCATAATTTCTGATACTTATGTATACACATTCATACTTATTTTAATATCCTAGAATCTCTACTCATATTCAAAGTTTGAAGTACTCATCATATTCATACTAAACAACACGTATGATGTTGTTGATTTCGAATCTCAATGACTCAACATTTGCAAGAATTACAAAATAAGTATGATTCGTGTACAAACATTAAAATACTCACTAGAAGGTTGTGTGTTTGCTTTGCTTGGTGTCTTTGTCTTTTACTTTCTTCCTTTTTTGTAAAAGCAACAACAACTAAGACTGTAAATTTTGACTAATGACCCGAATCATTTATGAGTATTATAAGTATTATATTAGGATATCGATCTTACACAAGTTGTGCAATGACACAAAAAGTGTTCCATTGTTTCGAGCACGCCCTGAACTTAAGATTTTGCACCGCTCCAATAAGGCTTAAGTTTACATATAAAGCGAAGTGTCCCGTAAGTACGCTCATTAGCCTGCTCAACTCGGCTTTATTTAGTTTTAAAATACAAATGCTTCTCTCCTCATTAGGATCGCCGCAAAGTATTATTGTAATTCTTCCTGAATTATTCTAAGTGATTCTGAGTATATTAGAAGTGATCAATCTTGAATGTTTCCATAAACAAGAATGCAGCGGCAAAATCTCTTACGATCAATTAAACGAGATTTTTCACACATACATACATAATAGGTCATTACAATCCTTCAGTCAGGATTATGGACCTAGTTTTTCACATCACTTATGTTGTGTGTGTTAATTTTATGCATGGGTGGCGGGCCTACAGTTTAAGGTCGACTCCAAATGACAGATTTTTGAGAAACTTTTTCATGGCAATTTTCTTTTCCCCAAAAACATTTTGCCAGAAATCTGCTGAGAGGAAGTCAGCGAAGAAATAATTTTTTTTCATATTTTCGTTTTGATGCCTGGCCTGGGGTTTGAACCGTGGCCATACGTCTAATAAGCCAACACACTACCTACTAGACTACGGCAACGTAACGAGATCTGTTGATTTCATAAAATTAGACATCGAGAAACGAATACTATACATCAAAATATTAGATTTTTAAATGAAGGTATGATTCCTCAGAGAGAGAAAGCCCCGGTTAGCCAAACGTCCACGGAACGTACTTTCGTTTTTGGGATACGAAAAACAATGAGAGCGATACCGAACCGTAATGTAATTTCGAAAAACCAAAAATGAACGTACGTTTCGTGGATGTTTGGCTAACCGGGGCTTTACAGTTTGAACATACAATCTAGCTACGTAGCAGATGTAACCAACCAAGATTCACATGCCAAACAGCATACAAGTAGCCTTCAAGTAGTGTTCTACGCTCACTAATACAGGATACCAAACCTACAACAAACTTTCTCAGCTTCTTCAATCTCAGTCTTCTAAAATGAATTATATCTGAAATAGTATCTCCTCTAAAATTTTGGGATCAAGAGGTCATGAAAACTGTATAATGACATAAAAAGAATATCCTGTGAAAACGCCATTGTCTAGTAGATAGTGTGTTGGCTTATTAGACGAGAGGCCAGGCTTCAAACTCCTGGCCAGACATCTTCAGCAAAATGAAAATATGAAAAAATATTTCTTCGGCGACTGCCTCTCAGCAGATTTTTGACAAAAAGTCTGAGAGTTAATAAAGTTGCCATCTAAAGTTTCTCCCATAAAATATGTTGTTCGTAGTAGATTTTAAACTGTAGGTCCCTCCACTTATGTATAAAATTAGGACGTACAAAACATACATAAGTGGTGTGAGAAGCTAGGTTGGAATCCGTACTGAAGGATTGTAATGCTAAATTATGTATATATGTTGGTATAATACGGCCTTTATTTTTTAGCCTATAATTGAATTATGGGCTGGACATTTTGTGGCGCATCGAGTTAAACATGATAGATTTCGGGTTTATTGCATGAGAAGTTTGCAGAATTAATAGTTTCACGCATTATCAACTTCAATTGACCTCCATAATCATGTGATTTGACGCCGTTAAAATTTTTTGTGGTACTATGTTAAAGGCGGTGATTATACGTTTGATAAACTAACGTTTGAGCATCTAAAAAACAACATTCGTCAAGTTCCAAGAAACCGCCAGAGGTATTCAAAAATGTGATCGAAATCTAAACAATTATAAGCAACTCAGGGGCAATCATTTAAAGGACATTGGCCAAGGTACAGGCAGTATAGTGAAAAGTTTCTTTGAAATTAACTTTACTTTTGAAACCAATAAATGGAGAACCCTCTTCTTGCCTAAACCAAATGGAAACATATTTAAGGTGAGTAATCGAAATATTTTTATACGAATGACAACGTACAACTGAAGAAAAACGTTTTCCATTGCAATTTTCATAAAAAGTAATAGTTTTATAAATAAATAAGTATTAAATACCCACACACACATACAAGTATATACGATATAATGTACCTAAATACATACATACACACATGTATGTAAATGTACATTTAAAAATTATTGTGTAAATACGTGTAAAAATCGTTTATTATACATAAACAGTTGTGTGTGTGTGCCTTTGACAGTTACTGTGTGCACAGGAGAATATTAAAACAAAGAGAGCTTTGTGTGTTTGTGTGCGTGAGTGTATGTGTTTGTTTTTTTTATGCAAAATTATAAAAATGCGAGCATGTGATAGAGGAGGATATAAGTTCGTTTAAGAGTTTATGGCAATTTTTTTTTCATACAACAATATTACAAAATAAGAAAATTTTTTCTCTCGGATATAGTAATTGTATGTACGAGTATGTGTAGTTGAAAGAAAAAATGTTAAAGTAAATAAACAATATTTCAAATAAATATTTAAATAAATTATATTTATATGGCATGTGGTGTAAGCAAATAGAAGATAAAAAAGAGAACAATTTAACTTGGAAAACAACAAAACAACACAAAAAAAAAATAACAGAATTAAAGTAATGAACTCGTACTTGGAATAGTGCAGAAGGAATGGCAAAAGCACAAACCTATGTACAAAATAGTTTCTTTTGTTGTTGTTGTGAGGGAATATAAATAAGTTATACAAGATGAAAAAAGAGGTACCATGAAAAAGTAAAAAGAAGTTATTAAAAGTGTTAATAAAAGTTCAAGTCTTAAGAAACTTAATGTGGTTGTGAAGAACAAATTGGAAAAAAACATGTGTTAATATTTGGTTTTTACACAAATAAATACTTGTATTATTATAAAAATATAATAGAAGAACATGTTGTTTAAAAATTAAAATAAAAAAGTAACAAAAAAGAATTTCCAAAGTATCACAAGTTTGTAAAAAAGATCTAAGAATTTTTGAATACAGGAAGTAGATAAACTTGATATGGGATTGCTAAAGTAAGGAAAAGGGCGATTAAAGTGCTGAAATAATTATAATTTGTAATTTTTTATAATAACTTGCACATTATGGCTGACTTCCAAAATGTTAGTTGCTTTGTGTTTGAACAAAGTATAGTGTTTCATAAAGCCGCTGTACAAAATGTTTACAATGTATACTATTTCAAAACGTTGTCAATGTGTACTTTTAACGTAGTCAAAAAGCAATCAGGCATCGGATTTATAGTTGATGCATTGTTTGGTAACTTTGCATATTTACATAGTTTATATACCGTAGTAGAACTGTATACAAACTTTGTATTGATACATTTTGGAAGTCAGCCTATTTCGAAAACCTACAAACATACATACATAATTGGTAATTTCAGTCCTTTAATCAGGATTACGACCTAGCTTCCTTCACCACTAATGTTGTGTGTGTCAACTTTATCCATGAGTGGCGGGACCTACTGTGTTTAGTGTCAACTTCGAGCGTCAAAAGCTGTTTAAAGGCTTTGTATTTCGTAAGCATAATAAATATTGATATAACATACGTTGTTGTTATATATTGAATGCCAGGTATATACAATGGACAGCAAAATTTTTAGTACGGCAATATATTTTAGCAATTTCATGAATTTTATCCAAAAGTTTTTATATAAATATATATTTTTTATTTTAATTTTTAATTTAATTTAATATTTTTTTAATTTTTAATTTATTTCTGTTTTATTATAAAACAAACAATTTTTTAATGTTTTTCATTAAACAAGAGAAAAATAAGGAAAAGGGTCAGATGACTTCATAGGTACCCCCAAGGAGAACCGTGAGTAAATTTAAAATTCAAAGACCTAATATAAATGAAAATGTCATTCCTTGCATTTAGTAGAATATTCCTTAAGGTCAAGCACTCCATTTAACTTATTTGGAATTGAATGTACATGTTTTGTTTAGTGTTTTCTAGTGACACCATGAGCAAGTTTTTCGGTTGACTTTTGTTTGAGGTTTCGCGATTACGAAATCTCCTAAATACTTTCTTGAAGTCATATCGGGTCGTTGTGCAAGAGTATTAAGCCTGTGGGGACTTTTTTTCTCAAAATACATTGCCGTACTAAGACTTTTGCTGTCCGCTGTATATGTATAGCAGGTGCACTTGTAAGCAGTGAGCGTCAAGGAAACATTTATTATGAACATTGTGTTAAAAAGGAGCGAATTAATTTTTTAGCCTTAATTTAAAGAAAAATGGTCGTGGTGTGCAGATGGTTTCACCGGTTCAGAGATAATGACAAAATTATGAGCAATAAAGGACGTGGAAGACCACCAAAAAAAATTGAAGATGTCGAATTGCAAACAATATTGGATGAAGAAGACACTTTGAGTCAGAAACAAATGCCATGTTGTTGCACAACAAACAATTTCTGACCGTTTGAAAGCCACGAGAAAAATCTAAAAGTTTGGAAAATGGGTGCCAAATGAAATTCAATTTCAAAGTCATGGTTTTTCTACTCTTCTTACACTGGCCAACAAAATTAAATACAAGCCTTCATATACTATATACTTGTGTATTCACATGTAAGTACCGCTTGCTAAAACATCTATCAGACAGATGGAAAACCGAAAGACTACTTGTGAAATTTTGTTTCAAAGACACGACAGAAAATCAGAGTTCCATTGAATTGTTAAGGGCAATGGAAAATGGGAAGCTAGGCCGTGATCCTGACTGAAGGGTTGTAATGGCCACAAAAAAAGAGGGAAAATGGATTTATTTTCAGAATCCTAAACTGAAAAATTATCAGTTAATATAGGACAACCAGAAACTTCGGCTGCAAAATCAAATCGATTTATCAGGAAGCATGCTGAGTGTCGCGTGGGATTGCGAGCTGCTAAAACCTGGTGTACCGATTTGTATAGATCGCTACCGAAAACAAATGACTAATTTGAACCATGCATTGATCAAATAACGAACAAAATGGGCCACAATTGGACACAATACGTTAATTTTGCAACATAAGAATGCACCTGGACACAAAAAAAAAACATGTTTACGATACAACCAAAGCATTAGGCTGTCGTATATACCAGACTTAGGAAATTAGACATGCATTGGTTAAGCAGCACTTTGATTACTACGCGTAAGTCGAAAGTTTACTGACTAATTGGTTTGGTTTAAAAGACCAACAGTTTTCTTAGCGTGGAATCCATAAATTGCCTGAAAGATAGAAAAAGTACGTAGCCCGCATTGGTCAATACTTTGAATAAAATGTGTTTAATTTTCTTTTTAAAATCGGTACCCGTGATAATTTGAGGAATTTCCTTCCCTACTACCAAATAAATTTCTTAATTCCATTACAATAATTTCCTACAAATGTTAAAATTTATGTAATAATTGCATATGCATGAGTCATTCTAAACATTGCTGCAGTAAAGTCTATTTTTCCTGCAACAGAAATTGCATCGACATAAAATTCATAAATGTTACAGCTTTTTCCTAAAGATTATTTATTGATAAATTTTAATTAAAAATAAATTGAATATTATTTTTAATTGCTGTCCAATATAACCCAAAGTTATTGGTGAAATACTTATAAAAATATCATTCAATTGTAAAAATATTTATTTTCTGTCATTTTATTTTTTGTTTTTTATCAATTGTCATCTCCTATACATTCAATAAAGCAGGGGTAAATTCATTTCGGTGACCGAAATAATGAAGTGGTGACAAAATATACAAAATACAATAATACAATAATACAAAATATAATTTAAAGTTTTTATTGCTTTGAGCATTATGTTTTATATTGACTTCTAAATTTATAGGTTTGTTTTTGAATTTTAAATATTTTATATTTAATTAATTAATGTTTTTTAATTTTATATTTATTGTAGTTTCAATTAGATTTCAACGTTACTTACACTTTTATTTTGTAATTGTAAAGCTTTCCCTTCGAAATATTTTATTAATTTTAATTTTATCATTTTTGCTTCTGCTATCTAGGCAGTATAATCGATAAATCCGGTGGTTCATCAGCAGATATTGCCAGCCGCATTGGAAAATCATCTAACATATAGAAATCATCCAACATATCGAGACGCACCAAAAATAAAATTTTCAATCCACATTACTATACGGTTGCGAAACGTGGAATATGGCGATTCCGTCTCTTTAGGTATTTGTTAACAAAAGCCTGCGTAGAATCATGCGTGTGTACTGGCCCTCCATATTTATCTCTGGTCAAATACAAACCAGCAACCAATAGAGATGGAAAATTGGGGTTGGCTGGGGCACACTCTTCGCAAGCCATTAGATAACATCACAAGGAAAGCCATAGATTGGAACCCCCAGGGAAGCAGGCGCATCGGACGGCCATCACACACCTGGAAACGCCAAATCACAATCAAATTATCCAAACTACGTCTACAGTGGAACAAAGTCAAACACCGCGCTGACGATCGAGCTCATTGGAACCAACTTGTTGCGGCCCTATGCTCCCTAGAGGAGTAAGAGGAACACATATATATATATATATATATAATGTATGCATATTTAACTCTTCAAGGAAAGCAGAAAAAATTAATAAATATTTTTTACAGCGAAACGTTAGAGGGGTCATATGCACTCCTAAATGGAATTCAATAAACCGTGAGTTGTCAAACATACCTGGTTGGCGAATTTCGAGACCGCTGTGTCCAACAGTGGATAGCGGGAGAACCAGGGAACTAATTGAGTTCGACAAGAGAGCAGTTTGCATTCTAACGAAAATTCTAACGGACACTACGCATTTGGATCCTGCCCCACCGGGATTACTGTAGAAACTGCCATGATGTTGAGGAAACCGAATCGGTACAACAACTTTAATGCGAGCTCCATGAAAGTCGCCTAGTCGCAGTAGTCTAACAGGTAGTATGTTGGCTTATTAGATGTAAAGCCCGGGTTCGTATCCCAGGTCAGGCATCAAAACGATATATAAAAAAATATTTCTTCGGCGATTTCCTCTCCGCAGATTTCTAGCAAAAACTCTTCTTTCCTACCATGAAAAAGTTTCTCAAATCTCAAGTTTTCTCAAATCTGTCGTTCGTCCCGCCACTAACGTATAAAATTAACGTACACAACATGAGTTGTGTGAGAAGCTAGGCTGTGATAATGACTGAAGGGTTGTAATCATAGCTGCCAGATAAATGAGGCACAAAATCGTCAAATATTTGAGAAAAAAATCATCAAAATCGTCAAAGACGTTTATTAAAATCGTAAAAAAATCGTCAGAAAATATAAATAAACAAATTAAAATTATTTAAAAACCAAAATTATTTCTATTAAAGTAAAACATATAAAGTCAATATATGTATGTACATATCTGAGTTCAAAAATAAAACATTTAACAAAGAATTTATTGGAAATTAAAAGCTACCGTCCCTCATCATCATTTAATATTTTTTTTTCAAAAATGGAGAAATTTGGATCATTTTCAGGAAAAAATTTTTAAGGTTTAAACAATCTATCCCAACGTTGTTTATTGACACATAAGCGCAGCAATAATATTACATCATCTATATCTATGGGCGGTGTAGATATTAGGGAGTCAGAAGCTTTTGATGTTCTGAGCATGAAAATTCAGTGTAATGCTGACACATTTTTCAGTTCCTTCTTAAGTTCATATCATCCGATCTTACTATTTACAGCGTTTATAACTGACAGAGAATGGAATACAACTCTCATGTATGGGTTGGTGCCTCAACGTGGTGCGGGTTCTCGACCGTGTACAGGAGAGGCCATAGTATCTTGTTGATGACGGTAGTGTATCCAACTCCATTGAATCATTGGAGCATCGTCGCAATGTGGTTTGTGTTTCACTGTTCTGTCGCTACTATAAAATGGTTTTGCTTGAACGAAATAAGGGGACTTTTTCCCGAAAATTATATATTCCTACATAACGCTCGTCTTTTTCGGCCAGCATATCCGTATGTGGTCGATTGGCCAGTGGATCGCACGCTGCATTGCATACGGTTTTTAGTCGGACTGTGTCGGTATGTGGAATTCAATTCCTGCAGAGGTCTATCCTGTTACTTATGGTATAAAAATATACAAGCCTAGTGTCCATAAACACTGTTCTCTCTTTCCTTGTTCTCATAACATAGTTCCAAACTCAATGCCATCCATAACCTGAGTGTTGGTCGTACGACAAAAAAAATAACGGCGCTTGGCTTTGTTCTTCCGATGGCAATATTAGAAGCTATACTAGAATTTTTAAAATAGTTTGCAACGACAACTGATATCTTATTTTCAACTACGAGGTTATTTAGGAGTTGTAATTTTTCAGCTTTTAAGTGGTTAAAAAGGAATAAAATACAGAAAAATCATCACAGGTATTCGAAAGTTACTTAAAAATATAATACTTTACTCCTTGTTTTTACTGACATAAATTTCCAATAGTAATATTGAATATAAAGAATATGATGTACATTTTTAATTTTTTAAAATCGTCAAAATAAGGACATAAATCCGCGGCAGCCATATAGATGAAATTAAAATCAATTTCCAACCGGAGCAGTTCTAGTTCACAGCAAAGCAATAAATTCATCAAAAATTCAAACTATTTTCGTTTTATTACATTTTTAAATTTAAACTTTTAGATCGCCAACCCTTATATTTACTCACACTATGCTCATATCTAATATGTGAAATTCATAATGCAGAGAACATATATGACGTATGAGTGATATTTAATGCCATTAGTTTCATACACAACAAAATCGAAGTTATTTTATTGCATATTTTTCAGGGCAACTATTCCAGCACATGTAATATGATGCGTATGAGTAATGTAGTTCAAATCCAATTAAAAAGAAAGTATACCCCATAAATTTGGAATTAAGCTACATGATTTTTCAATTCTATGCAATTCTAGGCTATATTCCAGTAGGTAATACATCATGACCTGTATCTTCATAGTCTGTATCTTGAACATCCTCACAACAAGAAAAATAATTTGCAAAATTTAAAACCGTTTTTGTTTTATTGTATTTTTAATTATAAACATTTAAATAGCCCAGAGGGTCTAATGGTCTCATGTCAGAAGTGAATATGCTGCCGGTGACTATCCATCTTCCAATCTAATGAATATTCATTCACAAAGCTATAAAGTCTCATTTCCAAACGTTTCCTATTTAGTTTAAATAAAGGAAAGTGTGTGTTGGATATCACTGATATTTTTAATTCATTTGAAATAGCAAATATGTGTGGAATATAAGATCGTTTAAAAATTTATGACAGACTTTTGTCTGGGTGGATCGCATTCAAACCGTTTAATTTTTCATGATATCAGGCCAACTTTTATTGATGGCATGGGTTATGTTAGGTTTGAGAACAGCTGTAGTTTGCGGCTTATTCGCATACAACTGCAACTCAAGAAAACTCCTCAAGCTAGCTAAGGTCAACTCCACGTGAGATTAACATGCCTTCAAATCGCTTGTGCATGATATCCAACGTGGCATGAGCTGTGTGACACGTGGCGTCGTTCTGTTGAAACCATTTGTCACTGGTGGCCAGATCATCTAATTCAGGCCATAAGAATTATTTAATCATTGGCTTATAGTGCTCAGCGCTTTCTCATAGAAATATGGACCGATGTTGCCGCCTGCCCAAAATACAAACCAAACTGTAAGTTTATCGAAATTTATTGGATATATTTACGGTCATAAATGCATTTTTCAATGAATATGTGAACTATTTTTGAATGTTCCAGAATTGCACACATATGGCAATAATTTGATAATAATGTTTTTGCGAAGTATTTGCTTTTTTTTTAAATAGATCGATTTGATGTTTGTTTTCATACGTGTGGTACCACTAGCATAGAAATAATGTGCTGCCAGAACAACTTTATATGTGACAGTATTATAGTCACTAGGAACTGAACAAATTTAAATACGTTACTCTATAAGTATCACTGTTAAGTCACACTTTAAATCAGTGAAATTATTATATTAAATCGTTGATAATATCATAATATTAAGTTTAACTTAATTACCCCTATCGTGAATATTATGAGAATAAGTTATTTGGGAGTAAACTTTTTTTCCCATAACAAAAAAATTGGTATTACGAATATATTGGGAGTAAAAGCTTTTATTGTGAATTAGTTATAAATGCTGTATAAACAAAATTTTTTTATTGTGAATTATCTCTCAACAATTTTTCGAAGAAAAATACAAATATTAAAAAACGAGTAGCGTATATCTTTGTTTTTTGGTGCTAGAAGAGGAGAAACTATCCATGGGATGGCTGTAGCGAAGATCTATTCGACATTAAACGAATCCACTATCATTCCTTGAGATAAAGTAAGGATTATACATACTCAAATATTTATGTTTGACTTTAAATAATGTGTCCTTTACAGATTCCAGGAATATTACAGGGTAAACAAAGAAGGATTCAAATACCTGCTGAATGTGTTGATGGAAAATTTGATTAGTAACAATTGCAAAGTAAATGCAAAGCTTAAAGTGGCTCAAGAATCGGAGAGAAAATGGTAAACGACAAGAAGATTTTGGGTCAAACCCACATTCAAATGGGGAAGATTTTTCTCGATCAACTAATGTTTTTTTTGAAAGGATAGTGGCTAGTAATATTACTACTATAGAAATTGTTATAATAATTGAACTTATTGTTAAAATTGATAAAATTATCTATACTATTAATAATAGACCATATGATTGGAAGTCAAATATACTTTTTATACTATATAGATAATTAATTAACCTCCTCATCAATAAATTGATACATAGAGAAATAATCATACAATATCAACAAAGTGTCAGTATCATGCAGCAGCCTCAAATCCAAAGTGGTGATTTTTTGAAAAATGATTACTTAAATGTCGAATTAAGCAAATTAATAGAAATGTTGTTCCAATTAATACATGAATTCCATGGAATCCTGTTGCTATAAAAAATGTAGATCCATAAACTGAATCAGCAGTAGTAAAAGGTGCTTCAATATATTCATAGGCTTGGATAATTGTAAAATAAATACCTAATGTTACTGTAAAGAATAGACTTTGTGCAGCTTGGGAATGATTTCCTTCCATTAATCTATGATGAGCTCAAGTTACTGTAATTCCTGAAGTTAATAAAATTACAGTATTTAATAATGGAATTTGAAATGGATTAAATGGTGTGATTCCTATTGGAGGTCAAATAGCTCCTAATTCAATAGAAGGAGAAAGTCTACTATGGAAAAAAGCTCAGAAAAAAGATACGAAAAACAAAACTTCTGATAAAATGAATAAAATTATTCCTCATCGTAATCCTGTTGTTACAGCTTCAGTATGAAGACCTTGGAAAGTTCCTTCTCGAGAAACATCTCGTCATCATTGATATACCGTTAAAATTGTAATAATATTTCCTAAAATAAATAAAGATATATTATATTGATGGAATCATTTTACTATTCCAGCTACAGTTGTCATTGCTCCAATTGAAGCAGTTAAAGGTCATGGTCTATAATCTACTAAATGAAATGGGTGGTTTGAGTGAGTTGACATTAATTTACTTCTCTAGAATAAAGGGTTGAAAGAACAGCAAATACATATGATTGAATTATAGCTACTGCTGATTCTAAAACTAATAAGGCAATTTGAGTAATAATTAATACTCTTAATAAAATAGTAGATATTGAAGGACCTGTATTTCCTAAAAGAGTAAGAAGTAAATGTCCTGCAATTATATTTGCAGTTAATCGTACAGCTAGTGTTCCTGGTCGAATAATATTACTAATTGTTTCAATACATACTATAAATGGTATTAATATAGCAGGAGTTCCTTGAGGTACTAAATGAGCGAATATATGTTGTGTATGATTAATTCATCCGAATAATATAAAACATAATCATAAAGGTAAAGCTAGTGTTAACGTTAAAGTTAAATGACTAGTACTTGTAAAAATATAGGGGAATAATCCTATGAAGTTATTAAATAAGATTATTGAAAATAGGGAGACAAATAAAAAAGTTGATCCATTAGCTCCTATTGGTCCTAATAGAGTTTTGAATTCTTTATGAAGAGTTAATAAAATATTATTTCAAAAAATATGGTATCGTGAAGGTATAAGTCAATAGGCAGATGGAATTATTAAAATTCCTAAAAAAGTTCTTAATCAATTTAATGATAAATTGAAAATACTTGAAGAAGGGTCAAATACTGAAAATAAATTTGTTATCATTTTCAATTTAATGAATTTATAGATTGTGTTTTAATCGAAAGACTTGATTTAGGTATAGAAGGAATAAAAGAATAATAATTTATTATATTAAAAATTACGAATGCAATAGAAAAAATAATAAATAAGCTTAATCAACCAATTGGTGCTATTTGAGGAATTAAAAAATATCAATAAATTGATAATTTTAGTTTGACAAACTAATGTTATTTTATTTAACTAATTTTTTCATTAGAAGTAAGTGCTAATTTACTATAAAATGGTTTAAGAGACCAGTACTTGCTTTCAGTCATCTAATGAAGAGTTTATATTATTAGAGATTCATTTGATAAAATAATTTACAGGGATTCTTTCGATTACAATTGGTATAAAACTATGATTAGCTCCGCAAATTTCTGAACATTGTCCATAAAATAAACCTGGGCGGTTAATTAGGAAATTAGTTTGGTTTAACCGTCCAGGAGTTCCATCAACTTTTACTCCGAATGCAGGAATTGTTCATGAATGAATAACATCGGCAGCTGTTACTAAAATTCGAATTTGTGAATTTATTGGTAATACTACTCGATTGTCTACATCTAATAATCGGAATCTATCTAAAGATAATTCATTAGTAGGAATTATATAAGAATCAAATTCAATATCCTTGAAATCTGAATATTCATAACTTCAATATCATTAATGTACTAAAGTAAAAAATATGAAGTACATTTTTAATTTCTAAAAATCGTCAAAATAAGGGCATAAATCGTCAAATCGTCAATATGATATTTTTGGAGCTCAAAATCGTCAAAATGACGATAAATCGTCAAATCTGGCAGCTATTGTAATGGCCAATTATAAATGTATGTATGTATGCACTTTAGATGTCATCGATGTTTGGGCGGCAGAACGTTTGAAAATCTGGACATGGTGGCAAACGTTTCACTAATCGAACGGGCCGGTTTCATCCGCAGTTCAGGGTGGTTCAAACCTACCATTAACGGATCATGACAAGGGCGCTTGCCCCACACCTGGTAACATAATGGCCCATATGGGCAACCAAATGAACTTGCCTGTGAATGACAAGCGAACCACTAAGCTAACCAAAGATCTTTTGGTTTTTCAGCGGTTTTGGTTGGTTTTTTTGCTCTAAAAAAAGTTTCGTGAATAGACTAACAAATGAAGGAAGCTGTATGAGATCAGAGTTTCTGAAAATAATCTTCAAAAAGCAGCTATCAGTGTGTACATTTACATTTTAAGTCACTGAGTAGTATGTTGGATTATTAGATGAGAGCACGTGGTTCAATTTTCGACTCAGCCATCTCCAATAAAATGAAATGTGAAACGAAATATTTCTTTCGGCGACTTCCTTCCAGCAGTCTTCTAGCGACAACTCTGAGAGTTAATAAAATTGAAATGCAATTGTAAGTAACACCACTCATGGATAAAATTAACATTCACAACATGTGTGATGTGAGAAGCTAAGTCGTAATTTTGACTAAAGGGTTGTAATGACAAATTAAGTAAATAAGTTGACCGGGAATAATTTCTTTTTTGTTTTTAAGATCAATACTCAGGAGATGACTCCCATTCATGCAGTGCTTTGTGTTGGAATATAGAAAATATAATTTATAGGAGAAAGGAAAGATTTTTTCAATGACTTCGTTATTATTTTTCAGGAATTGCTTTTTAGTAATAATTCTCACTTTCTTTTTTCAATTGTAAGTAATCACATATAATGTCAGATAAACAATCAGACAATCACAAACAGACAGAGTGTCTCTGATGGGAATCGAACCCAAGACCTAGGCACTTGAAGTTTAGCACACTACCAACTAGGCCGTCTAGGCACCCAAAGTAGGTATGTAAGTAAGTTGATCTGGAATAAATTACTTTATTTTCAGATTTAAGATATGAAATCTTATTGTGAATTGATCCAGATTAATGTTTAACAAAAAAAAAAAAAAAAATGAAAAAAATTTTATTTCAGGGATTATTTTCTGCTGATGTTTTTTTTTTAAATTTCGATGAGCTTTAAAAACACTTAAAACTACAAAATAAGTTTCCTACTCGTAAATAAAATTACTTACATTGAATAGACAATTTCCTTTGGATTAGAAAGCATTGGAATAAATTCAGTTCAAATCTATCCCCTGTAGTATAGTAGCGTATACAAAATTCATTGTACACCTGAGCATATGTATGTATGTTATAAATTTTTATTACACTCGATAATAAAAGTAGTCGTCATCTGTGCTTTATAGCCATATGTCATTTAGTGACATTCAACTTTGACACTTTATCATTTTTTATAGCTGTGAGTAGTAGGTGCGTGTATAAGCTAATGACAAATTATAAACGTGAGTAAGAAGGCGGACGGAGGGAGGAAGGACATTGAGTCTATTTATTACCCACAAAAATAAATTCAAAAGCAAACGCTTTTATTTTTTTCTTCTCCTCTTTTTCCTAGTATTTCTATCTTTTTAAATACTTAATTTCATTTAATTTGTAAAAAAAGCGAAGAGAAGAGAAATGGAAAAAAAGGAATAGAAAGCACACGAAATAATTTGTATTAAAAAGGTTTTCCGGTATCGTGTATGTCCCAGTTCCGCTACATTAACACGAAATGAAATTAATACAATGTATTGTGTTATACCTTCCTTATACCGTTTTTACAAGAAAATTAAACAAAAATGGTCCTTTGTTTTCTCTTTTTTTTTGTAACACGAAAGGCAAGAAAGAAATTAAAGTGTTTAAAAAATGAATATTTTTTTGAGTTCCTAATTTCTTACAAAAAAATTGGGGCTATTTAGTGATAAATAAACATAGAAAGGGAGGGAGCTCGCCTTAATTTACATTAAATTGTTTATAAAGGATATTTAAATACAATAGACGTGTGAAATAAAAAGGACTACAAGCCAAAATTAAATGTAGGGTTACTCTTTGCTAAGGATTATGGGGGACCGCAGTATTGTCCGGTAGCTGTCGTATAAGGATTGGTCAAAACGAAAAGTAGATTTTGGAATACTGTGTGGTTATTATTGAAGTTCTCGTAGCCTAGTAAATAGTGTGTTGGCTTATTACGCGAGAGCTCAGGGAACATGAAACAATATTTCTCTCTGCAATTTCCTCTCACCAGTCATTTGGGAAAAACGTTGAGGCTAAAATAAAATTACCATAAAAAGTTTCTCAAGTTCGAAGTCGACATTAAACTGTAGTTCCCGCTATTCTTGCATAAAACACACACAACACGAGTGATATGAGAATCTGGGTTGTTAACCTGACTAAAGGCTTGTAATAACCAATTATGTATGTAAGTGACTATGCTAATGAAGCAATGATTACATAACACCGCGACATGACTTCTCCATGAACTTTGGGACATTCATTCCGAAAAGGAAGCACTGGAGGCCTCCGCACAAATTTACACCGATGGCTCCAAACTGGAAGGAGCCGTTAGAATTGGTATCTATTCGGAATCAATCAGAATATCCAATACTATAAGGCTACCGGATCATTGTAGCGTCTTTCAGGCGGAGGTGTCAGTAATTCAGGCTGCGTTGAAAATTATTGTGGACAAAAATGTTCACGGACAGAAAATCATCATACTTTCCAATAGCCAAGCGGCTGTCAGAGCATGGGATTCCGGTGTAGTAAACTCCAAGACGGTGTACGACTGTCGCAGATATCTCTATAAAGTGGCGAACCGATATGATGTTTGTATCACATGGGTACCGGGACATAATGATATTCCTGGCAACTGCAGAGCGGATGAACTGGCCAGAAGGGGCACGACCATCGAACTCTCTGATGAATTCTCTACGTTGGGGATCCCTTTGGGACCTGCAAATTTCGAATTGACAATGCAAACGTAGATCTCGTCAACAGAATGTGGGCAACTTCGGAGAGCGAGCAGAGCGGCGCAAAAGATCTTTCCGAGGCTGGATAGATCTTTTTAAACTCCAAAGAAGTAGGCTCAGCACTGTAATCGGGGTTATTACGGGGCATTAATTACACCAACGATAATCTAGTGGTTTCAATAAGCCGATGCTAAATGCCACACAGTTCATTCCGCATTAGATATTCTTGCACAAGCGATTAGAGGAGGGCATGGTCATCTCGCGTGAATGTTAAGTGAACTTGTCACCGATATCTAACGACTTGACGCCGTTAGATTTTTTGGTGGGGGTTTGGATCATTGGGTCATATTTCTTTGAAAACGACGTTGGCTAGGTCATCACCGTCAACGGCTGCAACTATTGGTCGATGATTGCCAACATTTTTTGACCTGAACTGGACACCAATGACATGTTTTAATGCCGCATTGGATATTCTAAACGAAATATTTGAGGGCCCACTTATCTGAAGTGGAGATGATGTGAATTGGCCACTGATATCGTGCGATTTGACACAGTTAGACTTTTTCTTGTGGGGTATGCGTATAAGTCACAAACCACAACGATCGTTAAAGTCAACATAACCCATGCCATCGGTTAAATTCCGAGTGATTTATGCGCCACAGTCATGGAAAGTTCAACATTTCGGATGAGATTCATCCACAGAAGCCATGACATACATTCGATGACATTAATGGATTTTTGAAACGACCAGCCCAAATTAATTTGAGAACGAAGACGTCGTAGCCTACTGGGTGGCCACGGTTCAACAGACAACGAAATATGGAAAAATATTCCTTCAACTACTATCTCGTAGCGGATTTCTGTCAAAAACTCTGAGAGTATATCAAATTGTCATGAAAAATTTCTCAAAAAATCTGTCGTTCGAAGTCGACTTTAAGCTGTAGTTTCTGCCGCTTATGTATAAAATTGACACACACAACGTAAGTGCTGTAAGAAGCTATGTCGTATTCCTAACTGAAGAGCCGTAAGGATCAATTATGTATGTATGTATGTATAATACCCAATAGTTGATCAAACTTAAGCAAAACACTTTATCAACTCAACGTGCATGCCTATACAAGGATAATCAGTGTACGTACGATCTGTAGGTGAAGTTATTTTCTCTTTACGTAGGTTTATAGCGATCAAAAAAAGTTTTGACAGTCCTTTTATGGTATCAGATATTTAAAAAAATTTTTATGCTTTAAATATGTTTATTTTGTAGGGTGTGCTTTATTTTAAATATTTTGTCCTTGCTTTGGTTTTGTTTTGTTTCAATTGTTTTTATTGTTGTTGTTTTATTACAATGGTTTTGTTTATTACAGTTTTTATATCAAAAATAAAAGGAGGGAGCATAGAGGTAATTTAAGGGATTGGAGAATTTATTGTCACATTAACAACATTACTAAGAAGGAGGTGGTTACTAGTGCTTTAATGGGTAGATCATGCCAGGAAGTAAATGTGGTAGTTTAGTAACACTAAGACATACGACATAAAATCGATTTCTAAGTATGGGTTATATTATTTTAATTGTATTCAATTATTTCTCTATTAACACTACGATGACTTTAGTAGTTGTAGATAGTTTTACAAATTGATTAAGTGCAGAGCAATGAAAAACATTATTTTTTTTTGTACCATAATTGAGCGATTTTTAATTTAGAATTCATTTTTAATTAGTTTTCTATTGACTCGAGGCTAGAAATTATTTGAAAGACATTAAAATTTACAAACTATCATTAGCATCGTGTGGGGTTGGAATGGGGGATTATAACACAAAAAAAGATACTTACTTAAGATAAGAAAGAAAATGAAACTAGAAAAGGATATTTCATTTCCTTAAGCACTTTTGACTATATTTCGAGTACATAAAACTATTTAAACGTTCGTATTATTCTATTCTTTTTTCGTTTTCATTTTCTTTCGAATTTAAATTCGTTTTTTTTGTTTGTTTTCAAACACTATATTTTAGTATCTAAGTTGGTCCATTGGGGAAAATATATTTTTTTTGTTTGCAAACATGCAGCTTAAATTATAAAAAAAGTGAAAGAAAAAGAGAAAAAAATCAAACAAAAAATGAAAATCTAGAAAAGAAAATCCAACTCAAATAAAACCACTTTTTTCTACAAACATTTTAACATACAATTATATAATTTTAATTAAATCTCTTATGAATAATAAATACCAATGCCACACAAGATATTATAATTCCTTCTTGAAGGTAATCGTTTTATCAAACGCTTACATTTTTAGAATTTTAAATGTTTCGAAAATAACAGTGCCACCCTATAGATAAGCGTGCTCTTTATTCTTCTAAAATATTTAGAAATTTTTATCAATACTTGAGCCTCAATATCAATACTTAAGCCGTGTGGGTTTCAATTACACTCGAGTAACTACATAGTCTAAGTTATTCACTAGGTTGATTAGAAATCAAAAATATTTTTTTTTTATATTTCTCGAACCCTCCAAACTTGTTTTATTTGATAAAAATGGTTTTTTTGATCTTTTCACACAAAATTATTGATTACCCAAATATGTTTGAACCTATTTTAAGAATCCAAAGTGTTTTTAGAAAGGGAGAAATCAGTATTTAAAATGGTATACATAAACGTTTTGTTCAAACTTATATGTTTTCAGTTTTGATGGGGTAAACTTGGAAAATATTATTTTTTTCTTATATTTTCAAATTTAGCCATTCTTAATTGCAAAATTTAATTAAAAAATATAAGATAAGTCATGACATTCTCAAAGTGCATTATCTCGTGAAGAGATTAACACTTCGTTTGGTCAAATCGGATAAAAATTAGCGTAGTTATTATTTATATATGTCATCTTATCAAATGAACTTTAAGTTTAAAAATTTTCAAAAGTTTAGATGGATCTTGATTGTTTATCGCAAAATGTGTCAATTTCACATTTGTTCCACTATCAGAAGTCGGCTAATATTTATGTTTTTTGCAAATATTATTAAATAAATATTTCTCTTTGCGCAAACATTGTCCAACTTCTGGTGGTCGCTCAAACGATATATTGACACACTTCCGATAAACAATCAAGATCCATCAAAAATTCTGAAAATTTTTGAACTAAAAGTTCATTTAAAAAATATATACTTATATGAAAAATATAACTCGACTGTTAGACTCTTCAAATAATAACTACGGTAATTTTTGTCCGATTTGATCAAACGAAGTATAAATCTCTTCACAAGATAATGTAATTTCAGAATGTTATCACTTATTTCATATTTTTTAATTAAAGTTTGCTACTATGAACTGACAAACTCGAAAAAATATTAAAAAAATTCACATTTATCAAGTTTACCTCATCAAATCTCATAGTATATTAAGTCAAATAATATATGTATGTACATTGTTTTAAAGGCCCATCTCTCTCCTTTCTAATTAGATCTAAATTTTGAACATGAGTGCAGAAATGTTTCTGTAATCAATAAATTTGTGCGTAAAGTAAAAAAAAGACAGTTTTTGTCAAATAAAACAAGTTTGGAAGTTTCAAGAAAATTAAAAAAAAAATTACACAACTTACACTGTCATTAACCGGGTGTATTAAATTTTGTTTTAATTTTGCCGCATAGTGTTATTGATGAAATATTTTTGGAGGATTTCTACGAAAAAAAGCTTTTAAAGTTTTACTTTTAGGCGCATCATAAAAGATTTACACACATAAGGCTATTAAAGGTCACATTCTGCATGATAAAATATATTCCCATAACGGGAAATTATTGTGTCATTATTAAAAATGAAAATAGGTTCCGTTCAATCATCTCAGACCTTGAATATTACCCTACTTTATCCCGCCAAAAATCGCCTTCATTAATGACAAATTTGCAACCGATAATATACTTTCCCAACAGCTTGATTATGCGGGGCATCAATATAAGCACCTTGTTATTGAGTTTTATTTGGATTGAGTAGGCTACAAACACTTCGTCACTCGACTTTGAGATGAAAACAGTTTTACGTAGTTCCCATATAGGTTTCCCTTCACCCACCCGCAGTTCGAACTTCGTAAAGGAGGCTCGAGGAGATATATAAATATACGACAGAAAGAGATCGACGTAAGTGGTGGATATTCAGTGCCACCAAACCAACGCCATTCATAGTCTTAGAAGAGACTTTGAAACCACAAAGAAAACCTTGGTTATCAGCCGAAACTGGGAAACTAGTTTTTCTAAAGTGATGACTCTTAAGCTGCAGGCGCATAATCACAACATCACGATGCGGTAACACCAAGTGCTGGCTTAACAAATAAAGAAGCTCCAGAAAGATACAAGAAATGATTCTGGAGCGGCTAGCAATAAAAAAATATAATTACAGCTGATGTTAGATTGTTTTAGCTGAAGATAAAAAAGTTCTTTGAGAAACTGAGAAGCAACAATGTAGCAGACAAATACCAACTAAGTTTTTACAGATTAATATCGAAACTACAGCTTAAACTCTACGGTCTGATATTAGTCTGAGACCAAGAAGGCTGCCCTCATATTGCAAAAACTTGAAAGAATTAAAGAAAGCGTTTGACACCATGTACAAGAGATAACAGGAAAATCTTTAAAGATAAATATGTGAAAGGTGGACAATGATATATTCATTAAGGGTTCTTATGTTAAACTTTTTGGTTGGTTGTCTGGCCACAAAGTAGCACAATGCTTGTTGGGTGTCCCGAAAATCAATTGATTTACTCGCTATTAAGTCTCTAACATTCGTAGTTTCAAAATTTCAACTTAGCAATGAATATCGAGGATTTCTTAAGTAAATTAGGATATGTTTTGAAATTGCATTGCTGATGAGCTGGCCAGGGCCGATTCGGTTAAACTGGTTATTGCCCTCTCATTTTAGAGGGAGACCCAATTTCGTTGGCTGCTGTACGCATATGGATAAGAAGAGGACAAACTCACTTATCTCCTTAAATCGAATAGCCATCAATCGCACATTAGCTATTCTTATACGTAACAGTCCGTTCCGTCACATGACTTCTGTAGGAGCTGTGGGACTAGGAGAATACAGTTATCCCAGACTCGCGTTGTATTCGCCAATATGCGGATGATATTGGTCGACTCTAACAAAAGATATTCAACATGCAAGCAAATTTAGAAAATCTGGCAATTTAAATCTGTAATGTTGAACTACAATCCTGAAACATAAATAACTATAACTAGAGAACATCTAGTTTACCAGTTAAATATGTACACAGGCCTGTGTAGCGCCAACGAATCATTATGAAGAAGTTCAGAAGCATTAAGACTAAATACTAAGATTGTAGTATTTGAGTTACATGGGTACAGCATCTTCAGCAAATGGACGAATATACACAGAAATAGACTAAACGCCACCATAGACTAGTAGGTAGTATTTTGGCTTATTAGACGTGAGTCTCCTAGGTCAGACATTTCCATATGGAAAAATATTTCTTCTACGACTATAACGCTGCAGGTTTCTGACAAAAACTCTGAGAGTAAATAAAATTGCCATGAAAAGTTTCTCAAAAATTTGTCAGTCGAAGACGACTTTAAACTGCAGGTTCATCGGCCACACTATCAGCACGAAGCCCAATATCATTACAAGAAAGGATCACGAAATCGGTGCCGAATACGAAACACCTAGATGGGCATGATATGGAAAGAATAGCCTTGCATTAGTGCTGGCGTTAATAAATGTTCAATTTTGAATATGTATTTAGAAAACAGTGTATGCAACTTAACATAAACAATTTTTGTACAATAATTTGTAATTAATTTGCGATTGTAATTTATTTTTATTTTTATTTTTCCATAAAATTTTATGTGTGTATACATATATCATCTAGGTACATTTCTTAGAACTCTTTGGTATATACATATTTTGTAGCATCACGGATGATTTAGGAAATTAATAAATTTTTATTTTTTTTAGTAATTTTTGCAAACAAAAAAAAATAATTTATTATTTATTATTATTATTATTATTTATTGCTTGACAGAAATAGAAAATTTATTTAAATTACTCTATGCGACAAAATAAAAAATTTGAATACACAATAATATTGTGTGAAAGATCAAAAATACCATTTTTGTAAAATAAAACAAGTTTGGAGGTTTCAAGAAAATTAAAAAAAAATATTTTTGAGTTCTACTCAACAAAACGGACAACCTACTCTATGTAATTAGCTGCGTGTATTTTAACTGTCGCACCGCATTGATGTTAAACAATTGAAAAATAATGAAAACAATTTAATTGAATAACAAAACAAATAAGTTATCGGATCACAATTTGTTTTCATTAGTTTTTCTTTTTCCTTAAAGCACCATTTGCAGTAGATGGCTATTCAACTATATTCTCAAAATTTTTATTTATTAAGCGATTTGATTCGATTCGAATTTTATTTTCATTTTTTTTCTCTCTGTAAATTTAATAAATTAATGATTAATAAAGACAAAAACGAAAAATTATGTGACATTGTCAAATAATCGAACACGTTTTATCAATACCACACTGCCATCAGAAAACACTCGACTGTAAGAGCGAGCATACCGCGCGCTGTGCGCTGTGTTTGTTATTTATTTGGCACTTTGGCTTGTTTGCAAATTGTTTTCAAGTTTATTTTCCATTTGGCTTCCTTCGCGTGGTCCATTGGTTGGCTGGTTGGTTGGGTCTGTTGTTTAATTTTTAGCCATTTTTTGTTGGCCAACATCACGCCAATTGTTTTACCATTTTCATGTTCATTTAAATACGTGTACAACCACATTTTCGTATATTTCGGAGGGTTTGTTACCCACCATAACATCATAAATGGAATGTAAGGCAGCAACTTTTGTATTTGCCACGTATTTTAACGGTAGTTCATGTTCATACTCATGTTTTGTAGCTTTTAATATAATATTGTGAAGCTTCCGTACTTAAGGGCATAACTTGAGAAAATTTGATGCAGAATGGAATACAGAATTTGTGCAAAAACAAAAACCTTTTGAGCATGGCATTTCGATTAATAGGCCTTTATTCGTGGTTCAATAAAATTTTTATCGAAATTTAATTATTTTTTAAATATTTATAGCTCTTCTGCCAAATATTTTTGTTGAAATTAGAATTCATCTCTTGACCTGGTAAAAACGTTTCTTGAGCCATGTTAGTGGCTTGTTAGTCTTGTCTTGCCATGGTCATAGAGTGAACACAACTAACTGACTGGGAAAGTGCTTTGGCGTTTTGTAAAACAACACACAAACTGTGCCTTCGATATCTTACGTTCGGGTTTATATCATCACTACCTCTCTTTGGGTTTGGTGAAAATAAGTCAACAATTGATTTTTTGTAAAATATTTCTAAAGTGTTATAAACGAGTATGCACTTTTGCCAGGTCAGGCATCTCCAACCAAATGAAAACAGCAGATTTCTGGCAAAAACTCTGAGAGAAAATAAAATTGCCATGAAAAGTTTCTCAAAAATTTGTAGCCCGAAAGCGACTTTAAACTGTAGGTCCCGCCACTCATGTATAAAAATTAACACACACAACATAAGTGGTGTGAGAAACTAGATCGTAATCCTGACTAAGCAAAAGTATTAAAATTAAATATATCACACAACACAAAACTTACATTCTAAATTTCAAAGGAATAGCTTTATTAAAACCGCATTTATTGGAAAAATCTTCTGTAAAATTCTGCTTTTGAGGGTTACATTTTTTTTTTGGCGAATATGGCTCGATATGTGACGTATAAGTGATATTTAATTCCATTAGATTCATATATGACAATATTAAAAATTTTTTATTGCATACTTATTAGAGTAACTATTCTAGTACTCGTACATTTAATGTGATACGTATGAGTAATATATTTAACATTCAATTAAATATAAAGTATACTCTATTAATTTGGAATTATTATGGAATTAAGTTATGATATGGCAATTCTAAGGGATTTTTTTTGTGAGAAACTTTTCATAGCAATTTTATTTACTCTCAGAGTTTTTGCCAGAAATCTGCTGAGAAAGTAGCCGAAGAAATATTTTTTAATATTTTCATTTTGGTGCCTGACCTGGGATTTGAACCGAGGCCTCACGTCTAATAAGCCAACACACTACCTATTAGACTACGGCGACTTCATTTTGCCTTAGAAAAAAAAACTATCTTATAGATCTTTCACGTGCTGTTTTCATTGAAATAAAGCACCTTCCTATTTATTAAAAAAAAAATTATTTCGAATCCATATGCAGTTAGTTAGTGATTTACAATGGCCTTACAAAATTCAATAGTGATGGAGGAGAGCCAATTCTATGTCATCGATCACTGAATGAACTTCTAAATTTTCTAAAAACTTTTACTTCACTTTAATGGAGAAATTTGATTTGATTTTTATGTGCAGTGGACAATAGGCATGGTCAGTTTTGTTGAAAGTTGTAGCGAATCTTTTCTGGACAGGGTACACCACCAAATCTGACGATTTTTAACATGAAAAATTTCATATGAAAAAATCTATTTGAATTGTATGGGCAGTGGGCGATAAGCGTGGTCAATTTTATTAAGATTTCATTCTAATACCAACTTCAAGTGATATAGCATCACTCCCTATGTTTTTCCACTAAACTGTATGATGCCATACCACTGTGCCAATAGGCAAGTCTAAGATTGGTTAAAATCGGATGAATAGGGATACTGTAGCTCTGATATTCATACGCTGAATTTCTTCTTACGTTATCAGATAATTGGTGGTCTAGTAGGTAGTGTGTTGGCTTATTAGACGTGAGGCCTCAAAAATATTTCTTCTGCGACTTCCTCTCAGTTGATTTCTGGTAAAAAATTCTTAAAATTGTTTCTCAAAATTCTGTCGTTCGGAGTCGACTTTAAACTGTAGGTCATGTATAAAAATTAACGCACGCAACATAAGTAATAACCAATTACACATACATAATTACACATACAGAATTGGTCATTACAACCCTTTAGTTAGGATTACGACCTAGCTTCTCACACCAAACCTGTTGTATGTGTTAATTTTACCTATAAGTGGCGGGACTCCTAGTTTATTATCGTCTCTGAAGACAGATTTTAAAAACCTTTCATAGCAATTTTATTTTACTTAATCACGCCAGAAAACTGATGAGAGAAAGTCGCCGAAAGGAATATTTTTCCATATTTCGTTTTGTTCGAAGCTGGGGTTTGAACTCATTGGCTCTCGTCTAATAAGCCAACATTTAGGCTACTAAGTTTTATTAAAACATAATATTTATTTATTTATTAATTACAACACAATTAAAAATTATATTCTGATTATATACGAGCGGAGTAATTGGCCATATGCTCGTTGTAGTGTAACAGGCCAGAGTCTCTGGAGGGAATCGAACCCACGGCCCTCACGCTAATAGTATAGCACACTACCCAATAGACTACCAGGGCACCCTAAAACATAATAGAGCGACGACAACGTAAGTGAACTTTGGCTCTGGAACCTTACATCCAACTCACAACCACTGTTTTGAATTTGTCAAAGAATTGATTCAAAGATTATTACGCCATACAGCATAGTTTAGTTAGAAGACTGAAGTGAATTTTCTATTTAAAATTGCATTGTGATAGATTTATGATAAAAATGATAAAATTGTTGTCAATAATTAATTAACTGGTAATGTGAACTTTCGAGAAAGAAATATCAAAAGTGATTTATAATTGCATTCTGGGGTGTAAATACTAAAGAAGCAATAGTAAGTGAATCGTACCTCTCATCATATTTCATTGAAATTAAATGAAAAGATATTCTTGAGTTTGTTTTCGGATTGCACAAACAATTGAGTAAAAGAGAGTCATCAGTAAAGTAAATAAAATAAGAAAAGGAGTAAAATGGTTTCAAAATAAAAAAAGATCAATTAATTCAAACAAGAAAAGAAAAACTAAGAAATAAAAATAAAATACTCCTCAAAAGTTTAAATATTTATTTAAAGCAATAAAACAGAAGAGAAAAAGAAAACTGAGTAGTTGGTAAATATTTGCCTAAGAAGAGAAACTTAATTGAGTGTGTATTTAAGTGGAACGAAGAGTGTTCCCACTCGATGTAAAGATAGTTACAGACGGTTGAGTTCCATTATATGATATCCTGTACATACAAACATCCATACATACATACATACACATATAATTGGTCATTACAATCCTTCAGTCAGGATTACGACCTAGTTTCCCACACCACTTATGTTTTTTGTGTAAATTTTATACATGAGTGGCGAGACCTACAGTTTAAAGTCGACTTCGAACGACAGATTTTTGGGAAACTTTTTCATGGCAATTTTATTTACTCTCAGAGTTTTTTCCAGAAATCTGCTGAAAGGAAGTCGCTGAAGGAATATTTTTCATATTTCGTTTTGTTGGCAATATCTGACCTGGGAATTGAACTGTAGCCTTACGTTCAATATGCCAACACAGTGCCTACTAGACTACGACGAATTCGAAGAGAACACCTATTTCAATAAAACAAATTCTTGAATGCTGAAGTGTTTAAACTCTTAAGGTCTTGGTGTAATACCTGATACAAATAAGAATATCACACTCCATCTTTGTGTTTGTAAGAAGTAACTTATCAACTTTATAATTGCCTGACAATCCCAGTTGTGAGATCGATCCTTATTAAGTCTTAGAGTAAGAGCAGCAATAGTGTAATTATAATTTAAAAACTGTTGTGATACCTTTTAAGAGCTTCTCATTTATGAAATTTTTTTTTTACCACGAACGGATATCCAACGTTACTGAGTGATTAAGGAATTGTCATTGATTAAGGAAATGTCGCTATTGGTAAGCTTATTTGATGATATGATAAAAAGCCTGTATGCTTGAGGTTATCTCCTTCTCAAGTGAAACAATCCTTTTACAAAGGAAACAATAATTTTTTCCTTCTACTTCTTTTGAAATAATAAAAAAACTTTCCCTTGAGGTATGAGATGCATGAGAAAAACGAAAGAATATTAAAATTAATTCCGAGACTTAGTATCAGCCCTTTCTACAGGGTTTTTAATGCATATTCCGTGACCTTAAAGAGAAACAGAAGATTAAATTTCTTTATTTACTTAACAAGATAATCCTTGTTCATATTGAAGCTTGCACTTGCATGTTGCATGGAAAGGGCAAATATGTAAAATAGTTTTCGAAACAGCTTCATTAGAATTTTTATTTATTTTTAGCAACGCCAAGCGTCTTTAATACCTATTACGTAAACAATTATTTACACCAAGTATACAGAGACGTAAGAGTTCTATGCTTGTAATGCTGTAATGCAATTAACCTGGCATTTGATAGGCTGTCGCCCAAGCAGCAGGTATCTTTTTTTACAAGATAAGGGAAATTTAAAAGAGATTATTCGAATATTAAATGAAAACTAATAATAAGTCGACTAGTTTTTAAAAAAATTAAAATTCTGTTATAAACCAGCTTAGGAGGCTAAGTGGGATATGAGAAATATTTGTTGTTGACAAGTTTCGTTTTATGCCACAATGACTTTAGGCTTAAGCTTTGCATATCTTATGGATATGTTTATATACTCGACTAAGCATTTCATTTAATTTCTTAATTGCTTTCGAAATATTTGAGTATTTAAATTAAATTTCAACACCAAACCTTTTTCCTTTAGACTTTTGAAATTTGAACTGCTTTGCCAACTAAAGCCTCGAAGCCTTGAAAGTTTTATTTTTAATTTCAAATGTTTGTTTCTTATTAATTCATCACTACACAGTATAGCTACAACAGCAGATCAAAGGTAAAAAGAAACAAAATAAATTTTATTTAAAAGGCAATTTACGATGGCTGTTGAAATTTTAGTCAAAATATTTTAAAACTAAATACCTTCAAGTAAATATAGAGAGTGCATCTGAAAAATTTAATATAAATTATGGTTTAATTAAAATGAAGCTATTTGAATTTGGGCAGTTGTCAACTCTAAAATTCGCAGTTGTCATATACAGTAAGACCACCCCTTAACGCGGGGGATACGTTCCAATAAGTAACAGTTCTAAACGAAACAGCTTTAAACGAGGCAACTAATAAATCAATTGTGACACAGGAAAGATGTGTTCGTAAGGCGATTGCGACTTTGGAAACAGTTGGTTGGAATCTTTATTCTGGCCATATAACAAAAGAGCGTTGAAAAAGATACATAGTATACAACGATTTAGGGGAATTACATTACTACCGCGTAGTACTAAAACAGCGTTAAGCGGGGCAGCGTTACAAGGGAAAAACGCATTAAACTGTGTCAATCATGCGAAGACTGGTTAAAAATTAAAGGACAGTTAAAAAGCGGACTTACTGTGTCAACCATTCGAAGATTGTTCAAATAAAATTGAGGATCTTAGTCGGTTCTGGACCATAAGAGTTTTATGCGTAAACAACAGATATCGTCTACAATCCGAAAACATAGCATAGCAGCATAGTTTTGAATAACTTCAAATTTCATGAAGCACTACGTAGTGAATTTTAGAAGGTAGGTAGGTAGGTATAAGTGGCTGTCGCCCCAAATGAATTGGATGGACGCACTTAGTCCCCATGGGGCCCATTGTGATACTACAGTTCGCGTCTACCATCCCCTAGTCATGGAACCATCGAGAGCTTACAATGAAGCTACTCAAACTGCCGACGTCAATATTCGACAAATCACTCAGATCATCGATGTAGTAAGCACCAAGATGTCTCTTCCTTCTCCGACATAGTGCCGGGCATGTTCCCAGTAGATGAAGAACCGTCTCTTCCTCCTCTTCGTCCTGGCCAGACGGGATGATATTGCCTTATTGTTTTGAAAAAATTTCCGAAATTGCAGTGGCACTCGTTACATGAAGACGGACATGGGTCCTCTACTGAACAGCATATATTTGGACGATAAGTAGTCCCAGTAAAATGGCGTCACTAAACACATCGTGAGAGAGGAGGAAAAAATCGAAGTAAACATAAAAATGTTTATTAGAGAATGACTGATTGCCCATAAATTGCCTTAATTTTTAAAGCCAGACAAGATACCAACGAATTTTAATACGGTAAGCTGGCCTAGTAGGTAGTGTTTTGGCTTATTAGACAAGGGACCCTTGTTCAAACCCAGATCACACATCTCCAACAAATCGAAATATGAAAAAATATTTCTTCGGTGACTCTGATCATTTCAGCAGATTTCTGGCAAAAACTTTGAGAGTAAACAAAAAACTGCCATGAAGAGCTTCTCGACTTTAAACTGTAGGTCTTGCCATTAATGAATAAAATTAAAACACACAACATAAGCGGTGTAAGAAGTTGGGCATAATCCTGACTGAAGTGTTCTAATAAGTAATTAAGTTCGTAAGTACGTAAGTAGGCTGGCAATAGTGAATTATTTTACCTTAAATTATTTACATTTATTATGCCTTTTGAGTATGGCATTTCGATTAATAGGCCTTTATTCGTGGTTCAATAAAATTTTTATCGAAATTTAATTATTTTTTAAATATTTATAGCTCTTCTGCCAAATATTTTTGTTGAAATTAGAATTCATCTCTTGACCTGGTAAAAACGTTTCTTGAGCCATGTTAGTGGCTTGTTAGTCTTGTCTTGCCATGGTCATAGAGTGAACACAACTAACTGACTGGGAAAGTGCTTTGGCGTTTTGTAAAACAACACACAAACTGTGCCTTCGATATCTTACGTTCGGGTTTATATCATCACTACCTCTCTTTGGGTTTGGTGAAAATAAGTCAACAATTGATTTTTTGTAAAATATTTCTAAAGTGTTATAAACGAGTATGCACTTTTGCCAGGTCAGGCATCTCCAACCAAATGAAAACAGCAGATTTCTGGCAAAAACTCTGAGAGAAAATAAAATTGCCATGAAAAGTTTCTCAAAAATTTGTAGCCCGAAAGCGACTTTAAACTGTAGGTCCCGCCACTCATGTATAAAAATTAACACACACAACATAAGTGGTGTGAGAAACTAGATCGTAATCCTGACTAAGCAAAAGTATTAAAATTAAATATATCACACAACACAAAACTTACATTCTAAATTTCAAAGGAATAGCTTTATTAAAACCGCATTTATTGGAAAAATCTTCTGTAAAATTCTGCTTTTGAGGGTTACATTTTTTTTTTGGCGAATATGGCTCGATATGTGACGTATAAGTGATATTTAATTCCATTAGATTCATATATGACAATATTAAAAATTTTTTATTGCATACTTATTAGAGTAACTATTCTAGTACTCGTACATTTAATGTGATACGTATGAGTAATATATTTAACATTCAATTAAATATAAAGTATACTCTATTAATTTGGAATTATTATGGAATTAAGTTATGATATGGCAATTCTAAGGGATTTTTTTTGTGAGAAACTTTTCATAGCAATTTTATTTACTCTCAGAGTTTTTGCCAGAAATCTGCTGAGAAAGTAGCCGAAGAAATATTTTTTAATATTTTCATTTTGGTGCCTGACCTGGGATTTGAACCGAGGCCTCACGTCTAATAAGCCAACACACTACCTATTAGACTACGGCGACTTCATTTTGCCTTAGAAAAAAAAACTATCTTATAGATCTTTCACGTGCTGTTTTCATTGAAATAAAGCACCTTCCTATTTATTAAAAAAAAAATTATTTCGAATCCATATGCAGTTAGTTAGTGATTTACAATGGCCTTACAAAATTCAATAGTGATGGAGGAGAGCCAATTCTATGTCATCGATCACTGAATGAACTTCTAAATTTTCTAAAAACTTTTACTTCACTTTAATGGAGAAATTTGATTTGATTTTTATGTGCAGTGGACAATAGGCATGGTCAGTTTTGTTGAAAGTTGTAGCGAATCTTTTCTGGACAGGGTACACCACCAAATCTGACGATTTTTAACATGAAAAATTTCATATGAAAAAATCTATTTGAATTGTATGGGCAGTGGGCGATAAGCGTGGTCAATTTTATTAAGATTTCATTCTAATACCAACTTCAAGTGATATAGCATCACTCCCTATGTTTTTCCACTAAACTGTATGATGCCATACCACTGTGCCAATAGGCAAGTCTAAGATTGGTTAAAATCGGATGAATAGGGATACTGTAGCTCTGATATTCATACGCTGAATTTCTTCTTACGTTATCAGATAATTGGTGGTCTAGTAGGTAGTGTGTTGGCTTATTAGACGTGAGGCCTCAAAAATATTTCTTCTGCGACTTCCTCTCAGTTGATTTCTGGTAAAAAATTCTTAAAATTGTTTCTCAAAATTCTGTCGTTCGGAGTCGACTTTAAACTGTAGGTCATGTATAAAAATTAACGCACGCAACATAAGTAATAACCAATTACACATACATAATTACACATACAGAATTGGTCATTACAACCCTTTAGTTAGGATTACGACCTAGCTTCTCACACCAAACCTGTTGTATGTGTTAATTTTACCTATAAGTGGCGGGACTCCTAGTTTATTATCGTCTCTGAAGACAGATTTTAAAAACCTTTCATAGCAATTTTATTTTACTTAATCACGCCAGAAAACTGATGAGAGAAAGTCGCCGAAAGGAATATTTTTCCATATTTCGTTTTGTTCGAAGCTGGGGTTTGAACTCATTGGCTCTCGTCTAATAAGCCAACATTTAGGCTACTAAGTTTTATTAAAACATAATATTTATTTATTTATTAATTACAACACAATTAAAAATTATATTCTGATTATATACGAGCGGAGTAATTGGCCATATGCTCGTTGTAGTGTCACAGGCCAGAGTCTCTGGAGGGAATCGAACCCACGGCCCTCACGCTAATAGTATAGCACACTACCCAATAGACTACCAGGGCACCCTAAAACATAATAGAGCGACGACAACGTAAGTGAACTTTGGCTCTGGAACCTTACATCCAACTCACAACCACTGTTTTGAATTTGTCAAAGAATTGATTCAAAGATTATTACGCCATACAGCATAGTTTAGTTAGAAGACTGAAGTGAATTTTCTATTTAAAATTGCATTGTGATAGATTTATGATAAAAATGATAAAATTGTTGTCAATAATTAATTAACTGGTAATGTGAACTTTCGAGAAAGAAATATCAAAAGTGATTTATAATTGCATTCTGGGGTGTAAATACTAAAGAAGCAATAGTAAGTGAATCGTACCTCTCATCATATTTCATTGAAATTAAATGAAAAGATATTCTTGAGTTTGTTTTCGGATTGCACAAACAATTGAGTAAAAGAGAGTCATCAGTAAAGTAAATAAAATAAGAAAAGGAGTAAAATGGTTTCAAAATAAAAAAAGATCAATTAATTCAAACAAGAAAAGAAAAACTAAGAAATAAAAATAAAATACTCCTCAAAAGTTTAAATATTTATTTAAAGCAATAAAACAGAAGAGAAAAAGAAAACTGAGTAGTTGGTAAATATTTGCCTAAGAAGAGAAACTTAATTGAGTGTGTATTTAAGTGGAACGAAGAGTGTTCCCACTCGATGTAAAGATAGTTACAGACGGTTGAGTTCCATTATATGATATCCTGTACATACAAACATCCATACATACATACATATACATATAATTGGTCATTACAATCCTTCAGTCAGGATTACGACCTAGTTTCCCACACCACTTATGTTTTTTGTGTAAATTTTATACATGAGTGGCGAGACCTACAGTTTAAAGTCGACTTCGAACGACAGATTTTTGGGAAACTTTTTCATGGCAATTTTATTTACTCTCAGAGTTTTTTCCAGAAATCTGCTGAAAGGAAGTCGCTGAAGGAATATTTTTCATATTTCGTTTTGTTGGCAATATCTGACCTGGGAATTGAACTGTAGCCTTACGTTCAATATGCCAACACAGTGCCTACTAGACTACGACGAATTCGAAGAGAACACCTATTTCAATAAAACAAATTCTTGAATGCTGAAGTGTTTAAACTCTTAAGGTCTTGGTGTAATACCTGATACAAATAAGAATATCACACTCCATCTTTGTGTTTGTAAGAAGTAACTTATCAACTTTATAATTGCCTGACAATCCCAGTTGTGAGATCGATCCTTATTAAGTCTTAGAGTAAGAGCAGCAATAGTGTAATTATAATTTAAAAACTGTTGTGATACCTTTTAAGAGCTTCTCATTTATGAAATTTTTTTTTTACCACGAACGGATATCCAACGTTACTGAGTGATTAAGGAATTGTCATTGATTAAGGAAATGTCGCTATTGGTAAGCTTATTTGATGATATGATAAAAAGCCTGTATGCTTGAGGTTATCTCCTTCTCAAGTGAAACAATCCTTTTACAAAGGAAACAATAATTTTTTCCTTCTACTTCTTTTGAAATAATAAAAAAACTTTCCCTTGAGGTATGAGATGCATGAGAAAAACGAAAGAATATTAAAATTAATTCCGAGACTTAGTATCAGCCCTTTCTACAGGGTTTTTAATGCATATTCCGTGACCTTAAAGAGAAACAGAAGATTAAATTTCTTTATTTACTTAACAAGATAATCCTTGTTCATATTGAAGCTTGCACTTGCATGTTGCATGGAAAGGGCAAATATGTAAAATAGTTTTCGAAACAGCTTCATTAGAATTTTTATTTATTTTTAGCAACGCCAAGCGTCTTTAATACCTATTACGTAAACAATTATTTACACCAAGTATACAGAGACGTAAGAGTTCTATGCTTGTAATGCTGTAATGCAATTAACCTGGCATTTGATAGGCTGTCGCCCAAGCAGCAGGTATCTTTTTTTACAAGATAAGGGAAATTTAAAAGAGATTATTCGAATATTAAATGAAAACTAATAATAAGTCGACTAGTTTTTAAAAAAATTAAAATTCTGTTATAAACCAGCTTAGGAGGCTAAGTGGGATATGAGAAATATTTGTTGTTGACAAGTTTCGTTTTATGCCACAATGACTTTAGGCTTAAGCTTTGCATATCTTATGGATATGTTTATATACTCGACTAAGCATTTCATTTAATTTCTTAATTGCTTTCGAAATATTTGAGTATTTAAATTAAATTTCAACACCAAACCTTTTTCCTTTAGACTTTTGAAATTTGAACTGCTTTGCCAACTAAAGCCTCGAAGCCTTGAAAGTTTTATTTTTAATTTCAAATGTTTGTTTCTTATTAATTCATCACTACACAGTATAGCTACAACAGCAGATCAAAGGTAAAAAGAAACAAAATAAATTTTATTTAAAAGGCAATTTACGATGGCTGTTGAAATTTTAGTCAAAATATTTTAAAACTAAATACCTTCAAGTAAATATAGAGAGTGCATCTGAAAAATTTAATATAAATTATGGTTTAATTAAAATGAAGCTATTTGAATTTGGGCAGTTGTCAACTCTAAAATTCGCAGTTGTCATATACAGTAAGACCACCCCTTAACGCGGGGGATACGTTCCAATAAGTAACAGTTCTAAACGAAACAGCTTTAAACGAGGCAACTAATAAATCAATTGTGACACAGGAAAGATGTGTTCGTAAGGCGATTGCGACTTTGGAAACAGTTGGTTGGAATCTTTATTCTGGCCATATAACAAAAGAGCGTTGAAAAAGATACATAGTATACAACGATTTAGGGGAATTACATTACTACCGCGTAGTACTAAAACAGCGTTAAGCGGGGCAGCGTTACAAGGGAAAAACGCATTAAACTGTGTCAATCATGCGAAGACTGGTTAAAAATTAAAGGACAGTTAAAAAGCGGACTTACTGTGTCAACCATTCGAAGATTGTTCAAATAAAATTGAGGATCTTAGTCGGTTCTGGACCATAAGAGTTTTATGCGTAAACAACAGATATCGTCTACAATCCGAAAACATAGCATAGCAGCATAGTTTTGAATAACTTCAAATTTCATGAAGCACTACGTAGTGAATTTTAGAAGGTAGGTAGGTAGGTATAAGTGGCTGTCGCCCCAAATGAATTGGATGGACGCACTTAGTCCCCATGGGGCCCATTGTGATACTACAGTTCGCGTCTACCATCCCCTAGTCATGGAACCATCGAGAGCTTACAATGAAGCTACTCAAACTGCCGACGTCAATATTCGACAAATCACTCAGATCATCGATGTAGTAAGCACCAAGATGTCTCTTCCTTCTCCGACATAGTGCCGGGCATGTTCCCAGTAGATGAAGAACCGTCTCTTCCTCCTCTTCGTCCTGGCCAGACGGGATGATATTGCCTTATTGTTTTGAAAAAATTTCCGAAATTGCAGTGGCACTCGTTACATGAAGACGGACATGGGTCCTCTACTGAACAGCATATATTTGGACGATAAGTAGTCCCAGTAAAATGGCGTCACTAAACACATCGTGAGAGAGGAGGAAAAAATCGAAGTAAACATAAAAATGTTTATTAGAGAATGACTGATTGCCCATAAATTGCCTTAATTTTTAAAGCCAGACAAGATACCAACGAATTTTAATACGGTAAGCTGGCCTAGTAGGTAGTGTTTTGGCTTATTAGACAAGGGACCCTTGTTCAAACCCAGATCACACATCTCCAACAAATCGAAATATGAAAAAATATTTCTTCGGTGACTCTGATCATTTCAGCAGATTTCTGGCAAAAACTTTGAGAGTAAACAAAAAACTGCCATGAAGAGCTTCTCGACTTTAAACTGTAGGTCTTGCCATTAATGAATAAAATTAAAACACACAACATAAGCGGTGTAAGAAGTTGGGCATAATCCTGACTGAAGTGTTCTAATAAGTAATTAAGTTCGTAAGTACGTAAGTAGGCTGGCAATAGTGAATTATTTTACCTTAAATTATTTACATTTATTATGCGTTTCAAATAAATATTAGTGTTACTAACTACTCTGCACTAGCTGTATAACTATTATAAATTTTCAATTGTTTTTATTATGTGAACATATTGTATGAAATAAATACAACAAATGGCTCATGGTATATCATCAATTAAGTGTGGAAATAATTTTCAAACTTTGCTTTTATGAAGCGTAACGAAGCGTATGAGCGATGTTCAATATGTTTACACACTCGCCCACATTAATTATACGCCACAGTGTACAATTTTTTCTTTTAATTCTATTTTAAAACCACATGTGCACGAATAAGAACTCCCAATCAGAACTCTCTCTTGTACTGTATATCAATGCTCTCTTTTACCAATTGGCGGCAAATGTACAACAGAATAATTGTTAATAATAATTGAAAAAAAAGAGGAAAAATCATACACACAACAATTAAAAGCAAAAGAGCGTAGCAAATATTTCAATTTCATATGAAAAACAAAAAAGAAAAGACTTTTTATTATACAGTAGCATTGATATTTTACTGTTGTGCACTGTAGTCAAACGGGACAATAAAATTTTTCTTTTTTTTTTCGTTAAATCAGTCAATATTTCATTCATGAAATTTCCTTTTTCATGCGAACATAGTGAACATCAATGAAGTTGGGAGATGGTGGTGTATGATACTCTTGCTATAGCAGCACCCATTTCCTTACTAACCAAATATTCAGTTTGAAATTTAATTTGATTTTCAGTTAAGCGTTCCTCTATGCTTTGCTTGGGGGGAAAAACATTTTTTTTATTGTTTTCTTTTATGTATAATAAAATGGCTACAAGAATTTGATTTATAGAAAAATACTTTTATGAATTTTACAAGACGAGGAAGAAATATTTCAAATGGCTAAAACTAATTACTACCAAACTGGGTACTTATACTGTTATAAAATAATATTGTTATAAAATAATTTTCGTTCTTTAAAAACTTTTCATTAAAAGTTTAAAGTTTTAATTTTAAAATTTTTAATTATTAATTAAAAATTTAATTTTTTAATTTTTTTGCTGAGGCAACAATTCATTTTGGTTTGCTGCATAAGTACAGTTGCAACGCTTTGCGGAGAAAAAAAATTTAAAAAAATATGCCAATTACTATAGCGGGCTGCGAAGTAATTAAAAAATCAGGTCATTGAATCCTATCAGCTCTCCTACAGCCAGATTATTAATTTCGATCAAAACTGGATTACATCGTTAAGAGCAGGCAATCGCTTTCTAGTTTATGTTAGGACAAGATTGGTAAGTTTAGTTGGAAAACATTCATTATTTCGGTCGGCTCTGGCACCAACTGATTGGCATCTCATCATCATAGTGGATAACATGTGTTTCTGTGCGTTTCTAAAGTTATTAGTCATTACAACTCTTCAGTCATTATTACGACCTAGCTTTTCACACCACATATGTTGTGTGTGTGTTAATTTTATACATGAGCGGCGGGACCTACAGTTTAAAGTCGACTTCGGACGATATATTTTTGAGAAACCTTTTCATGGCAAATTAATTTATTCTCAGAGTCTTTGTCAGAAATCTGCAAAGAGGCAGCCGCCGGAGAAATGTTTTTTTCATATTTCTTTTTGTTGGAAATGTCTGACCTGGCTTCGGAAGCGTGGCCTTAGGTCTTAATAAGTCAATACAAGATCTACTACTGCGGCGATTGTTTTACAACTTAGTTGGTAAAAAAATTCTGGTAAGTTCTTCCTCCTCCTCAGAACCATAGTAACTGCAGAAGTCATTTAATGGAATGCTAAGTCTTTCGGCATGGCTACTAAAATCATAATGTCATGTCAGAATCGCTATTGTGTGATGGATGGCCATTGCTTATGTCCAACAAAGTCTAGTAATACTGCATGTACTCTCTTACAGCCAATGAGATTGAGTCTCCATGTAAAATGAATGAGTAAATATCCAATTTAACGGAAGAATCGGTATACCTAGCCCTGTAACATATCGAATTTTGCGAGCTCGGTACTTAACCGACCTTGGAATGATGCCAAATTTCTCTGATAAATTCTCGATATTCATGTGTTCGTTAAGATCTTAAGCGCAGCCTGGATATTCGAGTAAATTATAATCAATCATTGTGACGCTTTTAAAATTGACATCTGATTGGAAAACTCTGCAGTGGTCTGTAAGCGTTGTAGTGTAATGAAGTTTAATATCAGGACCTTTAATTAATATACCACAGTCCAACATCGTTAGGATCCATTGCCTTTAAACTAATACCCTCAGATATAACTCCATAGCGTCTACTTTTTTTTTTCTTAAATGATGCAAATCTAGATGTACAACTGTTTGGCTGATACAAAAAATAGCAAAATCATTAAGGTAATGTAAATAGGTTCCTAGAATCGACGCGTTACTTTTTATAAATACCCACCGTAAAATGTCGCATTTGCCGAGTTCTTAGTTCAGCCATGCCTTAAAGGAATGGAAAGTTATAAAAAGGAAATTGAAAACTAATTGGAATTAAAGGAAATGTATTATGATATAAGGAACCCCAGGTCAGGCATCTCAAACAAAATGAAATATAAAAAAATATTTCTTCGACGACTTTCTCTCAGCAGATTTCTGCCAAAAATTCTAAGAGTGAAATAAAATTGCCATGAGAAGTTTTTTAAAAAATTTGTCGTTCGGAGTCGACTATAAACTGTAGATCCTGCAACTCATGTATAAAATTAATACAAACAACATAGGTGATGAGAGAAGCTAAGTCGTAATCATGACTGAATGGTTGTAATAACCAGTTATGTGTATGTGTATATTCTGGTATACCATAAATCCGTCACAATTTCATTCCTTTCTTTTGAATACCTTCTTTGATTTATACTGAAATTTGGCTGGCAAATATATACAGTGGACAGCAAAAGTCTTAGTACGGCAATATATTTTGACAAAAAAAGTCCCCACAGGCTTAATACTTTTGCACAACGACCCGATATGACTTCAAGAGAGTATTTAGGAGATCATTTGAAAGAATGATTACGCAATCGCTAAACCTCAAACAAAAGTCAACCGAAAAGCTTGCTCATGGTGCCACCAGAAAACAGCAAACAAAACTTGTACATTCAATTACAAATGGGTTAAATGGACTGCTTGACCTTAAGGGATATTCTCTTAAATATAAGGGATAATATTTTCATATATTAGGCCTTTGAGTTTTAAATTTATTCAGGATTCTCCTTGGGAGTACCTATGGAGTCATTTAAAACTTTTCCTTATTTTTCTCTTGTTTTATGAAAAACATTAAAAATTTTTTTGTTTTATAATAAAACAGAAATAAATTAATAAAATAAATATATAAACTATAAATTTTTATACAAACTTTTGGCTAAAATTCATAAAATTGCTAAAATATATTGCCGTACTAAGACTTTTGCTGTCTACTGTACATACTTAAAGGTCTTTCACTTTAAAGTTTAAACTATTAATTAATGTTTCGTAAATATCTGCTTGTTTACTCCATAATAACATTTGAAAAGAATATAAACATGATTCTTAAATAAAATACATTGCTTTTCTCCTTACCCATCAACAGTTTCAAATACAAATTATAGTTTAAGAACTCTTTCATCACAAAGAAAACCCTTTACTTTCATCACTTTCAATAAGAAAAGTTTTGCCATTTACATTATCATGCTGTCAGTTGTTATCACATCATTTGCTGTTGAGACTTATGATTTAATTTAAGCCTTTTTGATTTCCAAATATAATCATAATGTCCACTTAAGTTAAACACAAATGCTTTTAACTAGCCAACCCACCCCCTTTCTCCCTTAGGAGTAGATTATAATTCCTCTGCTTCTTCTTCTTCTTCTTCTTATGAATATAATTTTGAATATTGTCATTATCATTAACAAAAATTCGTTTAGTACTGATTTATAGTATAGAACAACAAAAACAAATAAGAATAATAACAATAATAACAATGCTGTTCATAAATATCACAATATGTAGAGATAATTTTACTCTTATTTATTAAATACACACATACAGACACACATACATTTATATAAATACATACTTAGAAAATAAATAGAAAATATATGAAATTAATAAACATACAATACATTTACATCACACATACACACACACACGGGCATGCACAAATTATAAATTACCAAAGAGAAATAAAATAATACCGAGTTTAATATACGGATATAAAGAGATCAAGAGTTAAAGTAATAGTCAGAGAGAGGGAGAAACATACATATGCACACACACATAGCAAATATAATGTGAACTAAAATTTCTTAAATGTAACAGTCTCCTCTACATGAATGGATCAATACATTGGAAATGTTTGGCATAAGGCAAGATAATTTTGATGTAAAGTTTGTAAAGAATAGAACAAAAAAAAAAATTGAAGATAAGAAAGCCACAGTTTGTCGGTCTTAATTATATGATGCTTAACTTTGAATTCTTAACAGTGATTAACGGTTTTATTTTAATTTAATGTGGGACAGTCTTCTTCAAATATAAACTAATTGTGACCACTCAGTTATAAGTGGTTAGAGGTATATTACATTTACATTTTCATAAAACTATTCGAATGGCTCAGGGATAACCCCAACTATTGCAACTGTGTGATGGAATAGGAAATATCTGTGTTGCAACGGGACCTTACAGAAACCAAGTTATACTTTAAACACAATAAACGCAATGCAGCAAAGGCAGCAATCTCTCAAAAAATAGAATACAAAAGCAGCGCGACAACAAGCAAAGCTCTTGCTGCTTTGCTTTTAGGCTCATTTCTATTGTTATTCGCAGCAATGAGAGAATTTGTGCCCACAGACTTGTACTGCCAATACAATAATATGCATGAAATAGACGTTTACGCGATGTATGAAATATAACTCGAAAAAATGTTTTAGTAACATCATTGATAAAAAATTAATGAACTATTTTTTTGTTTGTTTTGCTTGTGCTTTACTGCCCCTGTCTTTATTATAATTAAACTATCTGTACACTGCGCGCGTTGCTGCGCCACCAACTAAAATAAATTTAAAGGAAATACATTACACAAGTGTCGAACTAATTTTGAATCATTTTATTGATTTTGTTTTCCGTTGTCCAGATGATTAAGACGGACGGGGCTGAGTAGCACGCATTCGATCAGTTTCTAATCTCACTTCTCGTTGTTCAAGTTGTTGAAGCCTACGGATCTCAGCGGCATATACTCGAAGATTTTCCAGTCTCAATGCTCGTCTGATTCTGAGGCTCGTAATGATCTTTTCTTCCGTGCTTGAGGTGTAGATCGACCAATTGCTTGTCATTCCTTTTGAATAATTTTCAGTGACGCCATCCACCGGAAATTAATCGCACCAACCTCCGGCGACTCATGCGCAACAACTTTGTTAAAGAATGCATAGCTTACGATTTCATTCATTTTGAGTAATTTTCAGTGGCGCCACCTGTCGGAAATTGGTCATACTAACTTAGAAACCTTCGTCGGCTCATGCGCAACAACTTTGCTAAAGATCATAACATGGTCAAATGCACAGTTTACGATTTAATTCATTTTAAGTAATTTTCAGTCGCGCCACCTATCGGATGGGTGGTGACACGCCCACTATAGCCAATCCGCCCATTTTGTTCAAACATACGTCAAAGTCGTCCATACAAAATTTGAGGCCTCTAGCTGTTGCAGTTTATTAGATATGAGACATTAAATACTTATTGGGTATGTGGGCGTGACACCTCGCATACTTGAAATTTTAAAATAAAAAGTAGCCTATAGTTCCTTCCAGACATACAGGAATTTACTGTTAAAATTTCAAGAAAATCGGTCCAGCCGTTTAGCCGTCTATAGACTTCAAACAAACAAACAAACCCACAAACAAATAAACACTCATTCATTTTTATATATATGAAGATAAACCATCCTTAGGCTGCAATTGCAAAATTGTTGTGCTTGCTGCGTTGCGTTTATTGTGTTTATAGCATCGTATCGGCTGATAATTTAACATGTAAAGACAGTTGTTACAAACTTAGTTCCGATGAATTCTAAGAAGGATTTCCACTCATTTTAGGCTTCACCAGTCGAATATTCTTGCCGATGGGAAAAGGTAAAGAGTGGTCGCCGTAGTCTAGTAAGTAGTTTCGAACAGAACGAAATATGAAAGAAATATTTTTTTCAGCGAAATATTCTCAACAGTATTCTCGCAAAAACTCGAAGAGTACGATGTTAAAATTTAGGTCTCGTAACTCATTGATAAAGGTATAAAACAATTATACTTCAGGCTTTTGAATGATTAAAAATTATTTCATCTTTAGAAGGATAGTAACACTGTTGACCACCACTGCATTGCTTGTTGAATGGTAGGATTTTCACTGAAATTCTCTTGTCTCGGTTTTCTGCCGAGGTTTCCTCAGGGAAATACGGATCATTTCAGAACATAGAAATACCATTGGAAATTACATTCCAAACGGAGATCTCAATCTCCAAGATACTACAGGGCAGCGCCAGAGTTGACCAACCTCTTCTGTGTGTTTGGTGGAATATGGTCCGCACAGGAACTGCGTTTACCTGTGACATTACAACGGGCTTGTTTAAGTGAGCTTTGTTATCAAGGCTACCACTCCAATCTAATTACCTACAGGGAATAGGATATCATCCATTCATTTTACAGAGAAGCACAATCTTGTTGGCAAGGTATACATACTTAATTGGTCATTACAATCCTTCAGTCAGGATTAAGGCCTAGCTTCTCACACCACTCATGTTGTATGTGTTAATTTTATACATGAGTGGCGAGTCCTACAGTTTAAAGTCGACTCGGAACGACAGATTTTTGAGAAACTTTTCATGACAATTTTATTTACTGTCAGAGTTTTTGCCAGAAATCTGCTGAGAAGAAGTCGCCGAAGAAATATTTTTTTCATATTTCGTTTTGATGTTTGACCTGGGGTTTGAATCAAGGCCTTACGTCTAATCAGCCAAGACACTACCTACTAGACTATGGCGACTTCAAGGTACATGAAGTGTTATTAGAGTCTACTGGACACATGTGGGAGAAAGCAAGACCGACTTACTTTTATAATTAAAACGTATGGCTATCCACCGCACCAGTGTGACTCTCACGCGCCACTAATCCTTTGGCGGGCATGTCAAAAGACCTGGCATTGCATCAAATGACCTCATATGCCAGTGTCCTAGCCTTGTCATAAAAAGTAGAAAGTTGTGATTTCATATTTTCTGACATGCGAGCTGTCTAATATAAAAATGGCTGCAATAGCAGTACTTGGGTAGGACTTGGTTTAGTTTCTCTATGCAATGTTTACTCCTCGGATTGGATATTGATTGTATGTATCACAAGAGGCCTGCCTTTATGGTGACTTATGGAGAGTTCGCCAGCTTACCTACCTAACCTAACCTAAATCTTAGAATGCTATAAACATGTACCGTTTAATTATGTACTTATTAGAGATCAGCAATAAGTATTCAAAACGATGAGTAGATTCGAATAATATTCATAATTTCTGATACGCATTCATACTTATACTACTCATATTCAAAGTTTGAAGTACTCATCATACTCATACTTAACAATACGCATGATGTTGTTGATTTCGACTCTCCATGACTTACAAGAATCACAAAATAAGTATGATTCGCGTACGAACACTAAAATACTCACTTTTCTTTTTCTTCTTTTTTTGTAAATGCAAGAAAAACTAAGACTGTAAATTTTGATGAATGATTCGAATCACTCGAGTGATAAGTATTTTTCTAAATTTATGAATCTGAATGAGTAGGCATATGAATCAAACATATTTTAAATGTTATAAGTTTGATGTCAACGTTGTACTCATAATAATTGCAACCTGTACTAAGTCAATGTTGCAGTGAGTACGAATGAAAATCAGAGTAGTTGAATTTCAAAACTGTTGACTCACTCATACCCAAAATTTCATGAGTACTTATGAGTAGCGAAAAAACGATTCATTGCTGATCTCTGGTACTTATAATACCTGCTGTATTGAAGAGAGCCTACCTATCAAACAAAATGTCATAATAATTACATAAATTGTGAGTATAAGTTTAAAAATTTTAAAAAGAGAAGAAACTAAAATTAAAAATCAATTGGTCGTCTGTATAAGCGGAGAACACTAGGCTCGAATAAATTGATGACAGCATCAAATGAAATCAAAATTTATTTCAAAATTAAATATAAACAATGGGTTCATTATCGGTGTCATTATTATTTATTATCTGCTAATGATTTATTTCATAAATTTCAATGCATGCAAATTAAAAATAATTGGGCGGCTACAAAACAAAAACAAATTAAAAAAAATGTTCAAAAATTTTTCAAAATGAACAAAAATGTTTGAATTCCAAATATTAGCATTTGAGAGAGAGAGAGAAAATATTTGTTAAAGTGATGTTTTCGGTATGAATGCCAAAAATTTCAATGTGCATGTGTGTATGTTTGCCTGAGTGTGGCTGCATGAATTTTTGCAGGAAAATTTTCGCATTTAATTTTTAATGAAAACATTTATGCAATAATTAATAGCAAATATGTATGGAATTTTATTTGTTTTATTTTTTTTATTTTCGGTTTTTAATATAATTTTTATAAAATTAAATAATTTGTTATAATTAATAATTAATTGGCATATGCATCAGTATTACGTTATAACAACGAAATATTTAATAATATTAGGAAAAATATAAAACATTCATACATACATACCATACAACAATTAGAATATTTATTTTCAAAAAATTAATTTTAATTACAAAAGGGTAGCAAGAAATTAACTAATTTTATAATAAATTTTTACATTTTTAAATAAAATTTTTAAATATAATTTTTTACCATTATTATTACAAAGTTCTTTTTTTAATTCTTTTTTTAAATACAACATACTGAAACATACATATTTTTGTGAGTTTGTAAAAAAAAAGATTACATAAATACATGGAAAGATTTTAATATTTCAACTTTTGGGAAAGAAAAATAGAATAAATTATCGTACATCGTTTCGTTTTGGAGATAAGAATAACTTCTAAACTAGCTGTCGCCAACTACTTTGAGAATAAAACGTATATTTTTTTAATTACATACATACATACATAATTGGCCATTACAACCCTTCAGCCAGGATTACGGCCTAGCTTTTCACACTCACGACTGCCCGTCGGCAGATTTCTGGCAAGAACTCTGAGATTAAATAAAGTTGTCATGAAAAGCTTCCAAAATTCTATCGTTCGGAATCGATTTTAAACTGTAGGTCCCACCACTCATCTATAAAATTAACACACAAAACATAAATGACGTGAGAAATAAGGTCGTAATCCTGTATGTATGAATGTGTACAATACTTCTCGATCCACCTTCAAGTAATATTTTAAAAAGGTTTCAAAATCATGATTCTCTCAGATAACATAACATTAACAACTTATTTTATAGAAAGCATAGGCTAATACTACTAATTCAAAGAAGCTTTCTGTCCTTTCCAGAGAGTTTAGCATCAACAACAAACATTGTAGGAAACTTAGGATCCAAGTAATCTTCCAAGAAGCTATCTGGCTCCTGACTGAACAACGAACATCTTATAAGGCTCAGCAGCTCTAGCTCTTAAGCAACAGTAACAGTTCTTACAGAGTCAACCAACACATGTTCATAGAGGGCATTGTTTCTGGGCAACACAAAATTTGGTAAACTTACTAATCTAGGACGTGGTACAGTAGAATTACAGTGGACTCATTCGCTTAGCTGAAGAAAACCTTTGATGAATGGAACTATGGAACCAAAGGAAAGAAATAATAAATACGATGGTAAATAAATAAAAATAAGGAGATTCATGCTACTAAATTATCCACTTTCAAGTATGGAATGTTGACGTAAACGGTCTAAATTGTAGAAATGTCCTTAAATAATGTGTTGAAAACTTTATACAGCTGTAAGTCCATTTTGTGATCAATATAATCGGTTTTCACCAACAAGACAAAGGAATGTGCTTCCCGAATATAATATTGCTACTGTAACCTTAAAATCTTGAAGCAGTTGCTAGAATTTCTATTCGTTATTGTTTTAAACTTTTTGTCCTCGCCCTTCGACTACGTACAACATTTTGCGTATGGATCTTGGCTTACGTACGTAACATAATTGGCCATTACAACCCTTCAGTCCTTGTTTCTCACACCACTTATGTTGTGTATGTTAATTTTATAGATGAGTGGTGTGACCTACAGTTTAAAATCAACTTCGAACGACAGATTTTTGAGAAGCTTTCATGGCAATTTTGTTTATTTCGTATAAGAATTAAAGCCAAACAACCAACCAACAGCAACAAGTTTAAGGAAGATGCGCAATTTTTGTGTTATTTTTTATCACGAGTGGCGGGACCTACTGTGTAATATCGGCTCCAAGCGACAGATTTAAGAAACTTTTTATGGCAATTTACTCTCAGAGTTATTACCACAAAATTACTGAAAAGAAGTCGGTGAGAGAAATATATTTTCAGTATTTCGTTGTGTTCGAGATGTCTAAGCCGGGAGTTGAAACATGGGCCTTCGTCTAATAACCCAACTCACAACCTACTAGACTATGAAATGGACTGGTGCGGTTCACACCTTGGTAGCATCATTGATTGTCATTTCTTTCGAAATGATCAAGTGGCTGTGAATTGTAAGCGCTATTAAGCCGTAAAGACAGTATTTTTGTTACCAATCTGATCTCCAACAAAGATTTGGTTTCAATAAGACTCAAAATTGCTTTACAGCATGCTTATTGCTGTATTGCAAAATCAGTTTCTTGATCCTTACATTCGTAAGATTTGACACCTCTGAATTACCTTTATTTAGCTATTTTAAGTCATTGGTTTATGACGACAAACGAGCAAGTCTTGTAAAATTGTAATCCACCATTGACCCTTTGCAGTCGTTTTTATTGGAAAAATTGGTAAGGATTGATTGAATAAACCATGAAACACATAGCTACAACGGATGTACAGTCAAAGAAAAAGTATACATACAATGGCTAATTTTTACATATTTTTTCCAATAATTTATACGTTATATTTTTTTCATATATATATATATGTATATATTTTTTTTGCCTTTAATAACGCTATAATATATTTTTTGAATGTATATCCAGCGTATGTACAGTGGACAGCAAAAGTCTTAGTACGGCAATATATTTTAGGAATTTCATGAATTTTAGCCAAAATTTTGTATAAATATTTATAGTTTATATATTAATTTTATTAATTTATTTCTCTTTTATTATAAAAAAAAACAATTTGTAATGTTTTTCATAAAACAAGAGCAAAATAAGGAGAAGTTTCAGATGACTCCATATGTACCCCCAAGCAGAACCGTGAGTAGATTTACATTTCACAGCCCTAATATATGAAAATGTTATCCCTTGTATTTAGTAGAATATCCCTTAAGGTCAAGCAATCCATTTAACCCATTTGAAATTGAATATACAAGTTTTGTTTAGTGTTCTCTGGTGGCAACATGAGCAAGTTTTTCTGTTGACTTTAGTTAGAGGTTAGCGATTGCGTAATCGTTCTTTCAAATAATCTCCTAAATACTCTCTTGAAGTGATATCGGGTCGTTATGCAAGAGTATTAAGCCTGTGGGGACTTTTATTTGTCAAAATATATTGCCGTACTAAGACTTTTGCTGACCACTTTACATACACTGGAAATCATATTTGAATAATAAATACCAAGAACTTATCAAACAGGCTATAATAATAACTTTCATTCTCACAATAGTTCTGTTTTGTATTATCATTTTAAGTTCGCAAGTTCTTGTGTGCAACCAACACTTAGGACTTGGCCCCTACTAATGTAGTGCATTGTCTCAGATCTAGTAATATAGGTCGTGAGAGAGAGGAAAGAATTATAAATTACCACAACTTTTCTTATGATATGATATTTGTGAGCGGTAGAGATTTTACTTTAAGTGAAAGGAATAAAATCATCAACTGCAATAGCAATAACAACAACAAAAATGTATATTAAACCTCTAGTTCTTCAAAATATATTTTCTCTATCAAAAAAAGTAATGATGGTGGAAGAAACAGTGAGTTTTCTAAACAAAGTTTTTAAGAGAGATGCCGAAATATACAAAGCAAGATATGAAGGAAAAAAATCTGATTTAAAAACTCTTGAGAGCTGCTTACATGGCTGAGTTGATATACATACATACATATTTAGAATATATGGTTCACACACAGCAACATATATACATACATGAACATTGGCATACATATATAAACATATGTTTGTATGTACTTTTAACATGTTTATTTATTAGTTTGTTTATTAAGTTTGTAATAATTTTATTTTTGTTCTTATTTGATGTTGTTGTTGTTTTTATTTATCTATTATACAATACAATACATTGTTTTGGTTATTACACCAGTTGTTGTTGTTGTTGTTAATTTAGTTGTTATTTGCTTTTTGTAACATTTTCATAACAAACCTGACAGCTGTTGTCAGTTCTTCTTTAACATGACTAAGAGCTTATTTTTGTTATAGGATATCATAAGCATACACAAATACATGCATACATTTGCTTTGTTTATGTATCTTAATATAAATGTATGGTAGTATATACCATACATACATACACACTGCCGTTTTTGCTGTTGTTGTTGTTATACCAAAAATAATGAGCTCTTCTCAAATTTATTTTCATTCACTCAAGTTGTCAAAAATTAAAAAGATTTTGTACTGACCATAATACCGTTATTATTATTGGTCGAATAAATTCATAAATAATGAAAACGCTTTAAAATAATGACGTTGATTATCAAATTTGGCCATATGAACAATTGTTTTTTGAAGAAGTGAAGATTAAAGGGTACAAAAGTACTTATTTGTTATGCATCAAGTTCTTTCTGCGGTATTTTGTGTATGTAAGGCAGAGAAGATAAGTGAATGAGATCTTGAACTTCTGCCATTAGTTTTCCTTTTGAAAAAATATTTAAATTGCCACAAAAATATGTACATACTTACAATGGCAACACAGTTGACTTGAGTTAAGTAAATTTATATTGTTTTACGGCGATAATTATGTAATTTTGATCAAACTAAAGATTTTAGTTATCTATAGGCCCTTTAGAGATGATTGAATCCTAAAATTTTGCGCTAGGGTTGTATTGTATTTTAAGATCTTCTATCAACATAAGCTGTATATAATATATATATGTATATAATATTGTATATAATATATATATGTATATATATATATATATACTATATATTCAAGAAGACCTTTACGTACATAGAGAGAGATAAGCTTGGTCATTAGGAATATAAAGTATTGGTCAACTTCATGGTGCACGATGAACATTCTTTCTGCACCATCTTCTTAGTACTTCTTAGTACTTTCTTAGCTTTGTTTTAATTTAAGAGGTATTGTTTAGCTGTAGCAAGTCCTAGGATGAAAGTTTTGCCATCCGTAGTTGCCTAGAAGCAATAGCATAGCATCCGCTATGAGAATGTATTCTTTTGATGTTTGATGGACGAGGTGGTGAGAAACTCTTCTGTTTCCGATGTTTCTGGTGATGTTGCGTGATGTTTTATGTGATAATATTCTCTCTGGGAGATCAGGTTTCAGTAGGCTTTCTGGATGGTTTATTTGGAGGAGAATTGAAAATTATAAAAACCGCCGTACAGTTCGGCGTATGTGGAATACGTCAGTATACACTCGTAGTGTAGTTGTCTGATTGATAGAACAAATTTATACAGCTGTTGATCCGTAAAACACACTTACTAGGTCTACTGGTATGAAGAAAGCGTTAAGATATAAAATTGTCTCCATAGCTAGCATTTATTGTAAACGAGCCTTAGTTTTTTTCATGTGTTAGCGATGACATCTGTGAAATACATTCAGTATACATAAAGTCAATGAACAAACATCACATTTTTTTTTGTCGTGTTAAAGATGGCGAATTTTTCACCAGAAACTGATGATTTGCGGCAAATATAAATTTTTTGTTTTCATTTAAAGAAAAGTACTGGAGAGTCACATGGAATGCTTGTCAAGGTATATGGAGATCATGCTCTATCAGCATCAACATGCGGAAGATGGTTTCGATGGTTCAGAGACAACGATTTGAATGTGAAAATGAAGAATGTGGAAGATCAGCAAAAAAGTTTGAGAACGCCGAATTGCAAACACCTTGAGTCGGCAACAAATAGCAGAAATGTTAAATGAGGCCACGGTTTTAAATATCCCTAACAAAACGAAATATGAAAAAACAATATTTCTTCGGCGACTGCCTCTCAGTAGATTTCTGACAGTAAATAAAATTGTCATGAAAAGTTTCTCAAAAATAAATTATTGAGAGTTCACTTCGAACTGTAGGTTCCGCCACTCATATATAAAATTAACACACACAACAGAAGAGATGTGAAAAGCTAGGTCGTAATCTTAACGGAAGGATTGTAATGACCAATTGTGTATGTATGTAGGCAAATGGGAAAAATTCTGGTGTAATCCGGGACAATCATCAACTTCGAACAGAAACATTTTGCGTAAATCGCAACCGACAACAAATGATAAATTTTAACATCGCATTGAACGAAAAACGACCAGAATGGTTCACAAGACACGACAATTTAGGTTGGTAACGTGACAATGCACCTGTACAGACAGCAAAACCGGTTCAGGATATAATCAAAGCATTAAGTACGAACCCATTCGTCCTATCACTAGATATGGCTTCTTCCGATTACTTTGTGCGCTTATATAACTAAATGGTTTGCTTCAAAAGACAAAAAGTTTTATTGAAACGTGTTTTTTTACTTTTCCATTAAAAATTAGTGTTGTAATGACCAATTATGTTATGTATGTGGGTTGTATTTTTATAAAAAACGTTCACTTCATACCGGTACACTTGGTTGACTCTCGATGTAGACTTGCGCGAAGCCCATGCAACTTAACATACTTAATGCTACCAATTTGCTGATCTAAAGGATAAATTGAAATGTGAAATTTTCTATGATTTTTTAGCTTCCATGACTTCCTATGAGTCTAATAGTTTCAGGATGTACATTTAAATATAAGATTTAAAATTGCTTGCTTAGTAATATTTTCCACATATTTTGCTTGATTTGTATTGTTTTTTTTAATTATTTTTTGTTTAATACTCATATGTATGTATGCTTCAGTTTTGCATTAAAATTAATTCAAAATAATAAAATATTTAAAACTAAACTCTGTGTGTAAATTGTTTTTAAGAAAAAATTCATTGTTTCTATAGTAAATTGCAGTGTGAGTAAGTATGTGCTTTTCAAAGGGTTTTAAAAAAAAAATTTAATTTAAAATAAATTAGAAGAATAAAAATAATTTATATATAAAAAAAATAATTAATTAAACAAACGTAAATGCCTTAAAAAAACTAAAGAAAAATAATTAACAAAATGTTAAGAGAACAAAGAAAACTGTTAACATAACATAACCATGTCAATTAACATAAGCTGTTCAAAAACGATATCGTCAAAGAACAAAAAAACGTGATTAATTGTTATTAAAAAGCCCAAGAAAATTAATTAAATATGGTGTTTGTTTTATTATTTAAATCAATTTATATTTATTTTTTGTTGTTGTAATATTTAAAATATTTTTGAAACAAAGTTATTTTGTAAGTATATGTAGTAATAAAAAGTATTTATAAAGAAAGTATTCTCTCACACTCTTTTTCTTTTCAAAATATATTTTATTTTCTCGCTTTTTTTGTTTTGTTTTGTTTTTTCTTTGTATAAATTTTTTTATGATATTTTTTTTTTGGTTTAAAATTCATTTAGAGAGTAAGAAAAAACAAAAAAACAAAAAAAAAATTTTAACACAAGAAATGGGATTTAAAGTGAAACCAAGATAAAAACGTAAGTAAAGTAAGTAATTGATAAACAAAATAGTAGAGAGTCTAAATATGTAGATAAACAGGAAATAAACAAGACACTTATGAAATGATAACTTACCGTTCACATTGTCTTAACGTCCATGATGCTATAATCCATAAGGAGACCATAAACACGAGTAACACGGTACCCGGACATATTGTCATTAAGGTTTTCAGAACAAATCTAAACGATGAGAAAGGAAATTGAATGAGAAATATTGATTTTCTGTTTTTGTTTTTTTTTTGTTTTTTAAAGAACATTTTTATGTTGTGCAGCATGTTTCATTGAAATTTTAAATGATTGTGATTAATTTCTAATGCAACTAAGTGTGACGTATACAATTTTCCTTCTATTATCTCGAATGATAACGAGATTAACGATATCTTGGAAAAAAGTTAGATTTCCTGCCATTTCTGAGATTGTAATTTGGCTAACACTAGCTGCAGTTTCTATAAACTTAGTATGGCTGACTTCCAAAATGTATCAATACAAAGTTTGTATGCAGTTCTACTACGGTATATACATTTTGTAGATATGCAAAGTAACCAAACAATGCATCAACTATAAATCCAATGCCTAATTGCTTTTTGACTGCGTTAAAAATACACATTGACGACGTTTTGAAATAGAATACATTGTATATATTTTGTACAGCGGCATTATGAAACACTATACACTTTGTTCAAACACAAAGCAACTAACATTTTGGAAGTCAGCCTATCTTTACTGATAGCTTTGATGAAGGCTTAAAATTCCATTCTCTGAAAATGAAAACAGCCGTCTCTATAAGGTTTAAATTGAGTATTGAAAAATATATGCAGATGAGCTGGCTAGTGTTGGCGCTAGTATCCATGTGTCCACGTTCTTCTATGAAATGAAATTAGGGAGTGGCACTACAAAAGTTGAGAATAGTAGATGGGCAATTAAGAAAAAGAACTCATCTTGACAGTAAATGCAACAGCATTCATTAATAACAATGAATTACTGTGTTCACAGGTCTCTTATCGAAGCTATAAAAATTAATATGTAAGAAAGATCATAGAATGCATTTTAAGTCTCTGCCGCACGCCTAGTAAAAATGAAATACCTTGGCTCTCAAGTTCTACTTGACGTCTCAGTTGTAAAACTGTTAAGTATTTTGTGTGTTGCAAGAAGTATATGTTTGTACTACTGGAGGAACTCTACCTAATTAGAAGCTCATCAGAATCCTGTGGCATCACAATGTACCTGGAGATCTAAGTTTATTGAAAAATAAAATAAAAATTTATTGCATTTAACTTTTTTAATAAGTCTCGTGTTAAAAAGGAATCAGTACTTTTACGCGCTTCTATTTCAATATCTTATCCGCAAGCTATATACATATAAATCCTCTTTTGTCGTTTTAACTGTCTAAAGAACTGAAGGCCACTGATAACTGTGAAAATGACAGTGGTTAATATGAGTATGTCGTGTTTGATTCATCGGTTTTGAAAGGAAGATTCGATAGAGGATGTGTTTAGGCAGAATTGAAAAATCCTGACGAGTGGAAAAATGTTTCAAGACAGATGTATCACATGGTAACTCTCTATTCTCACTTTTCTTCTTGTTAGTAATGGATGTTACATTCGAATGCATACATAATTGCTCTTTACAACCATCAGTCAGGATTGCGGCCTAGTTTCTCACACCACTTATATTGTGTGTGTTAATTTTATACATTAGTGGTGGGACCAACAGTTTAAAGTCGACTCCGAACGACAGATGGTTTTGAGAAACTTTTCATGGCAATTTCATTTACTCTCAGAGTTTTTACCAGAAATCAGCTGAGAGGAAGTCGCAAAAATATAAACATACACGAAAGGTAGAGAGCAGCAGAGACTTCCGAACTTTGACTATTAATAACGGTCATCTGAGTTGAAGCTACCGCTGCGTCATTTATTCCGTCTGTTCTAGACCAATATCCGTCCATTCAACAACAAATGAAAATAATAAAATTATGTTATCAAAGTGGGTGTGCTATTCAAGCAAAGAGAGGGAAGATTATTCCCATTGTTGTGGTGTATGAGTATGTTGAGTAGTCTGGTTGAGTAAACGATGGACCAACATTCATAATACCGCTGTATGTGAGAGTGAAGTAGCCGTAGTATAGTATGTAGTGTGTTGGCTTAATTGACGTGAGGCCACGGTTCAAACCCCAAAAGAAATATGAAAAATATTTCAACGGCGACTTCCTCTCGGCGGATTTCAGGCAAAACTCTGTGTGTAAATAAAAGTGCCATGAAAGGTTTATCAAAATTCTGTTGTTCAAAGTCGACTTATAAACTGTAAGTCCGGCCACCCATGTATTAAATTAAGTGGTGTGTGAGAAACTAGGTCGTAATCTGGACAAAAGGTTTATAATGAGCGAGCATTATAGGTCTATGATAAGCAATTTTTTTTGGTTTGAATTAGATGAGCTGGACACCAAAGACATGTTGCATCAAGCGGGTATGAGAGTATGGTTAGCTCACGTGGAGATGATGTGAACTAGACATTGAGACTTTTTCTTATGGGGTTTTCGTATGTTGCGAAACTATAGCAGTCGTCGTAACCCATGGGTCAAATTCAATCTGATTTATGAGCCAGATGTTATACAGTGTTCCACACACAATAGCATTAATAGAGCTTTCAAGCGAATAAAATATTTCGACGATGTCTCATGCACACACTTTGTTTATTTAAAATTTAAAAAAGGAATGCTCTTAGTGCAAGACCTAAGTTTTAAATAAAAAATTAAGTATGACTTTAAAAGTTTTCTATTTAACGTGTCTATTTTTAAAATTTTTTTGTTCCCATTTTCCCAAGTGGACTACAAAAAATCGCAGCTGCATGCCAATAATTTCTCCCCGTGTATTTTTTCCCATATTGTAGTGGGAAAAAGTACGTTTTTTTCGTTCTGTTGATTTATTTATACGGTCGATATGTTTTTATAACTTTGGAAATTTTCGCACGTTTGTTTTATTGCTAAGTTTATCGCAATCTGTTGTATCGATAATAACGTTTGGCAATTAATATGGATTTCGATAAGGTGGGTGTAAAAAATGTGTGCAAAGTCAAGTTTGGTTTTGATATGGTTTGATGCTAAAAAATGATAGAGAGAGTGAAGGAGAGAGAGAGAAAATAAACACTTACCTGGTATTAAAATTTATTCTATTTAGAGCACCTATGCTCCGCGATGAGGCATCCGTAAATAATTTTGAATGTAAAAGCATTACACGACATATTAAATATAAACGAAGGAACATGGGTAATGATAAAGCTACATCATATGGCACCCTTTCGGTGCCCATCATTTTATTTTTATTCGCCAATTTTGTTGTCCATTCAAAATAATATTCACCAGGTATTGGATGTATTGCACATATAAAAAGTTCTAAACTTATTTGACTAATTCGTTGCCATGTCATTGCGATTCTCCAATCGTCAGCACAATTATCTATCATAAATAACTGTATAATACATATTTTCCATTCCAAAGGTAACAATGACAACAATAACCCATTCATTCATTGATTGATTGTGTACCATAAGATATTTGCCATTAATAATGGCCAGACGTAGTAGAAAAAAAATAAGTGGAAAAAAATAAAAAAAACAAAGAAAAAGAAAAACAAATTTATTAATAACTAATTGGAAATTTATTGATTTATAAACTATTGGTTAGACAAATTCTAGTGACTAATGCTCTCTCTACATATAGTATATATGCGGTACAAGGATACGTTCAAAATATCAAATGCTAAAACAAATCAAACAGAGAATATCCATTCATTCAATACTTATTCTAGTCTTTTTTAGTATTTAAACATTTATAAGGTTTTCGTTTTCGTTTTTCTTTTCTTTTTTTTTCTGTTGTTCTGAGTCTTATTTTTTTGCTTTTTAACATTTATTATGTATTATTTTACACGTATTTTACAGCGTTTTTGTTCCTGTAGTAGTAGCAGTGTATTTACTATGTACAGTGTACAACACAAGTACTTAAAAGTCTTTTACAATGTGAAAATGTCTGCTAGTTTGTTGTTGGTGGGTGTGTTTAAGAGGGTAAATATATAAGTAATATCGTTAGTTTGTTATTACTGTTACAATAAAAAAAAGAAAAGAACAAAAAAAATTTTTTTTTTGCACAGTGGTCTAGATTAGATTAAAGCAGGGTATATTAAACAAATGGAAAATCCAAGAAAATTTTAGGCATAATGGCCTCATTTCTATCACGACGTATAAAAATAACTTGTACAACAACTCCAGTGGTAAGTAGGAGGCTCTACAAAGAATACTCTTTCTAAGGTTTTAAGCAAATCGTTATTCTGCTGCGTAAAAATATTGTTACGTAATACATACATACATAATTGGTCATTACAACCCTTCTGTCAGGATTACGACCTAGTTTCTCACACCACTTACGTTGTGTGTATTAATTTTATACATGAGTGGCGGGACCTACAGTTTAAAGTCGACTCCGTATGGCAGATTTTTGAGAAACTTTTCATGGCAATTTTATTTACTGTCAGAGTTTTTGCCAGAAATCTGCTGAGAGGACATTGCCGAAGAAATACTTTTTGTATTTTATTTTGATGTCTGGCCTGGGGTTTGAACCCTGGCTTTATGTCTAATAAGTCAACACACTACCTACTAGACTATGGCGACCTTTATTAGGGCACGTCTCATAATAGCATCAGTAAACACTGAGCAAAAATGCCGGTGCATTGTAGCTTGATATTCCAGCCATGTATACTTTCATCCTTTTCATTACAAGACTTGAGTAGTCTCAAAGTAAAACTTAAGTCATAGCCTCACACAAGAGAGTTGTATTTTCGAAAGTTATATAGTAGCCATAGTCTAGTAGGTAGTATGTTGGCTTATTAGATGTGAGGATACCCCAATTCTTCGGCGATTGGCTCTCAGCAGATTGCTGTCAAAAACTCTGAGAGCAAAATAAAATTGCTGTGGAGAGTTTAAAAAAAATCTGCCATTCGAAGTCGCCCTTAAACTATAGGTTCACTCAACATGAGTGGTGTGAAAAGCCAGGACTGAAGGGTTATAATGACCTATTATGTATGCATGTATTTATTAAAATGTGTACAAAAGCACATACAAAGATTACATAACACAGAATTTAAATTCAAAAATATTAAATTCTGAGTAGGGGCTCGAATTAAACCTGAGTTCGTTTTATGGCATACTATCTATAATAACTTGTACAGTACGATTCCTAACTCCACCTCTACATTAATCGAGAGAAGGAATTGAACAAAATATTACTACGCAGGTTTGGCAAAGGTTTATGGTATATGATCTATTGTGTTGAAGAGTTGCGTTAGAGCTGTGACCATGCGATCAAACTGTCTCATACTTTATTGGGTACCCTTATTGAGCCTTGTTATTGCTTGTAGTCGCCATAGTCTAGTAGCTAATGTGCTAAACTGTAGTTCCCGCTATTTATGCACGCAATTAACACACAAAACACAAGTGGTGTGAGAATCTAGGTCGTAATCCTGACTGAAGGGTTGCAATGACCAATTATGTATGTATGTATGTATGTATTCTTTATAGTTTCACGCAGGACGCAAATCCGCCTTTATTGTAATATTTTAACAACATTTTTAATTGCTTTAAATCCACATAGTCGAAAAGAGTCTTTGCTTCTTTCTATCTTCCCTTTCGTTGACAATACCTCCGAACAAATATTCACCAAACTCCACGCAGGAGATTTGGGCTCATCAGCGGCATTGAAACTCCCCTCCCCGCAAGTGCGACAGCATGCTAATTGCGCAAGTAGTCCACATGACTTTGAACCACGCGAGAGGTAACCTTATTCTGTCTACCTAGTTGACTAGAGAGTCCCATACTATCATCGGTGTAACCTTATAAGGATCGGGTGCTAGAATGACGTGTACGAGGGTACACATAACATTAAAACAACTAAATGTAGTGCAGAAATTACCACTAAAGTGTCAAGAATAGGGGACTGAATTAAATAGATGAAGACTTTTGCGGCGTTGTTTTTTTAATTGTTGTTTGATGAAACTTCCCTATGCGTTTATACGAAGATTTGTTTGTTGGATGATTTTTGTTTGTCAGTTTTACTTATTATTTGCTTTCAAAGCATAATTTTGAGTAAATAATATTTTATTTTGCTTAGCACAGCAACTTATCCAAATTACGTCTTCAAACTTCATTTTATGCAGTAATTTTTTCAATTACAAAAATATCTGATTGATCAGACATTTTGATGTGTGGCCATGCAGCTTTATTATGATACTTCAACGAAAGAAAACTAATAATGCGTATAACAAAATTAGTTTAAAGAGGAATGTATAAAAATAATGAAAAACAAAATCCTTTGTTTACCACTCCTTCTTCTCTATACTGCTCACCAACAAAGAAAATGAGACGTTGCAAATTCAATGCAAAAGTCATTGGGTATCATACCTTTGTGTTCATTCCTTTAAAGGGACACAGGACTGTTATGAAGCATCTTACTTATTTACTTAATTGGTCATTACAGTCTTTTAGTCAGTACTACAACCTAGTTTCTCATACCAACCATTTTGTGTGTGTTAAACTGATTATTACAAATTTGAAATCAAATTTTCAAAATCTTATCAATTACACTATGCGACAAAAAAAAAAAAAATTGTAATACACCCAGCTAATGACATAGTGTAGGTTATAAGTTTTGTTGAGTAGAACTCAAAAATATTTTTTTTTATATTTCTTGAACTCTCCAAACTTGTATTATTTGACAAAAACTGTTTTTTTGATATTTTCACACAAATGTATTGATTACACCAACATTTCTACACCGATGTCCAAAATTTAAACTTTATTAGAAAGTAGAGGGTTGGGCCTTTAAAATGATGTACATATATATATTATTTGAGTTAATATGCTATGAGTTTTGATGAGGTAAACTTGACGAATGCGAATTTTTTATTAATATTTTTTTGAAGTTTGTCAGTCCATAGTAGCAAACTTTAATCAAATAATAGGAAGTAAGTGCTGACATTATGAAAGTGCATTATCTTGTGAAGAGATTGACACTTCGTTTGATCAAATCGGATAAAAATTACCGTAGTTATTATATAAAGAGTCATTCGAGTTATATTTTTCATATGTGTATATATTTCATCAAATGAACTTTTAGTTCAAAAATTTTCTGAATTTTTGATGGATCTTGATTGTTTATCGGAAAATGTGTCAATTTCATTTTTGATCGACCACCAGAAGTTGGCCAATGTTTGCGCAAAGTGAAATAATAATATTTGCAAAAAACACAAATATTAGCAAATTGACATATTTTACGGTAAACAATCAAAATCCATCAAAACTTTTGAAAATTTTTGAACTGAAAGTTCATTTGATAAAATGACATACATATATAAAAAAATATAACAACTGTTATGCTATTTAAATAATAACTACGGTTATTTTTGTCCAATCTTATCAAACCAAGTCTCACTCTATTCACAAGATAATGCACTTTCAGAATGCCATCACTTATTTTACGTTTTTTAATTAAATTTCGCAATTAAGAATAGCTAAACTTGAAAAAATTAGAAAAATATCATATTTTCCAAGTTTACCCGACCAAAACGCATAACCTGTAAGTTTGAACTATATGTTTATATATACTGTTTTAAAGGCTCATTTGTTTCCCTTTCAAAAAACTTTAGATTTTGAAAATAGGTTAAAAAACATTTATGTAATCAATAATTTTGTCTGAAAAGAACAAAAATCGCGTTTTTGTCAAATAAAACAAGTTTGGAGGGTTCGAGAAATATAAAAAAAATTTTTGAATTCTACTTAACAAAAATCACAACTTGCACTATGTCATTAGCTGTTATTTCTAATTTGCATCTCATTTTCTTGTTTCGAAATAAAAACCGAAAAAGTTAAATTTAAAATTGCCTTTCTGCTTTAACCCCACTGTGCACTATAGGTTGCCTAAAGTTTCAAGTAACTAAAAGTACTTAATGTTGTTTTTGTAGTGTTGTTATAGTTGTAGTGGTTGTAGTTATTGTCCTATTGTGTTTCTAGTTGTAATTAATAGTATTATACACATAAAAGAGCAAAAACAAATAATAATAATACACACAGAATACATACATAGACAGATTCATTTAATAGGTTTATATTTATAAAAATGTTTAAATGTATTGACTTCATTAATAATACAATAACAAGACGTACTACAAATACCATCAAAAGAAAACATTTCACATATAGACACACACACGGAGAAATATATCGAGAAAGATAGAGAGATAAACACAGATAAAAGTTTTAGACACACTTACACTTACGAACACAAATATATACACACATAAAGAATAAAAACAAAAATCGTTAAAAGAGTGCAACATTTGATTACAACCCAGCAAACATTTTTGATGAAAGTTAGTTTCTGATTTCTTATGCTATTTACAGATTTCGTAGGAATGCTTGTAACAAAGGCTTTTTTCACTATTCATTTGAGATTAGGGAATGACTTAGGTGGCGGAAACTTCTTGCATGGTAAGGTAAGCATAGGACTCCAATTAAGTCAGATGTTAGGTTAGGTTAGGTCCCAATTGCGCATGATGTTAAATCGCCGTAGTGTAGGTGATAGCGTGTCGGCATGTTAGACAAAAGCCCGTGATTTAATACCCGGTTCCGGCATTTCGAACATAATGAAATATGAAAAACGAAAATATTTCATTCGACGACGACCTCTCAGAAGTCTTCTAGCAAAAACTCTGAGACTAAAATAAAATTTTAATTAAAAGTTTTCAAATCTGTTGTTTGGAATCGACGTGAAATTGAAGGTACCACCACTCGCGGATAAAATGAACACACACAACATGAATAATGCGAGAAGCTAGGTGGTCAACCTGATTAAACAGTTGTAACAGCTCTTATACAAGATCACACCGACTTTAAAATAAACCAGAGAATATGTTAAAATATAGTATTCTTCTCCTTCTACCGAGATCCACAGCTATTGCATGAGTTACGCGAACGAATGTCGATTTAATCAGAATGCCCTCCAATAGTGTAGCCAAATCAGTTCAAGGGAGCGTAATCATACTGTCTTTGGTGCCAATTTAATTTAGGCAGTCGGAGACGGCAACGTGTTAGAAATTCCCATCTGCAGTAGCAAATTAGGAGAATTTCAGGGGAAATATATTGCAGGAGTCGGCAACTGTGGTAACCCGTCATATAATATACAGTATAGTCAGCTCTGTCCTGCATTTTGGATAACCAATGAAATGCATTAAAATTTTATGTTAGTCGCCTAAAAGTGATGAGTGGAGACAGAAACTTTTCTTGGAAATGTTATTTACTCTCAGATATTATCTGAGAAAACTGTTTTGTTTTGCTGTCCCCGTTATCCCGTCACCGTGGATTCCCTTTCTTGTCGAACTTTTATTCTCACTTCTAACAGTTTTTGGAACAGCTTGCCATGCCTAAAGCCTGGTTTAGCCAAAAATCTACGGATCGCAACGGGACGTACGTTCGTTTTTAGCATATGAAAAGCAATGTCAATGCTTACTGTTATTACAGTACGTTTCGTTAATCGCTCCCATTGCTTTTCGCATTCTAAAAACAAACGTATGTTGCCTTACGTTCCGTGGACATGATGATAATAAATGAGTTTGAATGGGACTTTCTTGTATGGCAGTGGACTTCATTTCAAATTATGTTGCAAATACTAGATACAGTGATGAGCTATTAGTGTAGTATACATTGGGCATATAGGATCTGAATTTAGTAAGAATCGATGTCAATAGTAGTGGAACTCTATGATAGACTATCTTGAAAATATAAATTATCCTTAGACTGCAAGAATCCTATTAGAAGAATACGAAAGACAATAGAAAATTCGCCATCAACCCCCATACCCTGAAAATAAATTGAACTTCAAAACTTTCGAATTATGTTATTCGATCTGGCTCTAGTAAATTCTTAAAACAGAAACTTTTTTGAAATTTACAGAAGCATTGTAAGATTTTCGATGTTTGCAGGCGACAATTCCTAACGTCTTGTCTATTTCTGCAACGGCTTATGAAATTAATGATGACTTCCTGACGTAAGGCTTGTAATATTGTTACGAAAATGGAAACGGTGTACCATCGTTTAACATTAAAATGAGCAAAAGCTACACAAACAAATACAACGACCTTGTTACAAGTAAACCAACAACAGCTGTATGAAAGAAAACGGGATAGATAAGTAAGCGAGAACGCAACAACAAGTAATGTGAATAAAATACACAAACAACAATGAAGTCGCGATTGAGTCCTCGAGAAGGCGAAACCCCGAACGTTCGACTTCAAGAACCTTCATCAGACTGATTATGTGGACATATAAAAAGGCAAGACAAAGCAGGCAACGAGTAGTAAGAATTCGGTCAGTTGCGTGTGAACAAGCGTTGCGTGTGAAAAGAACAGTCGTGGTTTGAAGATCGTCGTTGTAAAGATCTACTGAACATTTGTTAGTGTGTACGCGAACAGAAGTGTAAGGAAGAATAATGAATAAAGCAAGTTATTGTTGGTTTCATTAAGTTGTAAACGGTGGCCCACAAAAGTAGTGTGAACAATAAAGAGTTTAATTGAAACAAAACACATATTTAGTTTTATTTTGTTTGCAATCAACGAGCTCAGATTTTAAAGGTTTTTAAAAAGGTAAAAACGTAACAATATTTATATGCTGCTGCAGAATTACTGTGGAAAAATGGAAAAATGAGGAATAAAATCGGGATAAATAATGTTTTGTTGTTGTAGTCCTATAACTCATTACAGCTCATTACTGTTCTTTTCATTAAATACTTAAAGGAATATACTGGACAGTATTTGTTTTTTCAAATTGAAGGCAGGTTTTTGTTGTTAATTATTGTTCTTTCATTGTTTTTGATTAATACGGCAAAAAAAGTTTAAAAATGCAATGCACCAGTAAGTCTATTCAAAACGAAAGCAATGAAAAACAAAAGAATCTAACAAGGTTATAAAAAGTCAAAGTGCTTAGTGGAAACGAAATTCATCTTTAAATGCAAAAAAGAAACAACGAAATAAAAGAAACTACATCCGGAAAATAAAGTTTAAACGCCTGCCTTTTTAGCCTAAAATAGTTTAGCTTTGCAGTTTATTCTTCATTCATGAGAAGTTATTTCGCATGTGCTACTCTGTGTGTGTATGTGCTACACATAAAAACATTTGTTTTTATGTGCAACATACAGTGTGTTTATTGACCGTAAAAGATTCATTGTTTATCTGCAATTCCACGGAGTTTTACGATAGAGAACAGAATAAAGCATTTAATTTTTACGTTTCACAGAGATTCTATCTTTCTTTTCCCATCCTTAATATCAGAAGTTAAAACAATTTTTTTGTTTTGTTAAAGCAGTTTTAGAAAAAACATTATTTTTATCACAATAAATGAAATGAAATGCCCACATGTTATACACGAGACATAAAATATAAAATCTCTATAGTAAGATGCTTAAATTTAAAGACAAGATCATTAAAAACATTTGCTTGTGGAAATAGGTCCAGTAATAAGTCGAAAATATTTTGTTCAGAATATCGTTATTGTGATTTGCCGTTCGACAACACTTTTCATGCATTTCGATGTGTGAAATGCATCATCAAACCAAATTCGAAAAAATTGTTCAGAAGGAACAATGTCTGCGTTATATGGCTTTGAGGTCATAGGACCATATTTTACTATTAAAGTTCACAGACTGCCAGAATAAATGAGTAGGCGGAGATGCAGAAGGGTTTAAATCAATCAGGGGTACCGTTATAAAAATTTCTTTTTACGGAACATTTATTGCGTACGAGCTTTATTTTTTTGTGTGCCAAACTTCGTGTTAAATACGACAAATTTTGTAACAGAAAAAGGGATGATTTGCGAGAAGCATTAACTTTTTATTTTCATTTGAAAAAAAAGGGTTGGAAAGTCAGAACGAATGCTTGTCAATGCATATGGTAACCGTTTCAGATATTTTTGATTTCTGAATTTAAATCCAAATTTTTTCTTTAATAGAATACGGGGCCTTTCGTTAAACATGTTCTAACTTTAAATTTAAATAAAACAAAGGATATGTGAGATATCGGCGGAAGCATGTATTCATTTGAAAGATCTATTGATGTTAAATTTTCCATGACTTTAATGTATAAATCATACATACATACATAATTGGTCATTACAACCCTTCAGTCAGGATTATGACCTAGTTTCTCACACCACTTATGTTGTGTGTGTTAATTTTATACATGAGTGGTGCGACCTACAGTTTAAAGTCGACTCCGAACGAGAGATGTTTGAGAAACTTTTCATGGCAATTTTATTAACTCTCAGAGTTTTTGCCAGAAATCTGCTGAGAGGAAGTCGCCGAAGAAATACTTTTTGTGTTTTGTTTTGATGTCTGGCCTGGGTCTCGAACCCTGACTTGACGTCTAATGTATACGACTTCAATGTATAAATCATCGGACTGAATTGGACTAAGTTTTCTAGCTTATTCGCTTACACCTGCGACTTAAGACAATCCGATAAGAAAAAGTCTAGCGGATTCAAACAGCAGCTGATATCCCCTGCACATGAGATGACCTTGCTTTAAAATCGCCTCACATGATATCCAAGCTTTGTATCATGATCATCAATTTATGCCGAAAATATTTGTAATCATCAACCTAAAGTTGGTAGATAGTAATGGAGCGGCAAAGTCGTTTTCAAAGATATATTGAGCGATCATGCCACCTGTTCAAAATGCATACTAAACAGTGACTATTTTGGAAGCTCTCGGATCCTATGTGGATTGGAATTGTCCCGAATTCAGAAATGAGCCAAAAGGATAGAGCACTGTTATATTTCCTGCCCTTGGCTGGTTGCTTGCATATCTGTACGTATTATTGTTTCTTGTAAGCCCAATTGTAAGAGATTTTCTGATAAGTTAGTCGTGGAAGTTCTTTCGGGACGCCAACCTATCCTGGGTCAATAAGGACCGCAAGACTCACGTGGCCCTTGATGGATAGAAGGCGTACCAATCAATTACTTGGTCTTGGTCGTGACGTCATCTCAACCACAGTGGTCATGCTTGTGATATTGAACCTGCGATACTTACAAGCATAAAATATTTATTTGAGAATTCTTAATTTTTTCTCCCAGAATTGCACTTCGCATGACCTCAGATTTCTATTAATATCGAAATATTTCGAAAATCTAATGAATTTCATCAACTGTTGATGTCATAAAATAAATTTCCATACATTTTTTTGTTGTTGTTCAAAGATTCTTAGAAATTTATTTAAATAGTGTTTTGAATATGTAACCCATTGAACATATCATTGCTTATGGTATTACAAATTGAACATTAGAAAAAATAATTTGTTTTAATAAATAGCCAACAACACAACAGAGACATTTAACAGGACGTATGAGTAATATTTGAATAATTCGATAACAAGTATACGCTCCATGGCATCAAGTGTTGAACACAATTTAAATATTTTATATGAATTAAAACAACAAAATTATTTAACAGAGATAATATATTTAATTGCACTTGGGAGAACATAAAAATTGTAATGAAAAGTTGAAATATAAATTGTGAAATGATTGAAATCATTGAATATGATGATATTCTCGTCTGACTCATATGTATACTCGTATGGTATTCATGTTCATTTCAGATTCTATGTATTCAATGCAATTCAATTGTTTGTTCTAAAGAACTGTAACATGTCTGCCTTAATTATTACTTTTTCATTATTACATTAATGTTTCTGGTGTGAATTATGAACAAAAAATAATGTTTTGTTGTTATGTTTGTATACGTACAAGTTATATTCTATGATGGGTTTTAAAATGCACCTGCATTTAAATATGCATGAAAAATATTTTCAAAAACAACGTTCATAATTAATTACCATACACAACTTAAAATACTAGGATGTATTGTATGTACATATTTCAAAAAATATTTCATTATTATTCTTAACAACAATACCCTACACCTGCTTGAGTTACGACAGTCGTATAAGAAACCCTCTTTTTACCGCAAAAGCATGTTTAAATTCAATGTCCTAAAATAGTTTGTTTGTGTAATAGTAATGGAAGACGCCGTAGTCTAGTAGATAGTCTGTTGGCTTAGTAGACGTAAGGTCGCGGTTCAAAACCCAGATCAGACATCTCCAGCAAAACGAAACATGAAACAATATTTATCTGTGCGTGAATAAAATTGCTATGAAATGTTTCTCAAGAATTTGACGTTGAGAATCGACTTTAAACTGCAAGTCCTGTCAATTGTGTATAAAATTATGTTATGCCAAATTATGTATTTTATGTACTCTAGGAAAATCAGCTCGTAACTTAAATCTCGTCCTAATATAAGTACTTAGGGTCGAGGAAAGTCTCATCCTTTTCTGCATTTTGTTCTTTCAACGAGTATAAATGTTCAAACTCTTTTCCGCATATACCTTCTTGCACTCTTCCCACTTCGAATGCTCATTCATCTGCTTAAGGATCTCATATAATTTGGGATCCAGAAGAAGGATAGCTTCTGGCGTGTATTGGCTCAATTGAAAAATCATTTTCAGCAATGAGTTCCATATTTGGATAAATAGATACGTGAACAAACAAAATTTTCGAAATTGATGCGATACATGTATTTAGTAAAAATCCATATTTGTTGTGGATTTTGGATTGGCGATGTCATCCGTCCATATTTATTTGAGATTGACTATCAACGGCGTAACGCTATAAATTGATGTTTATCAATTATAATCTGGACTCCAACAAAAAATGGTTTCAACAGAACTGTGTTACGTGCCATACAGTTCATAACATATTGGATATACTGTACGTTCGATTTGAGAGTATGGTCATCTCTATATTGGTCATCGATATTGTGCGATTTGACCTCGCTAGACATTTTCTCCCATGGAATTTCCTGTGTAACCAGAAAACAACTCTAAAAGGAATACAATTTTCAATATCCACAATAAAGATATCTTCGTAATATACGATGATTTAGTAACCCACAAAAATACCTTTGTCGGTAGCGTATCTTATAGTCAAAATTGACATTCTTTAATCATATTTTACTTATTTTACCTGTATTATAATATTAAATGAAAATCTGCGGTAAACATTTTTTGTTCATATATTTACAGGAAAACTCATTAAAATATTTAACATTTGAATGTATTCCGCAATAAAAATATATTGTTCTGAATTAATATGAATACTTCCGCTTTAACGAGTTTATATTATGAATATTTTAACATAATTCATGAATATATTTCAAGAAAAATTAAATTAATGAATACTGCAAGCAGGAGTTTTTCTGTGTGTGGAGATAATATTGTTATGATTTTATCTTTTTAAAAAGGTTTAGAATATGAGTTCGCTGATTCCAAATAAAAAAAATATTGGTATTTAATTTCACTTAAACTCTTTATTGTTCACACTACTTTTATATGCCACCATTTACAACTTGACGAATACAACAATAATTGCTTGTTCGCTATTCTTCTCTGCTCACACCCTTTGCGTAAGCGCCAACACTTGTTCGTTAAATCTGTATAGCGGAGATCTTCAAATCACGACTGTTTTCTTCACACGCAACGCGTCTTCACACAAGACTGACAGAATTTTTACTACTAGTTGCCTGATTTGTCTTGCCTTTTTATATGCCCACGTAATCAGTTTGACGATCATTCCTGAAGTAGAATGTTCGTGTTTTCGCTTTCTCGAGAACTCTATTGCGACTTCATTGTTGTTTGTGTATTTTGCTCACATTGCTTGTTGTTGCCTTCGCTTACTTGTCTATCCGCTTTTCTTTCATACTGATGTTGTTAGTTTACTTGTGACAAGTTCGTTGTAAGTGTTTGTGTAATTTTTTATCGTTTTAATATTAAACGATGATACACCGTTTCCATTTTCGTAAAAATATTATTGTTCTAATAAATCTATGTCGCTTAACAAGAAGCTGGTTTCAAAGTACGGTTTATCTTTGAGGTGTATTTCATCGATCAAGGAATCAATATCAAACATTAGGATATTCATCGGTCTTGAAGGAGTTAGGTTCTGTGATGCCAGCAGCCTGCAAACCGCACTAGACAATTCCTATATATATTTTGTTTTCCAATTTTATAAAACACTCGATACAAAAGCAAGAAAAGAAAATTGAAGAAAATGGTTTCTTTTTAGTGATTACATTACATTTTATTTTAAAGTTTTAAATATTAATGGAATTGGATTTTTACACAATTCCCAACTAGAAGTGAATAAATCGTTGAAGTACCGCGACAACATTCGCTCAGCAACCATCATCGCCACATGACATTCATAAGTGTTTAAAAGTGTAGGGTTTTTCAACTGGTATTTTCTGACTTTGTTCTTGTTGAAGGTACACTCAGACTTGCAGTCTGTCTGATGCTAATGATCATGGACGACCATAGTCAACGACGTGTATACGTTGAATGGGCTCTGAACCAGTTGGCAATTGACCATAATTTTTATAGAAAAATCATTCGCAGCGATGAGTCATATTTTTGGAAAAAATTGTCAAATTTGGTGTGATAACAATCCACAAGACATCTAAGAGCATTCAATGCATGCCAAAAAAATCCCTGTTTGGTGTAGATTTTTGGCTGGCAACGTCATCGGGACAGGTCATCACTGTTAACGGCGATCACTTTAGGTCGATGTTTATCAACTACTTTTGGTCTGAATCGTATCATCTAAACACCAACAACATGTGGTTTCAACAGTAGAGTTCTACGTACCATACTCCTCATGCCAGAGGGGATATTTTGAGCGAGCGATTTGAAGGTATGTTTTTTTCATCAGCTTGCCATGGAAATCGAGGAAATCGTACTATTTCTTGTGATATTTTCTCAAGTCGCAGGTGTATGCGAATACGCCACAACCTGGCCTATGCGATTGACTTTATGAGTCAGAGTCATGGAAAATTTGACATTTCAGATGCCATACACGCAGAAAAGCGGGAGGATATTTCAACAATGTTGTATTTCACACATAATGGCATCAATAGGTCCTTCAAACGAATAAAAAATTTTGATGATATCTCACTCACACTTCGTTTTGTAGAAATTTAATGAAAAACTCGATACCTTCAATACCTTGCATGATTTAAGGGCGAATTTTTGTTTAATTTGAGGTTTAAAAAATTAATATTAATTGTGTAATGCCAGAACAACACTAATCCGCTTCGTAAGTAAGCAGCTCATGCAGTTATTAGTTGTTTTCTAACTAACTTTACTTTTCTAAATTCAAAAAGATCAAAAAGGCAAAGAAATGCGAGCAATGACAGGAATACTGTTGATGTAGTTCGAAGTCTTGTAGAAGTCGCCGAAATATCGTTCTGTAGTCGAACCCAACTTCTTGGCATTTTATGCTGGGAACTTTACTTAAGCACAGCTGGTAGAAGAAATGAGGACCAACGATTATCGTTTGCGACGCATTTTGGCTGTTTGGGATCATTCGAAAGTCACCGAAGATGAGCGTTTTTATCAAAGAATTATGTTTAGAAATGAAGCTCACTTCTGGCTATGTCTATCGCCCAAATTGTGACATCTAAAACGAGGATAATACATACATACATACATACATAATTGTTCATTACAATCCTTTAGTCAGGATTACGACCTAGCTTCTCACACCACTCATGTTATATCTGTTAATTTTATAAATAAGTGGTGGGACTTACAGTTCAAAGTCTACTCCGAACGACAGATTTTTGTGAAACTTTTCATTGCAATTTTAATTCATTTAAATTTTAATTAATTTAAATTTCTCCGAAGAAATATTTTTTCATATTTCGTTGAGCTGGAGATGCCTGACCTGGGGTTTGAATCGCTGCCTCACGTCTAATAAGCCAACACACTACCTACTAGACCACGGCAAGAATAATCCTCAAACTTTTAACGAATCACCGCAATTTCCATAAATATTTACTGTATGGTATGGTGTAGCCGACGTCATCAGTCCTTATTTCTTTTGAAATGAGCACTGATGAGCTCCATTAAACAATGGCGACTGAATATTTGTTTCCAGAAATTAAACAACAACGAATTTTAGTTCTTACAAGACTCCGCAAACTTGTTGTTCATACATAATATAATCGGTCATTACAGCCCTTCGGACAGAATTATGACCCAGTTCTTGCGTTCTTTAGTTCATTTTATAAATGACAGTTTAAAGTCGACTCCAAACGACAGATTTTTGAGAAACTTTTCAAGGCAATTTTATTTACTCTCAGAGTTTTTGCAGTCACCGAAGAAATATTTTTTTTCATATCTTCGTTTTGATGTCTGAACTGGGATTTGAACCCTGGCTTAACGTCTAATAGGCCAACACACTACCTACTAAAGTACGGCGACTTCATATTTGTTGAACAGCCCAATTAATTTATTGTAAATTCTATTTGGTGAAAATCTTTACGGACCTTATCGTTTGTGCAAAACCTATTATGGAGCTGAGGACATTGGTTTACGCTTGCAATTCTTGAAGTATTGAAGGTCAATACGTCATACGGCAAGGTTTATTGAAAAAATAGACCATGGACCATGCTATTCATAGTTGTGAAATCGATATTAAATTCAAAAATATTCCATAATTCTACTCTACCCTCGTATTGAATCTTTGTAAATATTTTAACATTATTTAAGTAATGAAACGTATTCATTTTCAATTTGGCCGTCCGTAATTATTGTATGTATTGCATGATGGTAAACAAGATTGTTGACGTAAACGACAACAAACAGTTGAAACAGTTGAGTAACATATTAGCAACACTTACACACATTTACACTAATACAAAATCACAAACATTTAAACGCTAAACCAATACTTTAAACAAACATAGGAAAGATAACTTTTGGGTGTGTGTAAATGTATGTATGTTTTTCATTTATGTATGTATGTATGTCGTTAATTTATTAAACTAAGTAATAATGTAAGGTAAGCAATGTATGTGTGTGTATATATTGTGGTTTCTAACATTTACTTAAATCATAATTAAATCTATTTGTGTGTAAGTATGTGTGTTTGTAATTGTTCAATCACAATCACTACCAAATAAATAAATAAAAATAAAAAAATATTTTTGAATTTTTTTTTAATACTTATTTTATTTTGTTGTAATTTTTTTTTAATTATTTTTCTTTTATAATTTACTTACTGAATTCTGCTAAGCGTTTTTAATTATAAGAGTAGGAGAGTAGGAAAATTTATTTCAAAACACATCGACATTAAATATTTTTTGATTTTTGTTTTGTTTCATAATTAAAAAAGAAAATTATTAAAGATTTAAGGAGGAAAAGAAAGGAGTTAATTTTTGTTTTGGTAAATATATGTATTCGTTTAGATTTTATATTAACAGATAAAAATAAAAATAAATTTTTTAAATATATAGTTTAAAGGGTAAATAAATTAAAAAAATTAAAAAAAGAAAGAAAATGAAAAATCAAGAAATATGATACGGTTGTTGGTATGAAAACGTTGAAAAAAAAAGTATAAAAACAGCGATTGTATTTGCAACATTCAACATAAAACAGCTCTATTGAAATAATCATTTCCTCTGACTTCATTTGATTCCGTATGAGCGTAATAAAACCAGGAACAGATAAAAGAACGGAAAGTAAAGTCGACGATGACGATTTTATTGTAGTGCAGACGCAATTAACGATGTTTAAGAGAAAATTTATGCACCAGCACGCTGCAATTACGATGTGGCTATGGTATGTTTAGACAAGTCAATATTAAATGATATGAACTTTTTTATGTCTCAATTATTACTTCATTGTTTTAGTAAGAGGCTATTAAGTTATCTGATTCATACTTCTCAGTTAATTGGATGTTACAATCATTTTGGCAGGATTACGATCTAGTTTCTTACACCTTCCATGTTGTGTGTTTAATGATACCTTCGAACGTCTATTTAATTTTGATTTGAGAAGCATTTCACTGGCTTTTAAAGCTTTTTTATATTTTTTTACGTAATGCCACGAGCTTTCATCAGTCACTTACTTAGTCACCCTGCAAGCAATAGTAAAGACCTTTTGCTTTGAAAATCTCAAAAGTGTTGAGGCAAGAGAAAGACTGCCTAGATGTAATTGTAATTCTAAAGATGATGATCTCAAAGCATTATCACATGAAGATTGTTTACAAATTCCAAAAATTTTACCAGTAGCAGGATTCTTTCAAAGGCAATGGAATTGTTTCACTCATGGAAAGCGACGAGAGTTTCAACGTCATACAAATAAGTTATTTTTTCACCTTACTGACGATTTTCAATTAGGATGCCATCGCATTAGGATACGTGTCCCATCGATGAAAACAAATAGTAGTCGGAAGGACCAAAGTCTGATAAATATGGCGGATGGTCTAATGCTTTGATTGTATCCTGGTTTTGCTTTGTATGCATTGTCATGTTGCAAAAGGATTTGCCGTGTCTATGAACCAATTCTGGTCGTTTTTCCATCAATGTATTGTTCAATGTCTGCATTAACGATTTCACCATCTTTTAGGAGCACGTCGTTATCCACACCTTTTTTGTCCCATCAGACCATAGCATTGTCTTCCTGCCGAATCGATCTGATTTTACAACCGAAGCTGATAGTTGCCCTGGATTTACCCATGATTTTTTCCGCTTAGTATTCTAAAAGTAAATCCAGTTTTCATTCGATGCAACATTGGTTTTCTGTCGTGCCTTTGAAGCAAGCGGTTTTTCGTGGTGCCACATTCAAAAAACTCCATCTTCCACAAGTTTATTTCGAAAATCTGAACAAAGTTATTAAAGAAGTGTGTGTTGCATAACTTTTCGAAACTTCTCTTTTCGGAATGGATGTTCTGAACTTGTTTGAGAATTTATAGTGCCGTAGTTACGCACTTAATATTTTCAATGTTTCCTTTAGAACTTTCGAGTCCTAAGTCCTTACAACGCTCTACTAATAATGATTACGATTTTTATATACACAGTATTAGATTCAGGTTAAATCTTCAGCTTTGGATTGCTCACTATAGTAGACATCCATATGTCAAGATAGGTCTAACAACTCCTTTAGAGATCCAGTGAGTTATTCTAGGTCCCAGACCCGATTGTACCTTAACTCTTTGTTACAAGAAAGCTATGGAGGTTTTCATTTGCTCTGTTAAGGATATAAGTTTTTCAAGACAACTTTCTAACCAGTACAAGACCCAAGAAATTCGTGTTGGCTTTGAGTTCAAGACACAATTTCAATGAACAAGAAGATAACGGAAAGTATCACTTCCGTTTTTCTAAGATTTACACCTACACCCTGAACAAATGTTTACACACGAGCGATATTTTTTATGGAATTCACTTAGTTTCTTAATTAACAATTGAAATTTAATAATCTAATGCAGCGTGATGGCAACTCATGTATTTTAAAATTATCGTCACTTATACTTACTTCCTCTTACTTAATTGGTCATTACAAATCATTCCAGAGTTTTTGCCAGAAGGCTACCGAGAGGAAGTCACCGTAAGAAATATTTTATTCGCGTTTTGTTTTCTTCAGGATATCTGAGCTGGGGTTTGAAACACTGTGCTCTCATCGGCACACTGCCTGCTAGAGCATGGCGTTTTCGATGTTAACTCTTCAGTTGATTTAAACTAAAGCTTCAATATTAACTCAGAGGACATCCAATTTAGGAAATGAGAAACGAGATATATACAGGGTTTTTTTTCGAAAGTTAAAATCTACAAATCTTATTACATTCTTCCATACAATAGAGCTGTTATATGCTGATTCTTCAAATAATTTCTTCCATTTGAAAATGAAATGAAAATTTTAGTTCATGATATTTTACTGACATACTCGTTTTATATGCTACTACAGCCATTTGAGGATGATCGATATTTAGACTCAACATTTAAAGCGGTGTTCAAAGCGTTCTAATTGAAAATGAAATTGTTTTTTTTTTGGCATTTATATCGATATGTTTCTACTTTTGTTTTGTTTTTGTTTCAAATTAATTTTGTTATTTAGTTATATTGTAATACAATAATACAAGAGCTGTCAATGCTTTACGAAATTTACGTTCTCTTATTATAATTTCACTAATTAAAGACACTTAAACTACGTTTTGCAAACAGCAGCGTTTGAGTAGTAGTGGCGCAAAATAGGTAAGTAAGTAAATTAATTTAATTTTTTTTTGTTCTTTTTTTTTTAATTATTTTATTTTTATAATCAATGCAAATAAGAATTAAACCAAAAACAATTTTAAAAGAAAACAAATTATTTGAAAATAATTAATAATTAAAACAATCACAATCACTCATATACATATATATAAATATGTACACACACAATTAAAGCAATTTGCTAAAGCTGGTAGTCGTATTTAAATTTTGAAAATGAAAATAAAAAAACGCAATTGACGCCAATTTACAACTTTTCTGTGATCAAATTATGAAGTCAACTACACTACTGGCCAATTAACACGACTTTGTATCGTGTATGTTATATTGAATACACTTGGTTGTTTGTTAACGCTCAATGCTATGCTGTATTGTGTATGTCGTATAGCACGAAACCAACAGAACTTATATACACATTTTTTTCATTCACACTATTTGATAGCACGAAACTAACACAACTTTTAAAAACATATGAAAAAAAATGTGTATAAGTGTATAGGATTTTTACATGAAAATTATCAACAACAAGCATACACTGTTGTATAGTCGTCCAACAATACAATGAATACAACGATACAACGGCTTGTGTGAATTGACCATATATTAATTGTCTTATCTTACATACATACATAATTGGTAGTTACAACCCTTCAGCCAAGATTACTACGTAGTTTCTCACACCAATTATGTCATGTGTGTTAATTTTTTATACATGAGGGACGGTACCTGCAGTTTAAAATCGATTCCGAATGACAGATTTTTTAAAAACTTTTGCATGGCAATTTTTGTTTATTCTAAAAATTTTTACCAGAAATCAAATCGGAGAAATATTTTTTAAATTTCGTTTTATTGGAGATGTTCGACCTAGAGTTTGAACCGTGGCCTCACGTATAATAAAGTTCGATTACAAATTTATGGTAGACCACTGTAAAATGTAGAACTTTTTGTAATATTATTATATTATATCTGACAATACTACAGCTTGCCTATCTTAACTTTATTAGAAGGTATTATTAAAATCAGATTACATACATAACATAATTGGCCATTACAACCCTTCAGTCAGGATTACGGCCTAGCTTCTCATCCACTTATGTTGTGAATGTTAATTTCATACATGAGAGGCGGGACCTACAGTTCAAAGTCTACTCCGAACGACAGATTTTTGAGAAACTTTTCATGGCAATTTTGTTTACTCTGAGTTCTTGCCAGAAATCTGCTGAGAGAAAATCGCCGAAGAAATATTTTTTCATATTTTCGTTTTGATATCTGACTTGGGGTTTGAACCGTGGCCTTACGTCTAATAAGCCAACACAGTACCTACTAGACTAAGGTGACTTCAAGTTATTTTAAGTTTTACTCAATATTATAACAAATTGCGTATTTATTGTACAATAATTAATTGAAAATTTATATGTTATATTGAGCTCAATAATAGCATTTATTGCGATTTACGCAATAAAGGTGCATATCTGATCACCGTATTGCTCTTAAAAAAAAAACATTACCTTGATGAAGACAATATGGTTGTGTTCATAGACATTTCCATGCCATGGATACTCATTGCTTTGGATGAACACAAATTACTCACTCCAGCTATGGCAATTTCAGCTTTAGCTCTTTTTAAAAATACAGAAAATATTGTTCTTTACTCAAGCACTGCCCCCGTTAATTAACTGCATTTTGCAAAACATACAATGTGAAGTTTTTTTTTTTCTTTTTATTTTATTTTCATTTCTTGTTTTAAATAAGTAGCATTGTGCCACAGTGAAATTTGTGGATAAGATAAGTGCTTTCATTCCACTATAGTATAACATTTTGCATTATTGTAGTAATTAAGATTTTTGCCATGACACTTATCTTGGCTTAAGTTATGAGGTGTCAAAATTATGAAAATATTTATCGCCATAATTGGCAGTCTTTAAACAATAAATTTTATTATTTTTATACAAGTGACAAGTCCCAACCATAGGAACTTAAAATTGAACATTTCTTTTTTTATTTATAACTTATTACAATACTTAAGCAAAATCTTCTAGAGAGTACCGTTTAACAAGAAATTCATCCAAACAGACGTTTATCAAGGCTATAATCTGTTTTGAATGTTGCACAGAATCTTCTTTTTAAGTGCTTCATATCCTTCTAACTATGCTTCAGTTGTGTGATGGACAGCAATGGAGAAGAAATTCAATACTAGAATAATCCTTTGTGAGTGTTATTTAGAGCTAAGTGGGTGGTGCGATACGATCATTACTCATAAGAGCATTGACAACAATACATGCACAATTGGCTATTACAACCCTTCAGTCAGGATTACGGCCTAGCTACTCACACCACTTACGTTGTGTTCATTCATTTTATACATAAGCGGCGGGACCTACAGTTTAAAGTCGACTCCGAACGACAAATTTTTGAGAAACTTTTCATGGCAATTTTATTTTACTCTCAGAGTTTTTGCCAGAAATCTGCTGAGAGGAAGTCACCGAAGAAATATTTTCATATTATCGTTTTGATGTCTGATCTGGGTTTTGAACCTTGCCTTACGTCTGATAAGCCAACACACTACCTTGGCAGCAATACTCTTCATCCAACTATTAGAAATACGCCTTACGGCGTATTGCCTTCAGGCTTTGAGAGGATCTACCAGAGCCACTAATACTATCATCAGAGTAAAGTTGGGACACTGAACGGTCTCTTGCTTGTAGCACAGTTATCCGATAGGATATCCAATTGCATAACATACCAGATCGACTTTCTCTGTCAAAGGGATCCATGCCCTTAACTTACATGTAATCTGAGCCGTATTGGTGTGGTGGAAAATAACGTATGGAATTACCTAACTTTCGTAAGATCGAGTTCCTAACATTTTGGTGATTCTGCTAAACATAACTCATGTCAGAGGAAGAAGTTGAGGAAGTTTGAACAAAATATAGAAAGTAAGGTGAGAGCACAATAAGCCTACGTGATGGCTTAGGTGTATGCCAATTTGTATGACACCTTTGTTTGGTGTCCTCTGCTTCAACCTACCTGTCTACCTATCCTTAAATAAAGCAGAGGCTTCAAGATATCTTTGGCTTTTCTAGGTGGAGTGCATCCGAAATGTACAATTGTACATGACTCTATAATTGTTCATAAACTAGATTGTAATTGACCGATGACATGCTTTGAAGTTAACTGTAGTTTGTAGCTTATTCGCATATTGTCATTCATAGTGATTTAACAAAATCTTTTTTGACAGGTGTAACTTCAAAATGATGGTCGTTATCAATTGTTAAAGTTCTATAGTCCCTGTTGGAAGATCCTATATGAGAATAAATTGATTAAATCTACTTTAATCTGAAGAAACGTTCGGGCGGAAAGAAATTTGAATGCAATGAAGAAATCATCTCTCAAACAAATCTGCTTTGATGTACAAACCTTCGATTATGTCAATAACAATTTTCTCTTTTTGATTCCTGTCTGGTCTCCAGAATACGAGTTTCCCCAAATACTGCTGTAAGTAGTTGCTACTCACGTAGCATGTACTTGAATCTAAAACTGCCAATTCGATTTCGGTCGACCACGAAATTTATAACGTTACAATTAGTTGCACATCTACAGCGACAAAATTAAATATGAGTTGAAAAGGTAATAAAACATAAATCAATACCAAGCATTATACAAATATCCTTAAATTAATTTCCCTAACAATCACTGTAAGCATTCCATCATTAAGTATCAAATTTCAATTAAAATCACTGGAGGTAATTTTCTTTTTCCACAATAAAACTAAAAGGTTTTTGAATTCTATTGCTAAAAAACTTTAATTTGAGATGAAAATATACCAAAACGGAACATAAAAACATAAGCATCATTATTCAAATATATTTTCTTTAATTTTCTTGCCTTTTAGGCAAAAAAAGGATATATGAGCTGCTCTGAAAGTATGATAGCTAATTACAAACTATTTATACAGTATTATTTCTTACATAAAACTACAAATTGTGTGATAAAAGTTTTATGAAAATGGTTAAAAGTTTTATGAAAATGGTTAAAATTTTCTAACAAAAAATTAAGATAAATATTTTATTTTTTTTTAGAAAAAAAATCCTTTTCATTCGAATTTCAAAAAAGGGATTTAAGCAAGATTTTCAGCTAATTTTTAGAAAAGGCGTAATAGGTGTAAATATATCATTATCAAAGCGAATTATTCTGTTATCTCATACGTACGTAGTTGACCCAAAATATTATCATCTGTAATAAAACATGGGACGAAACAAATTTTTATTAAAAAAATTACATACACGACACCAAAAAATTTCTAGGAAAGTCGTATGTATCAAAAATGATACATTAGCCAGAATTATGAAGTTTTTCCATTTTGTAACCCCTGTTTGAAAATTTCTTTTTTAATTGGTTTAAAATAAGGGCGATAACAAAAATATCATCAGTCATCTAACTTTTTCTGAAGCCATCTACTGGAATTTTTTTCACTGAGAAAGGCCAAAGAAAAGTCTTTTTAAAAAATTGAAATTCTAGAGTATTTCTTAGGGTGGCCAGTAGCTTATATTGAGCTCAAATAACAAATCCTGGAGAAGTACCGGTACAAAAAAATAATATTAAAAACGCAATATTTGATTTTTAGTCATGATTGCCTACTTATGCAGGCAAAAACATTTTATTCTGTTTATGACGAGTATACTCGTTGTCGCTGCAACATAATTAAGCGACAGAAAAAGTATTTTAAAACAAAATTAACAGTCAAAGGGTTAATGGCTTGAAGTTTTTTTTTCGTTCCTAATGAGGCAATTGTGCTTTTTGTCGTAGTGTTGTGGAATTACTACAATTCCACAAGAAATGTAAAAAATTAACGAGAATGAATTAAAATTTCGGCGTCCATATTCGTTCCATATTCACATTTCACTGTTTTGTAAATTGCTTTGAATCAAGAAAGCAAAATAGTCAATAACTACGTGAATTGTTAGCTTACTGGACTGTTTATATTGACAGCAAAATGGACAGGCAGGCAGATTAATTTTTTATTTGGTTTCTTTTTTCAAAATGAATTTGCAGAATTTGTAAGCATTGCTCTGGCGTTAAACGATACATGATGACTATCTAAACTACATATATGCTATAAACACAATAAACGCAACAAATGCAGCAATTTTGCAATTGCAGCCTAATGTACGCCGCATTTGTTACAATAAATAGGCAGCAGAAGCAAAGCATAAGCAATCCAAACATAAAATGAACAGTTCATTAATTCTTTACCAACGGTGCCAGAAAAACATATTTTTCACTTTATATTTCATTGTGTTTTTAAAACCACTCTACGATGTATGTATTTGTGTAGATACCACTAATTACTCCCATTACATATATACATACATACATACATACATACATACATAATTGGTCATTACAACCCTTTAGTCAGGATTACGACGTAGCTTCTCACACCACTTATGTTGTGTGCATTAATTTTTATACATGAGTGGCGGGACCTACAGTTTAAAGTAGACTACGAACGACAAATTTTTTAGAAACTTTTCATTGCAATTTTATTTATTCTCAGAGTTTTTGCCAGAAATCTACTGAGAGGAGGTCGCCAAAGAAATATTTTTTCATATTTCGTTTAGTTGGAGATGCCTTACCTGGGATTTGAACCGAGGCCTTACGTCTAATAAGCCAGCGCACTACCTACTAGACCATGGCCAACACAAATTCGCTCACTGTTAGCACTAATTCTCTCATTGCTGCAAACAAAAATAGCAATTAGTTTAAATGCAACGCAGCAGAATTTTTGCTTGTTGCTGCGTTGCCTTTAAAGTATTCACTTCCATATATACACATGTATTGTCGTTTCGAGAGATTGCTGCGTTGCGTTTATTGTGTTTAAAGCAATACTGAACAAAAATCTCAACAGAGTCGATAATGTGTGGTTTATTATAATTGCGTGTAATTATGTTTAAATATCTTGTTTTCAGATATTAGTAACCTCTATCAGATTAAATACACCCAGCTAATGACATAGTATAAGTTGTGAGTTTTGTTGAGTAGAACTCGAAAATATTTTTTTTATATTTCATGAACCCTCCAAACTTGTTTTATTTGACAAAAACTGTTTTTTGGACTTTACGTAGAGGTTTATTGATTACACAAACATTTTTGAACCGATGTCCAAAATTTAAACCCTGTTAGAAAGGAGAGAAATAGGCCTTTAAAACGATGTGCATATATATTATTTGACTTAAAATGCTATGAGGTTTAATGAGGTAAACTTGACAAATGCGAATTTTTTCAAGTTCGTCCGTTCATAGTAGCAAACTTTATTCTGTAATTAAAGTAGTGATGATATTCTGAGTGTGCATTATCTTGTGAAAAGCAAATCGGACAAAAATTACCGTATGTATTATTTAAAAAGTCTAACAGTCGAGTTATATTTTTCATATATATTTTTTTTTAAATCAACTTTCAGTTCAAAAATTTTCAGAATTTTTGGTGGATCTTGATTGTTCATAAGGAAATGTGCCAATTTCACGTTTGAACGACCACTAGAAGTTGGCTCATGTTTGCGCAAAGAGAAATAATAATATTTCTAAAAATCTCAAATATTAGCTGACTTCTGGTAGTCGTGCAAACGTGAAATTTACACATTTTGCGATAAACAATCAAGATCCATCAAAACTTTTGAAAATTTTTGAACTGAAAGTTCATTTGATATGATCTGTCCCCTTTTCAAAAAACGTTAGATTTTGAAAATAGGTTAAAAAATATTTGAGTAACCAATAATTTTGTATGAAAATATTAAAAGTATCTTTTTTGTAAAAAAAACTAGTTTTGGGGGTTGGAGACATATAAAAAAATATTTTTGAATTCTACTCAACAAAACTCACAACCTACACTATGTCATTAGCTGGGTGTATTTTGACGGTCGCACCATGTTATTAATCTGATTTAAGATGAAAATTCGAAAAATTTAAACATTTAAATGACAAGCAAAAATAAATATTCCAAATCATTTTAAATTACAAATTTTAAATATTTTATATTTAATGTAGAAAATTTGACATTTGAGAATAAATATCCATAAACACTTCAAATCTTTAACAATTTTATTGCCATTTATTTATTTATTTATTCATTATTTCTAATGGGAATATTATCTTGACACATTACTTAACAATTTCAAAGTATACAACAAGAAAAAAAATAATAAAAATCAAAATAAAATTCTGCTTTATGTCTTCACAACTTTGTAGAAATATTTCGAGAGATGGCAATGGAAATCAAAAGAAAATTTAATATATTTTTTTTTTGTTAAATGAGGCCTAAAAAGTATAACACAATGCGTTAGCATTATAATATTTTAGCCCGAATGTAATAATTTACAAATAACACTTTGGTATTCTCTCTCTATTGGCAACACAATATGGGCATAATTCCAAATAATACAACAAGATGCAGGATATATTTTTGAGAATCTCTTCTTCTATTCGCATGAAACACAAACTACACACCATACATAGCAAGCAACATGATGACATCTTATTTGCGATAAAAAATAAACGTTTAATTGTAATTGCTAATACGTAGTGATTTATTTTTACTTGGAATTTTGTGATTGTGTTGCATATTTGCTATGGAATATTGCCTATGGATAGATCTTGTGTTGCAAGTTGTTTCTCATAGTTTTTGATTGTGTAAGATTTCTTGCTCAAGTAGTTCTATTGAGTTTAAAAGGAAATCCGAAAAATTCTGTATATTCGGTGCAAAAGTGATAAAGAAAAGGTTATTAATAAATTCTTTTTATTTAAATAAAAAAAAAAATTGTTTTCAATTTTTTATTCTATTCTATTTTTTCTTGCAAGCCAGTAGAGAAAAACGTAGGAACATTTTTTAAAGAGCAAATTTTCGAGTCGAAAAGCAATGTAACTAATGCCGTAAGTGAAAATGAATATTTTGGAACTTATGCTATTAACACAATGAACGCAACGCAGTAATTGTGCCATTGCAGCCTAAGTTATGCTGCATAAGCATTAATTATCATAAAGGCAGCAGCTGTACAGCATAAGCAAAACAAATAAAAAATAAACAGTTCATTTATTCTTTATCAATGGTGCCTTTAAAATGTATTTTTCACGTTATATTTCATACAATGCATTTTTAAGACCAATATTTCATGCATGTTATTATAATGGTTGTACTAATCTCTCTCATTGCCAACAAATATTCTCTCACTGTGAGTATTAAGTCTCAAAAATAGAAATTAACCTAAATGCAACACAGCAGAATTTTTGATTGTTGCTTACTTCTTATTTGAGAGATTACTGCGTTGCATTTGTTGTGTTCATAGCATTAAAAATTATCAATTAAGAAGGTACATTAAGTACAACATTTTACATTTCCTCTTCAATATCGTACAGAAAACAACCTCAACAGGAAAGCCATTTTTTATTAAAACATAAAGCAAAATTTTATGAAAAAGAACACTAATTAGGACGCAATTTACTACCGGTATCAGTGAATTTGTTATCTCAAACATGCATTTTTTTTAGCCAAACACTCCATCAGAAACAGCGATTAAAAAACCGTGGATTTATGATCCACCTGCAAGAAAATAATGGTACGAACGTCTGGTGCTCTGACCTGCTGTAACTGAAGAAAACAGTACTTATTTACTCAACTGGTCATTACAACGAAGTTTCTAACACCACTCATGCTGTGATTATCTATGCTTGTGGACCTACAGTTGAAAGTCGACTAAGAACGACAGATTTTTTGAGAAAAATGTTCATGAGGTTTTGCCAGAAGACTACTGAAAGCAGGTTGCCGAAGAAATATTTTTTATATTACGTTTTGGTCGTGCTATCTGATTTAGGGTTTGAATCATAGCGGCCACTTCAAAAGCGCTAAGCAAATCATAAGTATTCTTGATATCAAAAATTTATGATTTTTGGAATGAATTCATCATTGGATCTCTCTCTACTAAATTATGTTTTCAAGTTTGAAAGCAAGAGATAATCAATCAGTGCTAAATATGGAAAATGGGACTGTTAGAGAAAGCATTTATAGACTAATTCACGTTAGCTTTTTCAGTTTTTCTTGCCCAAATGCGGTGCTTAGTATGATTATCGAAATAGTGAGTACTGTTGAGCACAACATAGTGATGATGAGATGTTAGAAGCCTATGACTTTCCTACTTTCAATCTTTGATAGGCCAACAGCATCATGAATTTCTTGAATTCTTTCGAATGTAAAGAACTTCATCATTAACCACTAAAATTGATGGTGCACAGTTCTCATCATCGTATCATGCTTTACAAACTTAACACTGGTTTGAAAGATGCTTTCCATTTTCTTGTGTACTAAAAATGACTGTCAAACCCATTATAAATAACTGGGCCAGCGTGATCAAATTTTGCTGGCAGTCAATGAACAGATATCTGTTAAGAGGCGTGGTTTTAAACTCTCAGTTAATAGGTGTTAAGTTCAAAAAGTCCACTATCATTTAAGAAGCGTTGAGTTGCTCTCCTTAGCAATGTTAATGTTAATAATATTTAATATGAAACCAAGAGGTGCCATTGTATTGCCACTATACTCCCCTAAAACTTTATAGGGATTCCCTGTCATACTTCAGGATGCTGTTGGGTGTCAACAAAGACAAGACTTGCTATCTCCTAAATTGCTACCAAATGTTTCCTCAGAGATACCTTATAGGTTTAAAAATTTTTTTTCGATAATTTATTCCTATCATCGTAGACTCTGCTCTTTAAGTTAACATACCAGCATACCTAGACAAAATGTCCGAATCTCTTCATAATTTATAGTAATCAAAGAAATATTTTTTGATCTTTGTATGCCTTTCTTGGGCTTGTTTTTTTTTTAATACTTTACATGGATTAGACTCTAGTTGTAGTAGATTACATGTGGCCTTTCTATGTAAATCGAATTCATCACTTGTGATCCTGAGTGTTGTTGCAATATTACATGCGACTTAAGTGATAGAAGGGGTTGGTTCTCCATTTAGTGTCCTAAGGCGTAGGTATTTTATCCGACTTCAGAAAGTGCTTATCGGTATGTATGTATGTATATGTATGTCAAATTGTTCGCAGTTAAATTTCTAAAAATTTTCCTACATATTGACGTTTTTTTTTCAATACCAGTTAAGGGTTAAAAATAATTTCATATATGGAATCAATATAAGCAAACATGTAATTGTGTGTGTGTGCTGATGATTTTTAACAATAAGTTAAGTTTATATGTATGTACATAATATATTCATACACACTTATAATACACCCATACAGCAATATATGGTATTTGAATATCTCAATATATCGCTGTACTTAAGTAAGAAGAAAAAAAAATTAAATAAGAAAAAAATCTCATATGGGGGTTGTTTAAGTAGTTGTAGTCCTTGAAATTCTATTCGTTGTTTTTGCTTTACTCATACTTCCTTGTGTAAGAATTAAAAAAAGAAAAATATTTTTTTTTCTTTTTCTTCAAGATTTTTACTAGGAGCCATAGGAGCTCGTTATAGATTTTTCTGTTTCATTTATTCTCTTTTGCTTTACAATACACACAAAAGGAAGGAAAAAAACACAGACACACAGACACACGCAAGTAATGTACTCATCTGAGATAATATTTGTTAAGAATCTGTTTTTTTTAAAGTAACAAATTCAATACTTCTGAATGGGATGGGTGATCCATAAAATCTCTGAATCTAAGAAATACCCCAGAAAATATTTTGAACTTTTCCTATGTGCTGTTTGCTGGTTATTGAAATGAAATTTTTGAGAACGTCAACCCCTGATGACTCCTTGCATTATTCATCGGCTGTCATATTAAAATATGTGCGAAATATTTATAAGAAATCCATTCGTTTTTATGTTAATGTATACAAGAAATTCGAAGAGGAAATATTTTCAATCTCAATAAATCTTAAGTTTTCATTTTAGTTTTTGTTTTGTTTATAAAAGGTCAATCTCAGTTTGACCTTTTTTTTAAGATGATTCTTTTTAGTAAAATTTGTCTCGAAGATTTTCATTGTGACTTGGTTATCATTGAAAGCCCTAAAGCTTTAAATCTTAATTATGCATTCGATTCTATTAAAAGATACAAAAAAATTATGTTTTTATAGAAATAAAAATTTTAGACTCCACTTAATTTTATCAATCAAATAATCTCAACGAAGTTTGTGTAAAAATTCATAGGAATTGATTGTCATTTAATTATAAGACAGTTTCTTAAAGTTTGTCAAATACTTTGGTGTCATATGCCTAATCTCTAGCCGAGAATTTTCTAAATTTGAAGAATAAACCATAAATTCTACAAAAAGAGCAAAAAAAGCAAACTCAAGGGTAGCTCAAGGCTTTGTTCGTTCTCTAACGCTATTCCTTATTTTCATTAGCGATCTTCTTTATTTAATTTCTAAACCTATCTACTCCTTTGCAGATGATGAGATGAGCAATATTTATCATTCATATTCATTTAAAGATAGGTGAGCACTTTGGCGATAATAATATCACTGACTGACTCACATCCAAACTACAATGAATCTGCAAATGGGGTTGGATGAATAGGACTAATTTCACTGCAACACAGGCCCAGTGTTGTTTATTGACACATAATTACATCATCTGTAGTTGTGGGTTGTGTAAATATTAGGAAGTCAGAAGCACTTAATGTTCTGGGCATGAAAATTCAGTAGGATGTTTGCTGCAACAAGAAACGCTTCACTTCATTTGATCTTATTATACTATGTTCAGATATGCACTTTTATTGAGTCAATATTCGGTTTATTTAGTTCAATATTTTAAGTGTTCAAGCATGATAATATACGCAGTTCAGCTGCTTATTTAATATTCACTTAACAGCTGTTTGCTTCAACAACATTGTTTTTATTTTGTTTTTTTATTTTTCCGACCGAGAATGGAGTATAACTCTCATGTATGGGCCGGTGCCATGAAGTCTGTCTCGAGAGTGCGGAGGTGTTTATTAATAACTCTATTAATTCATTGAAGAATCGTCGCAACATAGCTTGAGCTTCACTGTTTTATTGCTACTACAACGCATTTTGCATGAGCGAAATAAAGAGATTTCTTCCCGAGAATCATGTATTCCTAAGCAATACTCGTCTTTCTCAACGAGCACATCCGTTTTTGGTCGATTGGCCAGTGGATCGCGCACTGCTTTACCCACAAAATTCGTTCTTTAGCCAGACTATTCGTAAGCGAAACTTTCTGCCATCAGAGGTCTTTCTTGTCACTTATGATATAAAGTGATTCAAATGTAGTGTACACAGACACTACTCCCTCTTTCCTAGTTCCAATACAATGCACTGCGTGAGTAAGAAAAAAATAATAAAAAAAACAATACCAAAACGACGGGAATAGGGATAAAGTAGTAGAAAATATACTCATGGACGACGAAAGATAAATAAAGATAAGAAATAACAATAACAAATCAAGAGTGGGTTTCTAGAAGTTGCCAAATCGAAAATGGATGCGGTATAAAGAGCGTGAAAAGTAGTACTGTCAGTGACTTTTGATAAAACGTGCGGTATCTAATGCACTATGGCACACATATATACATATATAGTGGAATTAAAAAACTAAAAATTAAATTCCTAGAACGACTCAATACTAAGAATATTTACAAAAATAATCTTTTACGTCTACTAATTATGGTTAATTCCGGCGTGTTGCGTTAAATTTGCAGCCGCCTAAAAAGCATTGCTTACTTAGAACCCATAAGGTCTTGTTGTAATGTCCATTAAACCTCTACAATTGAATATAAAGTCGCAATTTAGTAGCTAGAGGGTAGGCTTACTACACAAAAGCTCGTGGGTTCAAACCCAAGCGTTAAATTTGTTGCTTTTGGTTACATCCTCTCAGAAGTCTTCTGGCAAAAACTCTGAGAACAAATAATGTTGCCATGAAAAATTTGCTGTTCGGAGTTGAAGGTAAAATGTTGGTCCCACTACATAATTGCTCATTACAATCATTCAGTCAGGATTACGACCTAGCTTCTCATTGCTGTAGTTTAGTAGGTAGTTTGATAGTTTTCGATCAAGAGATTCTAAAGGGAATATTATCTTGACACATTACTTAACAATTTCAAAGTATACAACACAAAAAAGAAATCAAAATGCAATTCTGCTTTATGTCTTCACAACTTTGTAGAACTATTTCGAGAGATGGCAATGGAAGTCAAAAGAAAATTTAATATTTTTTTTTGTTAAATGAGGCCTAAAAAGTATAACACAATGCGTTAGCATTATAATATTTTAGCCCGAATGTAATAATTTACAAAGAACACTTTGGTATCCTCTCTATTGGCTACACAATGGGCATAATTCCAAATAGTACAACAAGATGCAGGATATATTTTTAAGAATCTCTTCTTCTATTCGCATGAAACACAAACTACTACATACCATACATAGCATGCAACATGATGGCATCTTATTTGCAATAAGAAATAAACGTTTAATTGTAATTGCTAATACGTAGTGATTTATTTTTACTTGGAATTTTTGCGATTGTGTTGCATATTTACTATGGAATATTGCCTATGAATCTTGTCTTGCAAGTTCTTTCTTATAGTTTTTATTTGTGTAAGATTTCAAGTAGTTCTATTGAGTTTAAAAGGAAATCCGAAAAATTCTGTATATTCAGTGCACAAGTGATAAAGAGAAGGTTATTAACAAATTCTTTTTATTTAAATAATAAATTCAAGTAATTGTTTTTAATTTTTTATTTTTCTATTTTTCTTCTTAGAAGACAGAAGAGAAAAACGTAGGAAAATTTTTTAAAGAGCACATTTTTGACTCGAGAAACAATGTAAATAAATGCCTTATTTGGAATATGATTTGAAGTGCAACTGAATATTTTCTGCCTTATGCTATAAACACAATGAACGCAACGCAGCAATTGTGCCATTGCAGCCTAAGTTATGATGCATACGCATTATTTATCAAAGAGGCAGCAACTGTAAAGCATAAGCAAAAAAAAAAAAATAAAAAATTAACAGTTCATTTACTCTTTATCAATTGTGCTCTTGAAATGTATTTTTCACGTGATAAGACCAATATTTCATGCATGTTATTATATTGATTGCACTAATCTCTCTCATTGCCAACTAATATTCTCTAACTGTGAGTATTAAGTCACATAACACATATAATTGGTCATTACAACCCTTTAGGATTACGACCTAGATTCTCACAACATTTATGTTATGTGCGTTAATTATTATATATGAGTGGTGGGACCTACAGTTTAAAGTCGACTCCGAACGACAGATTTTTAGGAAACTTTTCATGGCAATTTAATTTTTTTTTACCAGAAATCTTCTGAGAGAAAGCCGCCGAAGAAATCGTTTAGCCTGATCTGCGGTTTGAATCGAGGCCTCACGCCTATTAAGCCAACACACTACCTTCTAGACCACGGCGTCTTCTTCAGTGAGTATTAAGTCTCAAAAACAGAAAATAACTTAAATGCAATGCAGCAGAATTTTTGATTGTTGCTCACTTCTTATTTGAGAGATTACTGCGTTGCGTTGATTGTGTTAAGGAATTACATTAAGTACAATATTTTTCCTTTCCTCATCAATATCTTACAAAAAACAACCTCAACGCGGAACCTCTATTTTATTCATACAGAAAGCAAGATTTTATGGCAAAGCAACTCTAGTTAGGACAGAATTTACTTGTGGTATCAGAATTTGTTAGCTAAACATCCCATCATAAACAGCAATGAAAAAGCCGTTTGATAGTTTGCGATCAAGAGATTCTAATCTATTTTGATGGCTCCATAACTATATGGAGCTCATAATATAACAAAAAATAAAAAAATATTTTCCTCAAAAACAATCATGTTTCAGTTATAAAATATGAATATTAATTAGCATTTTTCTTTAATATACTTGTGCAATTTCTTTAATGGCTTTTTACCATAATTTTCCACATGTTGGCTAATTAGGATTTGGCAGTTTCATTCATATTTCTCTTACCACCTTTTGAGTTTCATTTTCTTTTAAATATTAAACAAGTAATGATCAAAATAAAAAGCTTGTCATTCAGTTTCATATCAAGTTGGCAGCTACAAGTACTTACAAGCGCAAGAGCCAAAAGAGAATCTCGAAAAACAAAAAAAAAAAATTACTTAAAAAGCACTTTTTGATTTCTTTGCTACCGTTTACATGTGAATACTATTTTGTAGAATTCAATGGTAGTTTTACTATTTACTTTGGTTTGTTGTTGTTGTTGTTTTTCTTAATGTTTTTATAATACCCTACACTAAAGACGTCTAAATGCCGAAATAAAATTTGAAATTTTAACAAGAATTTTAAAGAATTTAGAAAACCTTTTTGAATGCTGATAATACCTTGCGTTGTGCATAGTACAGCCTTAAGTATGTAAAAATTTTTGTGCAAATTAATTTGTAAAGTTTTAAAAATTATTTGCGAGCGTTATAAACCTGCCAGTTCTTTACGTCTCATTAGATTAATGGGTAGTGTGTTGGGTCATTAGATGTGAGGCCATGGTTCAAACCGGGGATTAAACCATTGGTTATTCGTCTACAACAAAATGAAATACGAAAAATGTTTCTTTGGCCACTTCTTCTCAGCAGATTCCTGCCAAAACCTCGGAGAGTAAATAAAAAATTCCCATGAAAATTTTCTCAAAAAAAAATCTGTTGTTCAGAGTCGCCTTGAAACTGTAGGCCTCGCCACTCATGTATGAAATTAACACACACAACATAAGTGGTGTGATAAACTAGATCGTAATCCTGTACCGTGATCCGTAATCCGTAATCGTATGCGTTGGCCAGGCCATCACTATCAATAGCGAGTACTGCAACTTCTTTTGGACTGAATTTAAAGATCTGTACAAAATGACGTGTGGTTTAACAGCAACAGCAATTTGCTTTAATTGTTATTCTTCTCTTTCGCGTACACAATAACACTTGTTCAATAGATCTTTATAACAGAGATCTTCAAACCGCAATTATTCTCTTCACGCGCAACGTGTCTTCACACAAGACTGACTTTCTGAACTGAATTCTTTCTCATCTGGTTTCTTGCTTTGTTTTTCCTTTTATATTGCTGGGTAAATAGTCTGACGAATACTGTCGTAGGTGAATGACTGCCTTCGCGAAATATCTATAAATGTAAACATGTTGTTTACGTTATTGTTGTTTGTGTATTTTGTTTACATTTGTCCTTGTAGTGTTGTTGTTGCTTGTTTGTTTACTTTGTTTATCCCCTTTTTTATACACTGATGTTGTTGCTATACTTGTGCTTATTCGTTAATCATGTAAACAAGTCCATTGTTTTGTTTTTGGAGTTTTTGTTTATCATTTTAATAACACCACTTCCATTTTCGTAACATTATTATATGACGTGTCTTACTTGCTTATTTAATAAAATTGATCATTATAACCTTCATACCACCCCTTTTGTATGACTTAATTTTATCCACGAATGGCGGAGCCTACAGTTTAACGTCGGATGCGAACGATTTTTCGACGACGATTTTTGAAAAAATTTTCATTGTAATTTGATATATTCGCTTAGGTTTTGCCAGAAATCTGCTGAGAGGAAGCCGCCGAAGAAGTGTTTTTTTTCATATTTCGTTTTGATGTCTGACCTGGGGTTTCAACCGTGGCCTCAGGTCTAATAAGCCAACACACTACCACTAGACTACGGCGACTTGACGTAGCATCAGTGTAAAATTTAAATAACGTAAGGTAGATCCTTTAAAGTTCGGTTCAGTTTTTGCTGCACAGGGTTACTGGTATTATAGCAAACGTGTCCCTTGAAATAAAGATGTACTTAATGGGCATTATGATAATGTTCGTTTAGTTATAATGTGTGTGTAATCGGTGAAAGTATAATTGAGGCTTGAACGCATACCTATTAGGCTTAAGTCTTCGCTATTAACACTCTTTTGAATAGATTCGTGTCTACAGAGTTTTGGAAGCGTCCAATATGGTCGTTGTAGTTTCAAGATTCAACGATTTTCTTTATTTCATTAAAATTTCTTTCATATTTTGCCACATTCATTCATTGTATAGATTTTTCATTTGAAATGAAATATGAATGCATTTATAAGTTTGAATGTAAACATTTGCATAAAATATATGTAAATGTATCTGAGATACATTTGTACGTCATTTGAAGTTTTTCTCTGTCTTTTATTTTTTTTTTAGAATAAACGAATGGGGATGTTCATGCATGCATAGATTCATATACATTTTGTACGCATATTGATGAATGTATGAATGGAGTGGATATGTATGCATGCATGCATGTTTTAAGTGTAAATCATACATCAGCATACATGTCTTTGAACATTTAAAGTTTAGATAATAAAGTGCAGGATATTAAACTCATACTCATTTGAAAGTGTAGGTAAAATATCTCGAGTTGTTGTTGCATGGAGAGGCTGTTTTAAATGAATTTGTTATTTCTCTCTCTCACATTTTTCTTTTCTTTTTCTATATATTCATACGTTTGGTTTGGTTGGCTGAATAACACGTTGTTTGGTTGCTAGTCAGAGTAGTGGCTGGTTTCTTTCTTTACATATGAATTTCGTTTCTATGCAAATATACAGTGGACAGCAACTGTTTTTATTTTACAATTTTATCCAAAAGTTTGTATAAAAATTTATATTTTTTATATTTATTTTATTAATTTATTTCTGTTTTATCATAAAACAAAAATTTTTTAAATGTTTTTCATAAAACAAGAGAAAAATAAAGAAAAGTTTTAGATGACTCCATAGGTACCCCCAAGGAAAACCGTGAGTAAATTTAAAATTCAAAGGCCTAATATATGAAAATGTTATCCCTTGTATTTAGTAGAACATCCCTTAAGGTCAAGCACTCCATTTAACTTATTTGGAGGTTTTGTTTAGTATTTTCTGGTAGCACCATGAGCAAGTTTTTCGGTTGATTTTTGTTTGAGGTTCATTCAAATGATCTCCTAAATACTTTTTAGAAGTCATATCGAGACTTTGTGCAAGAGTATTAAGCCTGTGAGGACTTTTTTTTGTCAATATATATTGCCGTACTAAGACTTTTGCTGTCCACTGTATGTGTGTGAACGATGATTCGAGTTGAGTTGAGTTGAGTTTAGCTGTGCGAGAAAATGTGATAAAATGTACAATTTTGATTTGTTCCTTCCTTTCAATCCTTGTTGTCGTTATCGTTATCGTTGTCATTTATTTATTCCTTTTTTGTGTTTTACAAAATCTAGATCATTTAAATTAAATTTTTCAAATTGCACATCATACAACAACACCTGCTGTACGTACAGGTAAATATTTTAAAAAGATTTCACAATTAAAGTAATGTCTTAAGTAAATTGTAATTTTGTTTGTTGGTTTAAAAATAATATTTTTCGTTTTTATTTCATTTATTTCATTTCATTTCCTTTATTTGTTTTGTTTTAGTAAGTCGGTACAACAAGAATAAAAATCATGTTTAATATTTCTATCAAGGCTTTCAATATTATTTAAGGCATTTTGTTTAATTGTTTAAGAAATCGACAATAATTGTTGACTTAAATTGTATTGTATTTGCAAAATTTGACATTCTTATAAAAGATAATCAATATTAAGTGGGTTAAAAATTAATGAAAATGCCAATTAACACTTGAGGCATTTGATAAGGAATCTTTGTAGGACATAAAGCACAATTATGATATTTTAATATATTGCGCCTTTGAATTTTAAATTTACTCGGAGTTCTTCTTGGTGGTAACTACACTTTTTTGCGGTGCGGAAATATGGAGTTGCCAAAAACTTTTTCTTATTTTTTTGTTTGTTTTATTGTAAAATAGAAATTAATAAAATACATATAAAAAACATTAATTATTTTTATATATTAATGGATTTTCTAAAATACATATATTGGGGTACCTTGACTTCCGCTATTCACTGTATGTGAACATATATATGATCGCAGCATGTGTTTGAAAAAATACTAGAATGTTAGTTACGACAGTGATACTCACAAATATCAAAATTTTTGGAAGGTATGTATTCAGCGGTTTCAGAAAGCATTCCAAGCACCACTTTCATTGACGCTTCTGTTTGATGCTCGATAATCAGGCATTTTGTATTGACTTGATCCTTTTTGAATTTAAAACAGCAGCTCCAAATGAAAATGGAACCTCTAATAAACGTTCTTAAAGGCCTTGTAACCACTGTAGGTTCTTGGCCGTAAGTAGGTGCATGCAATGTTTATAAAACATTGGCGACCTTTTTGGGGTGAAACATTTTCAAAATGAAACGATTTTCTGCTATATTTCAATCACTATGTGTTATTTTTTAAAAAAACCTGCTGTAAACATCCCCAACGATTTTTATTACTAAACAATCTGCTGGTACGTATACTATACTTCTCACTGCTGACGGGTGTAAACCGTTTACTGTAACAAAATTGTTTAAGAAAGACTTGCCGCCAATTGATATTGAATTGATGGTGAGTAAGTTTGTTGGCTTATTAGACATAAGGCCAAGGTTCAAACCGCAGGTCGGACATCAAAATGAAATATGAAAAAAATATTTCATCGGCGATTTCTGGCAAAAACTCTGAGAGTAAATAAAATTGCCATGGAAAGTTTCTCAAACCAAATCTGTCGATCACAATCGACTTTAAACTGTATATCCCGCTACTCATGTATAAAATTAACACACACAACGTCACTGGTGTGAGAAGCTAGGTCGTAATCCTAACTAGTGGGTTGTAATGACCAACTAAATTTTTTTAGAATAATATTTTTAACTATGTATGTATGTATGTACGTATGTATGTATGTAACCGGCTTTAGGTGCTTTGCTTTTCTCAGCTAAATTAGATATCATCCGATCAATACGCTGTAGTGCTATTCTCTGCTGGACTTATTTAAATAAGAAGACTGATTGCTTTGTTCTTATTGTTGCGGATCCTAACGGCCATGACCCAAGGCAGCAAACTAACAGGAACTATCTTTCAACTCAAATTGTCGGTGTTCAGCTCTTGTCATATAAAAAGGGAATAAGGTTTTCGAATTTTCTGTAATCTATGACTGAATGCTTCAAAATAAAAATTACCACAATTGTTGGTATCTTATACAAGTGGCTTTGACTGCGAGAGAGATTACTCACTTAACTCAACTGTACCAATGCCAATAAAGGTGAGATATACGTAAGTACGTTCCTCCGATTGAAAACCCGTATTACAAACCAAACAGGCTTTGGTTGCGGATTCTTTCACACAGAGAACCAGTCGCGTTCTATTTGTATGTCTAGAGCTATTCAGGTAGCAACAAGACCTCATAGACATCCATGCAGTGCGATCCGGTAGATTAGATAGGACTTACATACAAAATTTCGATATTTCACTGCAGAGAATGGTGTAGTGTACTTATAATAATGAAGTGCACTATATGTATTAATATAATAACAATAATAAAATTAAATAATTTTTAATTGTAATTTAAAACCCTAAGCAGTCACGAGAATAGCAACAAGAAGTAGAACACACAAATGTAACAAAACACTTGACACAATAATTTATTTAGAACACTAAACAAGTATGAACTAATAAAAGAAATTTATAAATAATTTGTTTTGTGAATTATAAAGAAGTACTTAATTTTGTAACACTAAGCAATTATGTATATGTAATAACCAAGAGAAAAATTGTATAAATAATATAGAATATTTTTCAATAAATCAGAACTAATCTTGAATTGTAAAACAAATTATTATCATTTCTCAAATATTCTGACTGAGCACTTTAACCAGTGTTTAGGTGAATTAAAACTGCTGCAGCCAATTGCAGCATTATAATCTCATTGGAAACTCCTTTTTTAACCATTATAATGGTTATATATATGGGCAATTTCGTGTCAAGTGGCCCAATTTTTAACTAAGGTTAGTACTATTGCATAGTAGGCCTGACACAAACTTTCAGCTCTATCAGTCAAGAACTGCCAGAGTTAGAGGGGGTCAAAGTTGGACATTTTGGTCATACAGGGTTTTTTTAAAATGTGTGTAACTTTTCACCTGTTGGTCCTAGCAAAAATTTTGCAAAGAATATTAGATAGCTATTTCTTCAATCATTCCAAAAATAATATTTTTAATTTAAAAAAATTTTTTTTTTATTTTTTTTTTAAATTATTTTTTTAAAATTATTTTTCAAAATGGGCTTTTTTTTGCTCAAAAGAAAGCTTATACAATTTCCTTGACACGAAATTGCCCATACGTATATTGTTTTAAAGACCCATCCCTATCCTTTCTAATAAGGTTCAAAATTTTGGACATCCGTTCAGAAATGTTTGTGTAGTAAATAAATTTGTGTGCAAAGTAAAAAAAAAAGTTTTTGACAAATAATAAAAAATATTTTTGAGTTCTACTAAACAAAATGCAGAACTTGCATTAGCTGGATGTATTTATTTTTTTTATTTTGTCGCATAGTGTAATTTATTTAAGAGATTATAGATTATAGATTTTAAATTTTTGACGTTTTAGAAGAATAAAAAATCTTTTATAATTTCTTATACTTAAAAGGAAATTCTGCCTTCAGTAAACCTTCAAGCAAACAAGCACAAGGTAAACGAAGATAACAATATAAATATTCAACAAATATGTTCATAAAAATGGTTACAATTTTATCATCATATTGAGGAAATTGTTTCAAATTTAATATCCTTAGCCGGAAAACGGAAATCGATACAAGACTTGTCACATCACAAGTCCTAATAAAATGTAATGGATTTGAAGGGTGATTACTTAGTCGTTCAAAAATATAGAAGACAAAATTCTGAGAATTTTTCTCAAAGCATATGACGTTTAAATAAATATTGTAAGGTTTTCTTTTCGAAAAAACAAATGCAATCATGTTATCATGTTCTTTTTGACTTATGGAGGTCGTTGGATTCATTGCTATACTCTCAATGATATGAGCAAACTTTTGCAATGCTATGTGGATTCTAAAGTGTGAAATAATATTTCATTTCCTTTTTTTCGGACCTTTGCATCACAACTTTTGGAAGTGTATCCCTAAAGTAAAGCCATAAGTTTGTTTTTAACTTTTCTTTTATATTTTTTACAGTGTAGTACGAATAAAGTCGCCGTAGTCTAGTAGGTAGTGTGTCGGCTTGTTAGACGTAAAGCCAGGGTTCAAACCCCAGGCCAGACATCAAAACAAAAGACAAAAAGTATTTCTTCGGCGAATTTATTTCAGCAGATTTCTGGTAAAAACTCTGAGAGCAAATGAAATTGTTTTGAAAAGTTTCTCAAAAATCTGTTTTTCGGAGTCGACTTTAAACTGTAGGTCCCGCCACTCATGTATAAAATTAACACGCACAACATAAGTGGTGTGAGAAACTAGGTCGTAATCCTGACTGAAGGGTTGTACTGACCAATTATGTGTGTGACTAGAGAACTTCCGTATGACTGATCTCAGTCATGTCCAAAGTTTTTGTTAAATTACTGTCCTAAGCTTTATCAATTTTAGGAACGAATGTTTGAAACTAAAACAACCGACAACCGCTTTTTAACAGCGTTCTTTAAATGTGCTGAGTGTAACTAATTGCTTCTCGAAGTTGCCTTTCCACATCGATGTTAGACTACAAGCGAGCTGTACTCTGTACAATCATTAGAGTATTGAAAATAACTTTTTCGTGTAGAAGTTGTAAAGCTGAAATTTTTTGGCAGAAGTGGATCCACAGCCTATGTATTTTTGGCCTACCTTAAGCTGAAAGCTAAAAGTAACTCTAAGTGAATTAATATAAAGCGGGTCTTTATATCGGGCCATCTACCGGTTTACATTTGAACCGTCGGTTATTCCGAATCTGGCTATACTTATGTCATTCTATTCTGCTACAAAATTCAGTATATATTTCCACTGAAGGTAATGAAACGATTTACACTTGAGCAACGTTGGGATTTATTGGAAATTTATTTCCAAAACAAAGACAATTGGTCGGAAATTGCACGAAACTATCGTACAAAATTTGGTGGTAGAAAATCAGCAACAGTGCACGGTATACGCGAGTTGATTGCTAAAGTTCGTGAAACTGGTTTCTTTGTTGATGCGCCAAGACGTGAGAGTGCTCTTACAGTGCGGACACTCAAAAATATCGAAGTGTGCGAACATATACTCGTCATCGTTCTCAAGGATTGAACATTTCACGTGCCAGTGTACGTCGAATTTTGCAAAAAGATCTCGGTATTACGCCTTAAAATCTTCAGTTGGTTCAATATGACGCTTGGCTAGATGGGCTAACGAGAAACTGCACGATGATTTTGATTTAGCAAAAGAAATCAGTTTTTCGCATGAAGCTGATTTTCATCTTGATGGGTACGTTAATAAGCAAAATTGCCGTATTTGAGGCTCAGAAAACCCACACGTGTTCTTAGAGAAGCCAATGCAACCATTGCGCGTGACTGTTTGATGCGGTATGTAGAGCGGAGACGTCATTGGCCCATATTTCTTTGAAATTAAGGACGACGCAACCATTACGGTCAATAACCGAATTTTTTGTACTCGCTCTTCATGGTATTGGTGTGAACGATGTTTGGTTTTAACAGGATGGTGTAAGTTGCCACACATCGTATGCCGCAATCGATTTATTGCGTTAAACGGTTGATGGCTTATTTCTGAGGGGCGTCGTTAAAGATAAATGTTATATTGACAAAACAGAAAGAATTGAGCTTTTGAAGGCCAACATTCGTGATGACAAAGTGCACAAAAATTGTTCCGATCGAATGAGGTCCTGTGATGCCAGGCGAGGTTGCCATATGAATGAAAAAATATTCTATTTCTAACCGGAAAAATTTAACTTCACAACAAAAAAAGTAGATTTTACAAAATTTTGAACCATTTTTGTTGTATTGCCTTTTTAAATTTGAACTTTTTTATTACTCACATTATGCTCATATTTAATATGTAAAATTCATAATCCCGAGAACATATGTGATATTTAATTCCATTAGATTCATACATGACAATATCAAAGAATTTGTTTGCATACTTTTCAGAGTAACTACTCTAGTACTCGTACATGTAATGTGATGCGTATGAGTAATATATTTCAAATTGAATTAAATATAAAGTAAACGCCATTAATTTGGAATTAAACATTTCCAAGCTATGATATGGCGATTCTAAGCGATTTTTAAAAATTTAAAATTTTTCGAAATATTCCAAACTAAAAGTAAATACAAAACCACAATTCGAGTGCGTGCTACATCATGGTCTGTATCTTCCACATCTTCACAACATAAAAACAAATTTGAAAATATTTCAAACCGTTTTTGTTTTATTGAATTTTTAAATTTAAACATTTAAATGGCCCACCCTTTTTCTTTGGTTTTGTTGTTTATCAGAAGCTGTGGAATTTAAGAATTAAGTAAGGAGTACATGCCATATTTTCCACTTAAAAGGACTCTGATACCGTAGGTTCAAGTACGGCATTTATAGTTTCCAAATGAAATTCATAATCACCGTATTTTTACATACATTTACTGCTTTAGCGTATAAAATTATTTTCCAAAAACCTTCAGAAACTCGTACAATTTATGCTCATGACTCTTTATTTAATTTGTATTGAAAAAAGATATCATAAATTATGACATTGATCGATAGTCTCTATAATAATTTCCAATAAAAATTATACATACGCATACATACAAATGACATACAAACAGTTCAACAACTTCGGACAATAGCTTAACGAAAGGATTATCAAAGTTTATTTCATACTTTTCTCATGTGTCGAAAGGATTTTCACAAAAGGATACTATTGACAGCTGAATTAGAAGAGGACAAATTTAGAAAATTTATAGTTTGAAAGTAAATTGCTTTCACGTAAAATAAATTGTGTAGGATTTAAATAAATACCATCTAAAATTTCTTTTTCAGTTGGGAAGATGAAATAAAAAATAAGAAAAATGATAAGAATGGAATTATTAAGGAAAACTTATGCGTATAAAAACTCTGCGTACTTCAGCTTGGCTTAGTAACTCTAAAATAAGAAATACAATTTTTTTAAATTTAAATTTTTTTTTAAATTTAAATTTAAATTTTTTTAATTACATCCAAAGTAAAATAAAATGTGAACTGCTCATAAAACTATCTGTGGCGGGTATAGACTGTCAAGGGCATACAGTCTTCATGGCAACAGGCAAATTTGAAGTGACTCTCTACGACATTCAAAGAGGTCTGGAGCAGAGATCAGCAATGAGTATTCAAAAAGATGAGTAGATTCGAATCATAATTATAATTTCTGATACTTATACGTATTCATATTTATTTTAATATCATACTCATACTACTCATATTCAAAGTTTGATGTACTCATCGTACTCATATTTAACAGTACGCATAATGTTGTTGATTTTGACTATCCATAACTCAAGGTTTACAAGAATCACAATATAAGTATGATTCGCGTACGAACACTACAATACTCACTAGAAGGTTGTGTGTTTGCTTTGCTTGCTGTCTTTGTCTTTTTCCTTCCTCTTTTTCTTTGTAAAGGCAACAACAATTAAGACCGTAAATTTTGATGAATGATTCGAATCACTCGACTCATTTATGAGTATTATAAGTATTTTTCTAAATTTATGAATCTGAATGAGTAGGCATATGAATCAAACATATTGCGAATGTTATGAGTTTGATGTCAACGTTGTACTCATACTCATTGTAACCTGTACTTATAAATCAATGTTGAAGGTACGAATGTATCAGAGTAGTTGAATTTCAATTCTGTTGACTCACTTATATTCAAAATTTCATGAGTACTTATGAGTAGCGAAAAAACGATTCATTGCTGACCTCTGGCCTGGAGATCGTTAGTTGTAGATGTATGACAACAAGCCTAAGGATAAATGCAGCCAAGACCACAATAATATCATTTACATTTACATTCAACTCCTGGGTGAGATAATATCACAAAAAATTTAGGTTAAATATAGCTGAATAACACTGAATTGTGAATTGATATGGAATGCTCATATAGGCTGCGTCTCAGAAAAGCGTCAGACATACCATTATAGGTTTACAAGGATAACCTATGTATTCAACCCAGGAGTTTTTCACGAGATGTATACCATGATAGTCAGGCCACTTGTGGTCTGCGGGTAGAATAAATCTAAGAACAGCTTTAATGGAGTTGAACAAGATACAGGGGAAATGAGAATTTGTCCAACAGTGGTGCTGGAAGCTTTGAGAAATTTAGGTTAATTTGGTTACCGGGCAGCTTCACAGGCCACAGTTCGCTTGGTGGCCCATACGGCCCATTGTGTTACACAGTGTGAATAAGTCCTCTTGTCATGACCCGTTAATGGTGGTTTTGAACCACACCGGACTCCGGATAAAACCAGCCAGCTTCCTCACTGGCACATTCGCCATCATGGCCTGATCTTCATGACGTCTGTTCTGAAGTGCGGGGCAATCGCATGAAATGTGTTGTACCAATTCCGTTTCTGCCACATTATGGCAACTTCTGCAGTAACCCTGGTGGTGCAGACCGAGCTTGTCAGCAAAACTTCCATTAACGCAGTGTCCCGTTGGAATTACTGTTCCCTGGTTCTCTGCTGTCCACTGCTGCACACAGCAGTTTCGGCAACTAGGTATGTTGGACCACCCACGGTTTGTTGAAATCCATGTAGCTTTTTTCAAATTGGAAAAGTATTCTTATAGGGGCACATATATTCCCTCTAGCACCTCCTCCTCAGACATTTCCGATCCCTTCCGTGCTAGTTCGTCTGCCTTTTCGTTTCCCTCTATGTCACAGTAGCCCGGAACTCATTGTTGAATTTAAGTCCACTGCACATGGTAGTGAAGACCAAAGCTTTGCAGCCTATGGGTCGGTTGGTGGGGCACAAGTGTAACATGGCATTCATTAGAGGATTTTATGACCTAAGGAATAAATTGGCTGACGTAAGTATCTTCCTTAAATTCCGGTACATAACCTGCTGATAAGACTTTGCCAGTCTTTTAAAAAAGGATCTATAGAAGGAGAAGAAAAAAGATCTTGGAACAGAAGTGGGAGTTTTTGGTCAAAGAATAAAAAACTTAGAGCTCATGTTAATGTCTTCGTGGCAATTTTATTTATCGGAGAGTTTTTGCCAGAATTCTGTCAAGCGAAAGTCGCCGAAGATTTATTTTTCGTATTTCGTTTTGTTGGAGATATCTGACTTGGGGTTTGAACCATGGACTCATGTCCAAAATGCCAACAGACTATCTAATAAAGAATGGCGACTACAATATGAATAACAAATTTGTTAAATTGCAAATGATTTTAGAATTCAAATATCATCTTTCCAAATCTTGTTAAAGATTGTTTTTATAAGTTTTGCGATCTGTGATTTTCTTCTAAATTGAATTTCTAATTTGGTATTTGGTGTTATTCCCAACAGCATAATAAGAACTTTTATTTAAAAATCTTTGGTATAACGGATATCAATTATATTTTAAATAATTTATCTTCTTTGTATTAAATTAATTACAAATATCATATGATAAGATTGCCTTTGAATGTAATTTATAATGACATGAGTTGTACTCTATTATTTTACAACACTTGTGAAACAACATGATAATTTTGAAATGAATAAAAACGTTGTTACTTTAATAATGTTACAAAATTATAACAGCCAATACATATGTACATATACACACATAAATAGATATGACCCAGCTAGCATTTGGAAGATTGTTTTTTGAAAAATCACCTTGCTGAGTCTTTTTAGAGTACTTTTGGCGATCAAAAACTTATTAGTCAGTTACACGATTAAAAAAGGACTCATAAATGATTCGCGCCAATGAGTAAAATAAGTTCGATTTAAAATACAATAAAAAATTGTATAGCAATCGAAAATTAATCATCCAGATGTTTAAAATGTGACTATTATTTACATTATTTACTATTATATTCTACTTATACTGTAGATTGAAAAACGATTAATCAAAAACACATCATGCAGGTGTTTGAAAAGTGATTATAAGTATGTATTTATGATCATATTTTGAACAGATGGATGATTAAACAATGCTTTTTTTCATCCTCTCTATATAAATTTTCATTAATGTAAAAAGATGGCTATGAAATGAAGTACAATTTGTTTTTAAATATAAATATAATATTCTTTCTTTGGTAGTCGCCAACTTCCTTTCAGTTTAGTTTCTCAAAAATCTGTCGTTCGGAGTCGACGTTAAACTGTAGGTCCCGCCACTCACGTATAAAATTAACGAACATTGCATGAGTGGTGTGAGAAGCTAGGTCGTAATCCTGACTGAGGGGTTGTAATAGCCAATTATGTATGTCCGTATGTATGAAGCCCCAAGCTCTTATTAGCCTGGGGGCTAGGCTAAAGTCGGATTTTAACAATCTTTTCGTTGTATGCCTTTAAAGATGGCCAATGCATTTTCATTTTTTGCCACCTTGATTAGTCGTTGGGGTCGGCTTAAAATACATTTTGAAATACGACTAATAAATGACTCAAATTATAATCATAAATAACGCAAAAAGGAGTCCAGATTAATACAAACATGACTGATAAATGACAATAAAAGGATTCCTAAACATGCTGATAAATTACTCATAAAAGACTCGCTTGCGATTAAACAATGACTGAAAGACGACTCGAAAAAGAAGCAAAAACGAAGTTAAATACGACTAATAAATGATCAGAAAGCGATTCAAAAATGGTCACAAAACTATTCGAAAACGCATCGAAAATTACTCGAAATTAATATAGAAAATGACTCATAAATGATTTTTTGAGAAGAGTCGCCCGTAGTAACACTTTTCTCCCGACAAATGAGTCTTTTATGATCAGAAAATGAGCGCATATTCTTACTTTTCAATCGTGCAGAAGAGTCAAAAAAGACTCGATTTTGATTAAAATTTTCAAAAAATGCTGGCTGGGGATATACGAGTTAATTTACTAACTTGGCTGTATTAGTAAAACTAACGAAAAACTTCTTCAACCAAGAAAAAAACATACTTTCGCAGCCAAAAATTTGACAAGTTGCCATTATCTTTCGCTTGTTGTTGTTGGAAGTAAGTAGAAATTGAAATTTTTTTTTACAGCAGATAACACTGATTCATTGTGCTGCGTTGGGTTGGTATGTTTTACTGAAATGTTGCCTTCAAACTTACAATTGTTGGAAAAGAGAGACGAAAGCAAAACTCAAAATGCTATGTACCAAATTCTTTCATTTTTCGAAATATTCCTAAATTGTTTTTGCTATTGTAACGTTATATTACGTTAATTCTGGCATTGATTGATGTCTCATGCTTTGTGCTCATAGATGATGGTGGTGAATATTTCGCTCATAACACAGTGCAAACTCATCCTGTGCCTTTTCAAGCAGTAGTACACATACTATAATCAAGTGGACATTATCGTTGCAAATTACAAAACGAAATTGAAGTGTTACATGTTCGCAGAAAATAAAACAGAAATTCATTATAATTTTTTTCTTCTAAATTTCAGTTTACATAGACAAATTTTGTGCAAAAACATAAAATTAAAAATAATACAATCATGATTCCACTGTGTTGAAATTAAAATTGATGAACCAAATTAATGACTATAAACGTCAAAATTCTATAAAAATTTGAAAGTAAAAATAAAAAGAACGTAATTTTTATTGCTCATTTTATTTTCATTCTTGTAACACAAATTGAAACTTTCTCGTGATACTTAAAGGCCATCTTTTTCATTTTTTACTATGTATTACTTTAAGGGCCATTATTATAACTTCCCGTTAAACTTGGCTTTAGTTAAAGGTAACTTTAGCTAAAGTAAACTTTAAAGTTAACTTTAACTTATTTTCGTTATTACAACTTACAGATAAAATAAATTTAACTTTTTCAAAAATATGGCAGTGGCGGAGCAATGTCGATAACACTGCATAAATTAAACAAGTTTTATTCAAACGCAGTGGCAACGACGGGCTTTTTTTTTGTTGTATGTGCTCACTTTTATTTGAACTTGCCATATTGAGAATAATATATAATATGGCAAGTTAAAACATAAACACAACTTTAAAAGCACCTTTCCTTTAGCTTAACGCTCACTTCTAACGTATTATCTACTTATAATAATGAAAAACAATTTATCTGCCCGTTAAAATCCTGCCTTTAGTTTACGGCAAGTTGTAATAATGGCCCTAAGGGTCATTATCTTGGGTTTAGTTAAAGGTAACTTAAGCTAAAGTGAACTTTAAAGTTACCTTTAACTTATTTTCGTTATTACAACTTACAAATAAAATAAATAAATAAACGCAAGCTGTAATAATGGCCCTAAGTTATACTATCGCCAACTCTATTAGTTTTAAATTTTTTTGAATGTAAAAATTTAATTTTCATTTTAATTTTCATGCAGAAAATCTTATTATAGTCTTAACGGCAACATTTTTAGCATGCTGTTGGGCGTTTAATGTTTTTAAAGGATTTTCGGTTTTGACTCACAAAGTCCTCTACAATATGAATATGTTTACTTGTTTTGTTGTTGTTCTCTAAACAACAAAAAAAAAATTGAAAATATTCTTAAACAAAAACAAAATTTTGTTTATAGTTTTAGGAAACGAAATTTATGATGGGGAAAAATACGAGGACCTGTAAGACAATGTCAGTAAAACCATATAAAGGTTAAGTTGTAAATATTTGGACTTGATTAGTAAATCCACTATACAATATTGTTTTATATTGCTGACAAAATTATCACACACATAATTTGGTCATAATAACCCTTCAGTCAGGATTACAGCCCAGCTTCACACAGCACACATGTTATTTTAATATCGACCTCCAGACAAAATTTTCATGGCAATTTTATTTACTCCCAGAGTTTTTCATAGAAGACTGCTGACAGAAAGTCACCAAAAGAAATTTTTTTCGCATTTCATTTTGTTCGAAATGTCAGAGCTATGGTGTGAACCACCAGCTTTTGTCTAAGAATTTAATATACTACCTTCTAGACAATGGCAACTTAAAATTGTATTATTATTCTATACATTCTTAACTAGAAGGTTACTAAAAACATAAAATATTCCTAAAATTGTGTCTAACATTTAAGATACGTTTCTGATATAATGCAGTTGGAGTCAAGGATGTATAAATCCAACCTGGATACCCTGCAATTTTCATTTAGATACAAATGTAATTTATCATTATGTTTCGCTTTTCCAGCTCAGGAGTAAACGAATTTTCACACATTTTCATCTACTGATAGCTATTCATATATGCTCATGAAAACGTTGAAACAGGGAGATTATGCGTCCGGCGAGCCACAGCCCGGCAAAACGCGAGCATACCAGCGACGCAGGTTTTCTGGCCACTTTGGCTTAGGCTGTTTAATTATTTTTTGTGTGCAGCTTTGGCACAATTTTCATTAGCGTATTAATACCAGCGCCCGCATTTCACGTTGTAATGTCATTGTTGTATATCCTTTTCGGTAGAATATCCTTCCTAGGATGTCATACTGATTTGGTTTGGAAGCACAAAGCTATAGAAGCAATTTATTATGCACCATAGGCAATGATTGGTCCTTAACAATTTGTAGTTGCCATGTGTTGTTTTAAAATAGACTTCAGCTTTAGCATCCATACAGGAGTATGGAGTTGATGCACACTTTAAACTACTCTGTATTAGAATAGGACTTTCGCTTATCCACAGCTCTCTCACTGACTGCGTGGCCTGACAAGATTTGTTGGTGGATGCATACACGTCTTCATTTGCTTCGCTGGTTTTCGTAACCTGGTAATCTAAACGCCAGTCTGAGTGAATTCCTTAAAATAGTGTTATTATTTAGAATGAGGCAGAAAGTATTTTCCGTATGCATTCTCATTAGTTTTGTCTTGTTGAAGACTTTAAAGGCACTTGTGAGCAAAGTCTTTAATTTAAGCTTTTTGTGTTGGAGATTATCAAATAATCTCCACAGACAATGGGTGTTCAATGTATGCTGCTGACATTACATCAAATAAATTCCAAATGGTAACATACTCGTACATAATTGGTCATTACAACCCTTCAGTCGGGATTACGGGCTAGCTTCTCACACCACTCATGTTGTGTGCGTTAATTTTATACGTGAGTGCCGGGACCTACAGTTTATCGTAGACTCCGAAAAGCAGATGTTTTGAGAAACTTTTTCATGGCAGGTTTTATTTACTCTCAGAGTTTTTTCCAGAAATCTGCTGAGAGGAAATCGCCGAAGAAATATTTTTTTTCATATTTCGTTTTTGAGGACTGATACGAACCCGGGCTTTACGTCTAATAAGAAAACATACCACCAATTAGACTACGGCGACTTCCAATTGAGGTTAGAATGATTAAAAACATCGTGAGAATTTTATTGATTGACAACGTAGTGACTAGTTTTAAAATTTAAATGTTGATGTTGTGTACCTATCTACTGCGTGTGCCTTTCTACGTTCAAGTAATGTGAAGAAAATGCAAGAAAATTTTCAATCAAATTTTGAAAAAATCCAATCACTAACAGTGGTTTAAATCTGGCAGCTTTGGCAAGGTTACCATTAAATGATGCTTAAGGTTTTAGGAATTTACAGTGCCGTTTGGATACTACGACACTATTGTTGTAGTTTCTCTAAGTTAAACTGACATTATCAGTATGACCTTTTTTTTTACTTACTCAAGAATGTACGGTAAGATCATTAATAACTTAATTAAGGGTAATTATTTACAATCACTTTTAAAATTTTCTGCAAAAAAAAATTATTCTGGTTTATAAAAACTAAGATTGTGTATAGCTATACCCCGTGGCAGAAATTTAAAAGCTGCAGTTGCAATATCATTACATCAAACACTCAATATACACCGTGCAACCGACCTGCACCATTGTGTGTTGTTGCGAAATACTTATGCACACTATTCCTCATGCACGTGCGTAGGTTTGCTTTCATTTCTAAGGTAAATGATGATTCCGATGCTGATGACGGTACTCGTACTTATAATATGAAAATGTTTATAAGGATGTCACACACACACACGCATATATAAACAAAAGATTCTAACGCTCAACACTATATACTCATTTTTCTTTCTTTTGTTTTATCCATTTGCTTTGTGTTTTTGGTCTTTCATGCTTGGTTTTTGTAGCTGTCATTATGTGTAAATGTAGTTTTTTTTTTCTTGTAAATGACTTGGAATAAAAAAATCTTTAAAAAGTATCTCAAAAAGCTTTGTTTAGCTGTCTGACTTCATAAATTTATAGAAGAAAGAAAGAAAGAAAGAAAAAAGAAAAGAAACAACAACGACAACAATACTGAATGTAATAACAACATACTCAAGGAACGGAAAAGGATAATTCAACCGACACTATGGTCGAGCGTATTATACTCAAGCGTATTATGCCACCATTTGTTGTGAGTAGTAAATTGATAAAGCTCCTCTCCAGTGCAAGTAGAGTGTGTAACAAAAATGAAAATTTTATTTTAAATCAAATATTTTCAAATATTTTTACTAAAATAATATGGAACTGTCATGTCGATACTCAGTAGGATAATAAATTATTTAAATAAAACAGGAAACTACCATTTAAGGAGAAAGGGTGTCAAAACTACATAACATTTTAGAAATATCGTGGAAATTAACAGATCTTGAGGGATTTTATTGGGATTCAGACTTCTGACTCTCCTTTATAAGACTGAGAGTATATGGCTTGAGTTTATTCATGATCCATCATCAGTTATCAGTTCATGCGACTTAAAATCAGCATTGATCAGCTTACGCATCATTCCTTCAACTCAAAATTCATCACAGTTGGGACTTATTTGCCAACATAAGGTTCATGTGCGAACGAAAGTAAAGCCTTTGAAATCTGATCTCGTAGATTGCAATAAAAATAAATTTGTGTTCAGTTTTAATTAATTTCTTTCTAGTTTGCACAATTCTGTGTCCCTTGTTCACAACTTGATGTAAACAACAACAATTGCTTTGTTTCTTATTCTGCTTTGCACTCGTTTGCGTGAACAATAACAATTGTTCGAACGATCTTTATAGCGGAGATCTTTAAACCACAATTATTCTCTTCACACGCAATGCGTTTTCACACAAGCCTGACAGAATTTTTTCTGACTCCGTTGCCTGCTTTGTCTTGCCTTTTATATCGCAGGGTAAACAGTCTGATGGGTGCTCTTGATCCTATATACAGTGGTCCCCTCTAAAGTTATATACGGTAAGTGAAAGAGCAAAATAATATAGTCTTGAACTATCTTGATTTTATAAAATCTACCCGTTGCTTGACCAACGTTGGGATTTATCGGAAATTAATTTCTAAAACCCAAACTGTAGGGACCAAAGGACCAAACGCGCCCAATATAAGCAAGTGTATTGTTAAGGTTCATGAAACTGGTTTCATTGTTGATGCGCCAAAGCGTGCTCGTGCAGTGCGTACACCCGAAAATTTCTAAACTGTGGCTAAGAGTGTGCGTATCCATCAACATCAACTCGTCATCGTTCTCAAGAATTTAACATTTTACGCACTAGTTTACGCCGAAATTTGCGAACAGTTCTCGCTATGCCACCTTACAAAGTTCAATTAGTTCAAAGGTTGAAGACCAGAAAAGGTTGGGACCCAGAAAATCTACACGTAGTCTTACAGAAGCCAATGCACCCATTGCGCGTGACTGTTTGGTGCGGCTTGTGGAGCGAAGGCTTCGTTGGCCCATATTCTTTAAAAATAAGGACTGCAAACGATTACGGTCAATAGAGACACCTATCGCACCATGATAACCGATTTTTTGTACCCGCTCTTCATGGTATTAATGTAAACGATGTAAGTTTTCAACAGGATGGTACAACTTACCACACATCTCATGCCATAATCGATTTATTGCGTCAAATGTTTGATGGCCGTTTAATTGGTAATTAGAAATGGTGATGTCAACTGGCCACCAAGAAGCTGTGATTTGACACCGTTGGACTATTTTCTGTGAGATGTCGTTGAAGAAAAGTGTTAGGCCGATAAACCGGAAATAATTGAGCATTTGAAGGTCAACATTAGTGATTGTGAGATACGACCCCATACACTCGAAAAAGTGCAGGAAAATTGGTCCAACCGAATGAGGAACTATGAGGCCAGCCGCGACCGCCATATAATTGAAGTAATATTCCATTTCTAACCGGAATAATTGTATGTCACAAAAACGTTTTTGTTTTATTGCATTTTTGAATTTAAACTTTTAAATAGCCCACCCTTTAGAAACCCAATAAGTATAAAAATCATTCCCTCAAAGACATAGTAAGTCAGGCGTGCCTGCTGTTGTTTTATATATCGTAGCCCACGTTAAAAAATTTAATTTTCCTTTTTTTGCTTTTAACAAGTTTTCCATTACATTGTTGTCAATGTTTCTAAATTAATATTAATGATGGAAAGTTATGAAAGCCATTATGAATTGAATTTTAAGAGCTAGCATGACTTGAGAAGATTAAGAATTTAAATTTTTAAACTTTTTACTTGTATTTTCAATAGTGCTAGATCATAACAAAATAAAAATAGGCTGTAGTCTAATATAATAGATGTTACTGTGCTTCTGGAAATGAAAATATTAAAAGTGTCCTTCGTTTTGAAACAGTTGATGTACAGTGAAAACTGCGGTAGCCTGCATACAATAAGCAGACAAGTGACAAGAAGCGCCAAAGTTAAATGCAACAGTTTCTGCAAAAATTTCAATTATAATTATAATTAGAACAAGTCGTGCTGAATGGAAGGCAAAAACTTATCTGAAGTAGAAACACTAATTATACGCATTAAAATAATATTTCAATGGTTCAAGATTAAAATGGGTTGGGTAATTCCCAACGTTATCCCTGCAGTCGAATTAGTCTAGTATCCAACATAACGAAATATGAAAAATATTTCTGCGACGACTTCGAGCAGATTTCTAGCCAAATCTCTGAGAGTTTATTATATATTATCATGAAAAGTTTCTGTCTTTCGGTGTAGACTTTAAACTGTAGGTCTCACCATTCATTTATAAAATTATCACGCACAACACGGGCGGTGTGGGAAGCTAGGTTGAAATCCTGACCGAAGGGTTATAATTATGTATGTATGTAAAGTAATATTGCAATGGTTCAAGATTTAAAAAAGGCCCTTCTTATCAATACGTGTCCAGTAGGATCTAGCAATATTACAGGTACCCACCAGTTGCCATGAGCAGCCTTTCGGTAAAACGAGTGGAGAATTTCCAATTAAGCCAAGACAACCGAAATACCTATGCCCTGTAATAAGGCGAATTTTGTGAGCTTCATCAGTACCATCAGCAATGTAATTCTATCGATATCCTTCTAGTCGCCTTAGTCCAGTAGATAGTGTTTTGGACATAAGGCCAAGGTTCATTAGCCAGGTCTGACATATGAACAAATATTTCTTCGGCGAGAGTTTATAAAATTGTTATGAAAAGTTTCTTAAAAATCTAACGTTCGGACTGAACTTTAAACTCTAGGATACAACTAACACATGCAACATTAGTGGCGAGGGAATCTAGGTCGTAATCCTGACTGAAGGGTTGTAATGATAAATTATGTATGTATGTACGTACATAGGTATCCCTGTGTTCTGGAACCCAACTTGGAATAATTTGAAATTTTCCTGAGAAGTCCTCGACATTCATGGGCAAGCTTGACTGTCTGAGTAAATCAAGAAATCAAAAACATTGTGAATTGTGGAAGTGAAAAGGGTTTTTTTTAGCGATATTCACAGTCTTTCAGAAAACCGTAAATAAATATTTGCTATGAGCGTAAATGCTCTGTTAAATCAAACATAACTTTTAAAAAGTTTCGTATGCTGACTTTATTCTGCCGAACAACACTGTGCTGTATATTAATGGGTTGGCATACAATTAAATTAAAAACAGTAGTCAATGAGTGTAAATATTAACAGCAAATAATTATAGTTTTTCGGTTTTTTTCTTTTCTTTTATTTTATTTCCATTGACTGTACAAAGTTGATCGAATTAATTACACTTGCACAGTCTCGGTACAATAAATATGTAGGGAGAGAGATAAATAGGCGAAAATAATAGTAAATGTATGTAAAAAAATTAAGTAACAACAACAATGCAATTTATTGAACACATACATACACACACAGAGAAAAACCGTTAAAAACAGGAAGAAAGAGTTGCGAGTGGTGAAAGTAGATGACCTTATAGGATTATACGATAATTGTTGTGTGAGTTCAGCGGACATAAAACTTAAGGGCAATAAACATTAAGAATAATTCATGGCATGGTATTGGTTTTATTGGAAGTGTTCACTTAAATAAAAAAAAAAATATTCTCAAATAGTTGAATGTGTGTGTAGGTGTGTTAATGATAGTAACAATAAGAATAATAATGTATTTATTTTCGTAGCATTCTTAATAGTTGTTGTCGTTGTTGCAGTTTTAGTAATAATTATTATTGTAGCTTATAAAATATCAGATAACAGTTGAAATGTAATTGTTGCAATGCTTATGGGTGAATATTAATTAAAATTTTTTAATTTTAAAGAGAAGTATTTAAACAAATCAGTTTAATTGGGGTTGTATATTAATTAAGCAATAAAAGCAAATGTCACAGCGATTGCTAAAAACTTTATTTCGCAAAATCTCTTTTTATTTTTTTGTATTTGCATGAATACATACATATGTAAGTGGGCTTTACAGCTTTGCATTCAGACCTAGCTTCTCACATCACTTATGTTGTTTTAAACATGAGTGGCGATACTTATTGTTTAGAATAGACTTCGAACGTTAGATTTTTAAGAAACTTTTTCATGGCAATTTTATTTAGGTTAGGTTAGAGGACGTGTACATGTCAATTAAGACAAGTACATTACCCGGAGGTCGAACTGACCCATTGTACAACGTCCTAGTTTCTCACACCACTTATGTTGTGTGTGTTAATTTTATACATGAGTGACGGGATCTAAAGTTTAAAGTCGATTCCCAACGACAGATTTTTGAAAAACTTTTCATGGCAATTTATTTACTCTCAGATTTTTTGCCAGAAATCTGCTGAGGGGAAGTCGCCGAAGAAATACTTTTTGTATTTTGTTTTGATGCCTGGCCTGGGGCTCGAACCCTGAGAGTTTTTATGCAATTTAGTGCAGCCCCTGCACTGACCAACTTCTATGGGTTCGGTGGAATGCGGTCAGTACAGGCACTGCAATTACTTGTGGTATCACAACGGGCCGCTATGCGTGCTTAAGCTACATTTGGTGACAAAGCTACCACTACAATCAGAGCTTTTACCAGAAATCTGCTGAGAGGAATTTACCAAAGAAATATTTTTTTTTTCATAGCTCATGTTGTTGGGTATGTTGACCTGGAGTTTGAACAGTGGACCCCACGTCTAATAAGCCAACACAATACTTACTAAACTACGGCGAGTTCTCACATTTTCATTACTTCTTTCATGTTACTCATTAAACTATGTAATTCCTTTTGTACATGTTACGCTTTAAGCTTTTTCTTTGTTTGAAATAGCTTTATCAAGCTGTATGGCCACACATCAGATGAACGATGTCATTTATTGATATTTATTGAAGCCACACATCATGAAGAAGATAACTATATTGGCACTACTAACTCCGAGGTATTACTTCTTCGTTATAATACTACATACATATATACAGTGGACAGGAAAAGTCTTAGTACGGCAATATATTTTAGCAATTTCATGAATTTTAGCTCAAAGTTTGTATACAAATTTATAGTTTATATATTTATTTTATTAATTTATTTCTCTTTTATTATAAAGCAAATTTTTTTTAATGTTTTTCATAAAACAAGAGAAAAATAAAGAAAAGTTTCAGATGACTCCATAGATAGCACCAAGGAGAATCCTGAGTAAATTTGAAATTCAAAGGCCTAATATATGAAAATGTTATCCCTTGTATTTAGTAGAATATCCCTTAAGGTCAAGCACTCCATTTAACCCATTTGGAATTGAATGTACTTGTTTTGTTTAGCGTTTTCTGGTGGCACCATGAGCAAGTTTTTCGGTTGACTTTTGTTTGAGGTTTAGCGATTACGTAACCTCTCTTTCAAATGACCCCCTAAATACTCTCTTGAAGTCATATCGGGACCTTGTGCAAAAGTGTTAAACCTGTGGGGACTTTTCTTTTGTCAAAATATATTGCCGTACTAAGACTTTTGCTGTCCACTGTATATAACGTAAATCCACCTACACTTATAGACTAAAGTTCAAAAACATTTTCGATATCTTTAAAATTTTGTCTACTTAATATTAACATATTATTAAAAAAACTACCGTTAACTTTTCACTTAATTTAATATTTTTGTGGTACTATCTACCTATTCTTATTAAGGTATAAAACTTTTTAGTAGAAATTTTCAAGGAACTTTTATTTTTTTTAAACAAATTTTAAAAGTGTATTCCAACTTTTGTGTCTCAATGTAAGTGTACTTAGAGTAAAGGTGTTTAAATAAACTAGCTTTTCGCGGAAGATAAATTAATGTTGTAGAAGCTGATAACTTTATGCTAAGAACACAAAGACCAATCAAATGAGAAAAATATTGAGTTCTCGCGAAAGTTCAGTTACATATTTTTGTAAGATGGCTCTGCAATTTAATATACAGTGTCATCTGATAAAAGTCAAATTGGCTATTAAATTGTAATTTTTACATGAAGCGCTTTGAAGAATAATTTTCTGTGCTCAAAAAAAAAATGAAATAAAATAAAAATCATTCCGTAGAGCAAACTGCATATGGTGTGGACTAAAACTTTAGTTCTATCAAAGCCATTCTTGACGGAAGAGACGAAGACATACTTACTCTTGGCAGGACACGGAAAAATTGTAATAAAAAGTAACGGATTCTACGTGCACACATACGTAATTAGCTATTACAACTGCTCGGTAAGGATTACGACCTAGCTTCTCAAACCGCTTATGGTGAGTGTGTAATTTTTTTTTACATGACATGGCCTATAGTTTTGAGAAACGGAGGATTACGACCTAGGTTCTCAAACCGCTTATGGTGAGTGTGTAATTTTTTTTACATAACATGACCTATAGTTTTGAGAAACTTTGTCATGGTAATTTAATTTACTCTTAAGAGTTTTGGCCACCAAACTGCTGAGAGGCAGTCGCGTAAGGAATTCAGATTTCGATTTGTTAGGGAGGTCTGACCTGGGATTGAACGATGGCTTCACGTTTATTAAGCCAACACACTACCTACAAGGCTACGGCGACTACAAATAACAGAATCTGCAGAATGTTTAATTGTTTGCCTGACATTTTTGACAATTTAAATAATTTCTAGTAGTCTAGCCGTAGTCTAGTAGGTAGTGTGTCGGCTTATTAGACGTAAGGCCACGATTCAAACCCCAGGTGACTTCCTATCACCAGTCTTCTGGCAAAAACTCTGAGAGTAAATATAATTGCCATGAAAAGTTTCTCAAAAATCTGTCGTTCGGAGTCGACTTTAAACTGCAGGTCCTGCCACTAATGTATAAATAAAATTAACGCGCACAACATAAGTAGTGTGAGAAGCTAGGTCGTAATCATGACTGAAGGGTTGTAATGACCAATTACAACATACAGCATACAAACAACATAAAACAAAATCTAATAAGCAGAGAAATCACCCGGTATTTGACAACGATGAATAGCACAACGGCTTATTTGTTTTGCAAAGTAATTTTTCTCTGCTAACAAGTGTATTTAAATGATTTTTACTCCTTTTTGGTTTTAGTTTCATTTGCTTTTTCAAATAATTGTGAGATTTTTCATAACAATTGGCCAATTCACAGGACTTTGTATCGTGTATGTTGTATTGAATACGCTTGGTTGTTTGTGAACGCTCAATGCTGTATTGTGTATATCGTATTCTTCTTCATAATTTTTGGTATTCAAACAATTTGATAGCACGAAACCAACACAACTTAATAAAAACATATGAAAAATGTTTATAAGTGTATCGGATTTTTACAAAAAAGTATCAACAACAAGCATACACTATTGTATAATCGTCCAACAATACAATGAATACAACGATACAACGGCTTGTGTTAATTGACCAAATGTATCTGTATATAGTAATTTAAATTATGGAATCTGTTCATAAAAAGTATCAACAACAAGCATACACTATTGTATAATCGTCCAACAATACAATGAATACAACGATACAACGGCTTGTGTTAATTGACCAAATGTATCTGTATATAGTAATTTAAATTATGGAATCTGTTCATAAATATTACGTACATGTAAGTTTAATCAAAGAAAATAAAAGCTTAATAGTTACCTACATTGTGTTGAAAATGTTCGCTGGGTTCTAATTAATAATTTCAATTTATCTTTTTATGTTCGGTTTTTATTGTTAATGCTTCTGTAGAATATTTGAAACAAAGAAAAATATTGTTTTCCAATGAAATATTAAGCCCTGGAGGCATTAATACATAATAGTACTCCACAAAAGCTTATGTTGCAAGCAATATTATAAAAACCAACATCCACAACACATACACATACATACATACAGTAATTAAACAACTACATATAAAAGATTATAAAGCATGCACATTTACTACACAGCCATACATGAATACGTATAAACAGTTCCAAAACATTGACTCTCATCGATTTAAACGGGAAATTCAGTCGAGTGTAAAAAATAAAAAAAATTTTTTTGAATATCTTTTTCGATAAAAGCATTTAAATTTTTTTTCTTTGGAATAAAATTGCAAAATAGAGTTGATTTTTAAGAGTAAAATGTTTGTAGTTTGTATAGGAGTAAATGTTTATGTTTTTGTATACTTGTGTGTTTAAAACTAAAAGTCCAATTATTATTTTAAATGATTTTTTTTAAATTGTTGTTGTTATCTTTTAACATCAGCAGCGTTTATCGGTTTTATCATTATCGTGATGTTTGTAAAAAGATTTATTTGTTTAGTTTTATTCTTTAAAACAACAACAAAATAAAAGTATACTTCAACTACAAACTGAATACAAATAAAGAAACGACTTTTCAATTTAAATACTCGCATTAACTTACTACTAATTTGCTTGCATACCATGCATACAGAGCATTTGAATGCATATACATAAATACAGTTATAATTATATTAACAGTTACACTTTAAATTCTTTTATTGATTTATTAATTAGTAAATATTTGTTTGATTTGCTTCTGAATTCTTTTAAAGCCATTCCTCTAAACTGCAGACACATGCATATACAGGCAGACATTGAAAGCATTTCTAATTAGTTTTCGCTCATGCATGCAACATATCACATGGTGTTGTTGTGAACTTGCAATTTTTTTTAGACGAAACTGATTAATTTTCACTACCAATTAAAGAATAAAAGAAAGAAATTCAATTCAATAACAGTTAATTTGTCGAACTGATATTCGACTGTATACTGTAGTACCCGGAGGGGTATTACTATACCAAATGCGGTTAGCCAGTTTATTACAACAGTTATCGATACTGTGTGTACAAATCGCTTCAAATGTAAAGTTAGATGTATTGATGCTTTTGAGCCTGTACTCTTCTTAGGTTCACTCCGCGCACATATACACAGAAAACAAGGGTATGGACCTGGATTCGGTAGATACGGTTTACCTTCTATTTCACAGGAATGAGGATATCCAGCGTTGAATCCTTGAATCGAATGCCATTAGATTTGGACTTCAAATCACCATAAAGTAGCTAACGAAGTATGGAACGAAATGTGCGTTACATATTGATACCATGAATATTTATTAATTCATATAATGAATAATGTCCTCCTCTACTTCTATGGGTAGAGCGTTTCCGAAAGGCGAAATTTTTCATGTTGGCTTTGAGGAACATACATACATACATAATTGGTCATTACAACCCTTTAGTCAGGATTACGACCTAGTTTCCCATACCACTTATGTTGTGTGTGTTAATTTCATCTATGAGTGGTGGGACCTACAGTTTAAAGTCGACTCCGAACGACGGATTTTTGAGGAACTTTTTCAAGGCAATTTTATTCACGCTTAAAGTTTTTGCCAGAAATCTGCTGAGAGGAAGTCGCCGAAGAAATATTTTTTCATATTTCGTTTTGATGTCTAACCTGAAACCGGGGCTTTACGTGTAATAAGCCAACACACTACCTACTAGACCACGGCGAATTTCTACTTCGCTAGCAATTAAAGAATAAAAGAAAGATATTCAATTCAATAACAGTTAATTCGTGGCAATGATATTCGACTACAGACTGTAGTAACCCAGAGGGTTAGGCAGTTTCTTGGAACTGTGTATAAAAAAGGGAGATTTCGATCCAATCGCTTCAAATGTAAAGTTAGATGTATTGGTGCTTTTGAGCCTGTACTCTTCTTAGGTTCACTCCGCGCACATATACACAGAATACACGATTATGCAACTGGTTTATGTAGATACTGTTTACCTTCTATTTCACAGCAATGAGGATATCCAGAGAGATATAGGATGCCTTGAATTGAATGCCACTAGATTTAGACTTCAAATCACCACGAAGTAACTAACGAAGTATGGAACGAAATGTGCGTTACATATTGATGCCATTATATGCGGAATGATGTCCACTTTAAAATGCGAAATTTTTCATGTTGGCCTTGAGGAACATGCATACATACATAATTGGTCATTACAACCCCTCAGTCAAGATTACGACCTAGTTTCTCACACCACTTATGTTGTGTGTGTTAATTTTATACATGAGTGGTGGGACCTACAGTTTAAAGTCGACTCCGAACGACATATTTTTGAGAAACTTTTCATGGCAATTTTATTTACTCTCAGAGTTTTTGCCAGAAATCTGCTGAGAGGAAGTCGCCGTAGAAAAACTTTTTGTATTTTGTCTTGATGTCTGGCCTGGGGCTCGTACCCTGGGTTTACGTCTAACAAGCCAACACACTATCTACGAGACTACGGTGACTTCAGGAACACTATGACTTTTGAGGAACACTATGGTTTATTCGCATACACCTGAAAGAAAACTGCGTAAAGAAGTATAACAGAGTCAAATCGCACGATATTTTTGTGACCAGTTCTCATCAGCTCTTCATCAGATGACTATGCCCTCAAATCGCTCATACACAATATGGCATAAGTTGTGTGGAATGCAGCTTCGTTCTGTGGAAACCACAAGACGACATATTGTGCTCACCGTTGACAGTGATGGCCTGGCCATTATCGTTCTCAATGAAATATGGACCGATGAAGCCGCCAGACCAAAATCCATACAAAACAATGACTTTTTGGGGATGCATTTGATGCTCTTGAATCTCATGTAAACTATATCGTGGCAAATTCGACAATTTTGTTTACTCACGTACCCATTTATCTAGAAGTGGGCCTCATCGAGTGAACACAAGTCAATGACTATGGTCATATACCCTCAGTTCCTGGGCCAGTTGAAGTTTATGCGGGTGCAGGTTACAAATTGTGGACTGTGAAAGGTCATGTTCTTGTGAGAGACGTAAAACCCTTTGTTACAGATTCTGCTGCACACTCTTGCGGACAGCGAGGGATCTTGCGTTTTGTCGATGTAGGGATGTTGGTTGATCGTTACTTAGATAGTGAGCTCCAATTTAACCCCTACATTGTGAGTAGTCTTCTCGATAGAACGATTATGTCCCGTACAGAACACCGATTTGATGAAATAATTTTTTCATTTGCATATGTTGCTGAATGGGCATGACGAAGTATATGTTGACAACAAGTAGGAACATACAGAGTATTGGATTCCAGATTATGGCCGATAACTATGCTTTCGATATAGTCAATGAATTTGTTTATCTTGAGTACGCCATTGCCACCATAAATAATGTCAGTCTGGAGATCAAGTGTAGGACACTCTTGCCAACAGGTGGTACTATTATTTTAATTGGCAATTGAGGAGCAGATACCTCTCTCGTACGACAAAACTAATACTCTACAAGATGCTCATCCTACCAGTGCTTCTTTTTGGAGCAGAAGCATGGACACTATTAAGCACTGATGCAGCAGCCTTGAGAGTATTCGAGAGAAAAGTCCGATGTGATATATTCGCTCCAGTGCGATCCAACTATGAGCTGTATGAGCACTTCAACGACATGTCCAGCGCATTAACATTCAGCGACTAGGCTATGATGTTCGGATGGAAAATTATGTTCCGATGAGACAGGTATTTGATGCGGGATTTGCGGAAGTCGGCGAAGAGTACGACTTTGTTTGCGTTGGAAGGACCAAATCGAGCAAGTCCGTGCTTCTTCATGGAGCAGAAGCATGGACACTATTAAGCACTGATGCAGCAGCCTTGAGAGAAAAGTCCGACGCTTCGCTACTTTAACGACATGTCCAGCATTCAGCGACTAGGCTATGACGTTCGGATGGAAAATGATGTTCCGATGAGACGGGTATTTGATGCGGAATTTGCGGAAGTCGGCGAAGAATTCGACTTTGTTTGCGGTGGAAGCACCAAATCGAGGATATTCTGTCATCGATTGGTGTGATCAACTGGCGTAGAAGCAGATTCTGAAGGCGCCTGGAAGGATGTGTTAATGGCAGGACGAAACCCATTAATCAGATTGTTAATGGCCAATTGAGTAAGTAAATTGGTTGTTGAATGCCTTATCCATCCATGGTGATTTCGTAAAATACACTGAATAAATGACAACTAATTTGACAGATGTAGCTTCAGCTAGATGGCCGTTATCAACTTCCGGAGGAATTTATATATGGACGGATGCAAAGCACTTTGACCTCTGTCTGAATTAAATACCGTTATTTTTATAATATTGCATGAAAGGATTATCACGGCATATTGATTAAATAAAGACTTTAAGCAGTAAAAAAATTAATCAGTTTCGAGTAATTTGGATTTTTGGTGTGGAATGGAATGGAATGGAACATGATAGCATTACAATTATTTAACTTTTCCCCCTTTAGTCTGTTAAAATGATTGGGGAAAAAAGAGCAAAACGGAAAATAAATTAAAATTATGGACCGAGGATGTTGCGAAATGGATGTGTTATAGGTGTATTGGTATTTCTAAAAAAATAATCACAATTTCACATTTGACCACATTAATCCGAAAAAATTGAATTTTTTTTGTTAATGAATTTTGTTTTTAACAACCAAGACGATGTTTAATAAACGAAATTAATAACAAAAACAAAAAAATTATTAAAAATTAAATACAGATTAGTTATGTATGTAAACATTGTTTAAATAATTAATAGTACTAATGTTTGTATATGCATATACCATACATACATACATATATGTATACATGTAATATAAAAACTAACATCTGAAAGAAGAAAATTTAATTAGCACTCACTCTCACCTGCACTTCCAAAGCGTGATAAGCTATAATAAGACCTAAAAGCATCACAGTCGAAACCGATATTAATGTTTTAAGCGCCGTTGAATAAAAGGATGCCTACAAAATTAAATAAAACCGAGTAAGATAGTATCGAGCATATGACAGTAGTAAAGTAGCTTACCTTTGTATAAACACCAGCGCTGCTTAATTCATTCTCGATAACCATCACAACAATTCCAAACATACCCATGACTAGAGCGTAATCACTAATGCGTTTACGCTTTTCAAATAAAGCTTTACGTTTCCCTAGTCGATAACCGACATTGGGTTTGTGTTTAGCAGAGTTTGTTGAAGGCTTCCGTGATGTATTACCGCCAGTTAAAGCACGTTCCTCCATGTACCTTTAAAAATGAATCAAAACAGAATTTGGAATTTAAAATAAAAGTTTTTCATTGTTCAGCGTTGCCTAAACTCCGTGAAAATCGTAATAGCGTGTTGTCTTAGGCAAGATGTTTAACTTTAAAGTTAAAAGAATAACAAACCAAAGACCCGAGCATATTCGCCCGTATTTTCCATATAATGCTTTAAAGAATTACAAAAAACTCAGTTTACACTTCTTACAGAAATGAAAAAATAGGGGTCGCAGGAATTGTCATTTCATGAAAAAAATTACAAGAAACCCCACTAAAGAATTTAACTCCAGTTCAGTAGAATTTCGCAATCCTTCGCTGTCACTCCTCTCTTTCATCTTTTGATGCAAAATTACATGAATATTATCTGCTACGGACATTTGAGTAATTTTTATAAGATAATTCCATAAGTCAAAATCCAGGACTTCAGACTCTTCGTTAGAGTCAGACCGCACTTCATTTGTCTAATTTAATTTATTGTTGTAGCAGTTATAGTCGCCGTAGTCTACTAGGCAGTACGTTGGCTTATTATACGGGAAGTTGGCCTTATTATACGATGCCCAATCAAATGCGTGGATGACTGCCGCCCTCTTTAAAGAATGGTTTTTTCCACCACTTTGTGGCTGAGGTCAAGGAATCCTTCAAAAGCCTTGGTCTACCAGAAGATACTAAAGCCATCCTTGTTTTGGACAATTGCAAAGCCCACCCGCCTGTAGATGAGTTAGTTTCTGGAAATATTGTTGCTATTCTGCTCCCACCTAACGTAACATCTTTGATTCAACCCATGGACCAAGGGGTTATTCAAAATATTTAATTCAAGGCCTGTTAAATGCCGACTGTGGTGACGTGGCTGATTTTTAAAAAGGTTTACAGTAAAAGATGCCGTCTACAACACTCCAAAAATGCTGGAGAAAACCTTGGCCAACTGCAAACCCTGTATCTAACCTAACTCTACAGAGTGATGAGGAAGAAAACCATCAAGACGCTTTGACCAAAGTTTTGGATGCCGTTAGAAGTGCTGACAATCCCTTGAAAAACCTGCCTGAAGATGAGGTAGAGGAGTGGCTTTTAATCGACGAGAATGAGCCTGTTGAACAAGAACTATCCAATGAGGACATTATCAACATTGTAGTAAACGCTCAGCCTACTCAAAATCTTGAAGAAAGAAACTTAGATGCCGAAACGGAAGAAAAGGAAAAAATCAGCTGGGCAAAAGCAGCAGAATCACTAAATAAGTTTATCTCTTTTGCTGAGGCTAGTACTAGCTACAGTGCTTCAGAAATTATTGATTAGAAATAAATTTTATACTAAACGCCAAAAGTCAAGAAAAAAGACATTCGTGACTTTTTTAAATCTAAGTGAAATTTGTTTTACTTCTACGTCTACATATATTATATGAAATGTAAAATAAACTTTGTTGTATGTATTTGCATACTGTATTTGTAATTTAATTATTAACTTAATTGTTCTTATAATTACCGCCCGATAGAACAAAATTTTCGATAGTCCGGCACCGAACCGGTACTGAACGTGCCGGATTATCGTACTTTTTCTGTAGCGCGTTTTTAAAATCTTTATTTCATGCATGTTATTGTGTTGACAGCACTTGTCCTTTGACTGTTAGCACTAATTTTCTCATTGCTGCGATAGCACCCCAACTAAAATGAGCTGTTTATTTTGAAAGTGTTATAAGTAACTTTTTCAAAAAACTGGAGTTAATATCAAATCTACATATAATATTTAGAAGAGTTTTTTTATTTCTAAAAAAACTGGAATCAATAAGTTAAGAACTATTGAGAATTTCTTTGAGAGAAATATTGGTAATTAACGGTATAACCAACGTGTTTATTTTGAAAGTGGCGTAAGAAGCTGTTCACAAGAAGGGCTTAGTGTAAAAGAAATAGAAACTTGCGATAAGCAGTGATGTTTCTTCTGGGCAATTCAGTTGAAATATTTACTTTTTAAAAAACATCAAATGCAATTTTATTAAAGAAAATAATTTATAACAATAATAATAATTAATAACAATTAGTTAAAGAAAATAAATGCCCAAAATGTCAGATTTGAAATAATGCAATGCCCAATTTAATTTTTCTAAATAACAACACTGTTGATAAGTGTATGTGAAAAATAATTAACAGTATGGCTGACTTCATAAACTCAGTTTGCAATGCAACACTGCAAAGAAATTCATTTAGGAAGACCTAGGCTTTATTCACAAATAGAGATGGATCCGTTATACGCTGGATCTCGTCCTGTTTCTGCAGCAAAATACAAAAACATGAAGGACTTGATTAATTATATACCCCCAATATAATACAGTTATTTTAAAAATTTAAACCAAAACACAATTTCCGAGAACTTAATCGCTCTTATTGATGACGAAAATCAAATTTAACTGGTGTATTTTCATATAAATTACTTATAAAGGGTGTTTTTTATAGAGGTATAGAACTTTAAGTTGCAATAAAACAACGATGGATTATTCGATTGACATGAATTTTATTTATTCGAAAGATAATCTTGTGACATTACATTTTAAATATGATTTCTGGCATATGACCGCCACGGCTGGCGCGGATGTAGTCCAATCTGGACGTCCAATTTTCGATGACTTTTTCCAACATTTGTGGCCGCATATCGGCAATAATACGGCGAATGTTGTCTTCCAAATGGTCAAGCGTTTGTGGCTTTACCGCATAGACCAATGACTTTACATAGCCCCACAGAAAGTAGTCTAGCGGTGTTAAATCACAAGATCTTGGAGGCCAATTCACAGGTCCAAAACGTGAAATTAGGCGGTCACCAAACGTGTCTTTCAATAAATCTATTGTGGCACGAGCTGTGTGACATGTTGCGCCGTCTTGTTGAAACCACATCTCCTGGACATCATGGTTATTCAATTCAGGAATGAAAAAGTTAGTAATCATGGCTCTATACCGATCACCATTGACTGTAACGTTCTGGCCACCATCGTTTTTGAAAAAGTACGGACCAATGATTCCACCAGCCCATAAAGCGCACCAAACAGTCAGTTTTTCTGGATGTAACGGTGTTTCCACATACACTTGAGGATTACCTTCACTCCAAATGCGGCAGTTTTGTTTTTTGACGTAGCCATTCAACCAGAAGTGCGCTTCATCACTAAACAAGATTCGCTTATGAAAATCGGGAACAACGGTAATCTCGTTTTGGGCCCATTCGACGAATCTACGCCTTACTTGATGATCGTTTGGCTTCAAATCTTGCACGAGTTGGATTTTGTAAGCACGCAAACCAAGATCCTTCCACAAAATCTTCCATAAAGTGGATGGACATAGATCCAATTCCTGTGCTCGATGGCGGATGGACTCATTCGGGTCTTCCTCAATGCTACGCTCTACAGCAGCAATAGCTTCTTCTGTACGCACCGTACAGCGTCTCTGGGGATGCGAGTTATCAATAAGAGTAAACGTGGTGCGAAAACGTTCCATGGTTAATCGAATTAACTGCTCTGATGGACGATTTTGTCGACGATAAAATGGACGTAGTGCGCGATACGTTTCCCGCACAGAACCATTATTTTCGAAATAAAATTGCATTATTTGCAAGCGTTGTTCAGGCGTGAGTCTATTCATGATGAATTGCCAAACCAAACTGAGAATAAATCACTTGACAGCTGTTGAATCGGTCGCCATCTTGAAAAGTAATGCCAACTTAAAGTTCTATACCTCTATAAGAAACACCCTCACTTATATAAGTTTCAAAATGAAGTATTTTTTTGTATTTTAAGATATTTTAAATAAAAAATACTTAAATCAAACCTTTATATTAAATATGTTGATGGTAAGAACTATTATTATTATACACATGTGTTAGCAATTTTAGTAAATCACTGCCCTTCTCAAAATATCACTTCAGTAAAATACGTCGGATTTAATTGATGTGTTAGTCATTTTTCTAAACTATATATTTTGAAAGTGGCTTAAGTCACTTTACATTAATGAAAAGTGGTGGTTTTTTAATTGTTATACGAAATTATTTATACTAAGAAAAATATCAGTATCATGAGATAACAAATACAAAAAAATCTTACCGAAAGTTAGCGTCCATGTTTTTAAATGTGTTAAAACGCAAACCCTTAAATATCTCGACTTAAAAACAAAGTGACTTATGCCATTTTCAAAATAAACGGGTCAAATATTCTCTTTCAGGCGGCTGCTAAATTAACGTAAACAAGTTAATGATTTGAAATGAAATATTTCGCCATCTAAGTGTGAACTATTTCTAACAAATTTATTATATTTCTAGATGAAATAACGGAAACGGTGTTTCCTGTATAATACATATGAGCAATAGGTTGCATGCAATATTTGTTAGATGATTATTTAAAAATAAATTGTTTTTTAAAAATAAATCATTACGAAAAAACAAAGAATGGAAGTATAAGTACCAATGTGTAGCATGTAAAATGAAATAGAAAAATTACAATACGATAGCAAGAGAAATGTGGGAATGATTCTCGTATAAGAAATCTATTTTATGGCGAAACCATACTGCAGAAGAATATCGAACCTATTTTGAGTTCCCTTTATTTAGTATTTTTTTTCGTAAGTATTTCTAGCAGGTTATTTATTTATTTATGAATTTCCAAAGGATAAACGCCTTAAATGCACGTCGATACAAATGACAAAAGAATGGCTTTTCTAAAGGAGTTACAGATTAGAAAAGAATTTTTTCGGAAAAGGTTGTGACAGTTTAGGAAATTGGATTGCTTATTTGTACTTGTGTTTATAAACATTTATGTTTGTTATTTGTAACCTTTTTTAATGTATGTTGTTTTGTTTCTATTTTGTTTTAGACATCAAAATCTAAGATTTTTTTATTTTGTTTTGTATAAAAACTGTCCAATATTTTCATTTATTTTGTCGTTTTCCAGTTTAACAAATGTTCCGGACACTAATGGCTTGTCAAACTTAAACAAAAAAAAAAAAAAAAAAAAAACGAAGAAAAAATTCGTTTTTGTTGTTGCTGTTGATAAAATCCTTTACATTTTATTACCAATTTACGATAATGTACAAGAAAGTCTAAAGGATATCTGTATGTACAGCACAATACCATATCAACTGTCCAATAAAATATGGTTTTTAACGTTTTTGTTTTTTTTTTTACCATTTTTGCCATGGCTTAACAAAATGTACAAGATTAAGGCTGATTTCGCAAAAAAATAAAAGACAAATATTATGTCAGTCTTTAATGGATTGAGACAATAACAAACATGTTGAGGGGAAAAGGGGTAGCATGTGAAAATTGCTTTAAATGAACCCCGTAAAATTTATGTTTTTTAATAGTTTCTGTTTAGAACTGTGGTCAGTCACTACGAACCATTTAATGATAAAGGGATAAGGGGAATTTAAAGAGGGAACTTAAGCTTGTTAACATATAAAAAGTACAACAAAACAATGTTTTTATAGCTGTTAATACTTTTCTTCTTTTCATTTCTTTTTTTTTAAGAGAAATTTCACTTAAACCCTACTTAAGGGTTTTTACAACCATTTAAACAATGTTTCACAGCACACATACGAACTGATGACCTCTGTGGCATATGGACCAGACAACAACAAAAAATGAAAAATTGTGTCGAAAAAATGTGTGAAATTTTAATTTTTATTTTTTATTGTTACTCCTCTAGGTACTCTGTAGAAAGTTATGTTGTAAACAATTTTTTTAAACAATTTCAAGGTGGTGGTAAAAAGAGTTTTGAAGTCTTTAAAAATGATACTTAAAAATAAACAAGTTTTGTCCAACAAAACTTAACTTTTGCAACAAAAACGGAACTTTTTTTCTTCACGTAATAGTAAGTGACAAATATTTTCTTGTTGTCTGTACGGCATTTTGGTGCGACAATATTTTTTTTTTTTTATTTATTTCTTATTATTTTCATTTGATTTGGAAATTATAAGAACCGAACTGTTAAAAGGCGTAATTAAAGTCATGCAAAAGAGTTTGATGAATATATAATGAAAGCTTAATAATCAATATACGTAGCAGAGAATCGTTTTTTCGCTACTCATAAGTACTCATGAAATTTTGAGTATGAGTGAGTCTACAGTATTAAAATTCAACTACTCCGATGCATTCGCACTCATAACAACATTGATTTATAAGTACAGGTTGCAATAAGTATGAGTACAACGTTGACATCAAACTCATAACATTCGAAATATGTTTGATTCATACACCTACTCATTCAGATTCATAAATTTAAAAAAATACTTATGATACTCATAAATGATTCGAGTGATTCGAATCATTTATCAAAATTTACAGTCTTAGTTGTTGTTGCCCTAACAAAACCAGAAGAAAGAAAAAGACAAATACAGCAAGCAAAGCAAACACACAACCTTCTAGTGAGTATTGTAGTGTTCGTACGCGAATCATACTTATATTGTTATTCTTGTAAATGTTGAGTGAAGGAGAGTCGAAATCAACAACATCATGCGTATTGTTAAGTATGAGTACGATGAGTACTTCAAACTTTGAATATAAGTAGTATGAGTATAATATTAAAATGAGTATGAATGAGTATAAGTATCAGAAATTATGAGTATGATTCAAATCTACTCATCGTTTTGAATACTCATTGCTGATCTCTGGTACGTATTACAAACATTATTGGTCACTACAACCCTTCAGTCAGGATTACAATCTAGCTTCTTACACCATTTATGTTGTGTGTGTTAGTTTTAGACATGGGTGGTAGGACCTAATGTTTCAAGTCGACGACGAACGTCCAATTTTTGAGAAACTTTTCATGGCAATTTTATTTCTCATTTAGAGTTGAGAAATCTGCTGAGAGGAAGTCGCCAAAGAAATGTTTGTATGCTTCGTTTTGTTTGAGACGTTTGATCTGAAGTTTTGGTTCAATACTTGCCACCATATGACCATCCGCTTTGTTTTCGCTTCGATAGATGGGCCAACGAGAAACTGGACGATGATGTAGATTTTGCCAAAAAAGGTCGTATTTTTGGATGAAGCTTATTTGCATCTTGATGGGTACGTTGATAAGCAAAACGAGAAACTGCACGATGCTGTCGATTTTGCCAAAAAAAAACATCTTTTCGGATGAAGCTCATTTTCATCGTGATGGGTACGTTAATAAGTAAAATTGAGGCACACACGTGGTCTTACTGAAGCCAATGCACCGATTATGAGTGACTTTTTGGTGTGGCTTGTAGAGCGGAGCCATAATTGGTCAATGGAGACACCTATCGCACCATAATAACCGATTTTCTTGCACCCTCTGTTCATATTGATGTGAACGATTTTTGGTTTCAATAGGATCGTGCAACTTGCCACACATCTCATGCCACAATCGATTTATTGCGTTCAGCGTTTGATGACCATTTAATTAGTCGAAATGGTGATGTCAATTGGCCGCCAAGAAGTTGCGATTTGATACCGTTGGACTATTTTCTGTGGGGCGCCGGTAACGAACAGTGTTATGCCGACAAACCAGAGACAATTGAGCATTCTAAGGGCAACATTCATGATGCGTTTGTCGCGATGTGGCCCCAAACACTCGAAAAAGAGACATAAACTGGCATTCCTATAACGGTGGAAATTAATGAATTGATGAATATGAACTTTTATGTTGAAGGTATTAAAAGTTTGAAGCGTGGCCTTACTTCTAACAACAACACACTACCTACTAGACTACGACGACCCAAGGTGCATATTACTGAGTGTAAAAAGTGGAGAGAAACCATACACCTAATCAGTATGAACAGGGTCTTCCAAGAGCCCAAATGTCTAGAGTGAAGCATATCAATAGGAAACCATGTAAATAGCTTACGCACTATAATGGCAAGGAAAGAACATGCCTCTTTATCATCAGCTTAATATTATTATTGTCAGAAGTAATGCGATCGTATGATCCATTATCCTTCTGGTGGTGGCTCAAACGTGAAATTGACACATTTTTCCAATAAACAATCAAGATCCATCAAAACTTTTGAAAATTTTTGAACTAATACTTCATTCGAAAAAATATATATATGAAAAATATAACTCGACATTTGGACTCTTTATATAATAACTATGCTAATTTTTGAACGATTTGATCAAACGAAGTGTCAAACTCTTCACAAGATAATGCACTTTCAGAATGTTATCACTTATTTCTTATTTTTTAATTAAAGTTTGCTACTATGAACGAACAGACTTGATAGAATATGAAAAAAATTCGCATTTGTCAGGTTTACCTCATCAAACCTCATAGCATATTAAGGCAAATAATATTTATATGTATAGCGTTTCGAGACCCATCCCTCTCCTTTCTAATAAGGTTTAAAGTTTGTACATCGGTTCAGAAATGTTTGTGTAATCAATAAATTTGTGCGTAAAGTCCAAAAAAAAAACATTTTTTGTCAAATAACACAGGTTTGGAGGCTTCAAGATACATATATAAAAAAAAATATTTTTGAGTTCTACTCAACAAAACTCACAACCTACACTATATTATTAGCTGGGTGTATTTAATTTTTTTTTATTTTGTTGCATAGTGTTATTTATGCACAAAAAGTGGCGTAAATAAATATTTAAATTCAACTTTCATTCTCTTCTCTTTTCAGATATGCATTTCGATATGGTTTTCGCATGTTGCAACCATTAAAGGATATGCAATTTTTACTCTTTTGGCATACAAAAATAATCGAATTGAATTTAATTTTTGATTTCGGATTTTTTTTAACGATCACTTAATGTTAAATTTTAATACATAATTTAAGCATACAGAACGTCAGTATGTCAGTGTGATAAGATGACAGGTGAAAATATTAAAATATTTTACAAAATAAAGCTCTACTAACCACTTACGCGCATAAAATTGATAACCAGACGCCGTCATTTATGGCATATAAACCACACAGATTGTGAAATCGTGTAGCCCCAAGCGTAAAGTAAAGGGAAGAGAGTGTTAAACGGATGTCCAGGATGTGAATGAAACTTAAAAAATATCAGTTTTGTTGTTTCTTCATTGTATTTATTGTCATACACGGTGCGTGTGTATAAGTATGTATATAAGTAAGAGTTGTTTTTAATATAAATGACAATGTGTGAGTGTATGCATGTTTGTTGATGTTTAAAAAATGTTCAAATGTCCGTTATTGTGTGTGTGTGCGAGTGTTGTCATTGTTGTTGTACGAACATATTTTTTATGCAACAAGACCAACATCCGCCATTATTTTAAAATCTCTACACACACATGCACTACAGAATGTTCACTCGTACTTCGAGCCCTTATGTATCTTATATATAAAAATGAATGTCTGTTTATTTGTTTGTGGGTTTGTTTGTTTGAAGTCTATAGACGGCTAAACGACTGGACCGATTTTCTTGAAATTTTAACAGTACCTTCCTGTATGTCTGGAAGGAACTATAGGCTACTTTTTATTTTAAAATATCAAGTAAGCGAGGTGCCACGCCCACATACCCAATAAGTATTTAATGTCGCATATATCATAAACTGCAACAGCTAGAGTCCTCAAATTTTGTATGGACGACTCTGACGTATATATGAACAAAATGGGCGGATTGGCTATAGTGGGCGTGTCACCTCCCATAGTCTACATATATAGAAATAATTGTTTGTTTGTATATACCTTATAGAATCGTAAACTATGCATTTGATCCTGTTATGATCATGAGGTGGTGCCACAGAAAATTACTCAAAATAAATTAAATCTTAAACTATGCATTCTTTAACAAAGTTGTTGCCCATGAGTCGACGGTGGTTGGTGCGATTAATTTCCGATGGATGGCGTCACTGAAAATTATTCAAAAGGAATGACAAGCAATTGGTAGACCTACACCTTAAGCACGGAAGAACTACGAGCCTCAGAATCAGACGAGCATTGAGATTGGAAAATTTTCGAGTATATGCCGCTGAGACCCGTTCGCATGAATCACTTGAACAACGAGAAGTGAGATTAAAAACTGATCGAACGCGTGCTACACAGGCCCGTTCATTTAAATCATCAGAACAACGGGAAATAAATCAATAAAATGATTCAAAATTAATTGGACATTTGTGTAATGTCTTTCCTTCAAATTTATTTTAGTTGGTGGCGCAGCAACACGCGCAGTACAGCTAGTATATGTATATGTGTGTGTAGAGTGCTAGAGAATTACACTTTAATGCCCCATCCAGCACGTTCGCAAAAATTTCACACAGAACAACTTTTAAGTGTGAGTACATGTTTAGTTGCTTTGCCAATCTGCATGTACGATGGTGTTTATGCTTCTATACATGTGCATAAACTATTTGTGCAAATGAACCCCCCCCCAAAATAGCAGTGATGTGGTTGCTATATATGACTGTCTAAAGATTTGTGTTTCTGGTTTCATTTGTAGTTTTGTATGTAAAGAAGTTTCTTTCTCCTACTTCTTCCTCATTCTTTTTTTTTTTTGGTTTTTGTAAAAACGATTTTGGTTTTTAGTTTTTATGTTTTTTTGATATTTACTCTTGCCGTGAATATGTACTCCCATATGTGGGCCGTTTTTGATAGTGTATTTGGCAGAAGGAATTTTTCATTTCATTTTGTACTCCTGACACATTCGTGTACATGTTGTCCAATTTGTACATTCATAGTGGCGGATATTTATTGCTTTCAAGTTGCAATGTCATCGTTCACAGTAGTTGGGTGGGTTAAAGTTTCTGAGTAAATTTATTGAAAGAGCAGAAAAAACTATTGAAACTTATTGTTTAATACGAACAGATTGGTTGTCAGAAATGTTGCGAAACAAAAAACTAACTTTAGATGGATCTTCAGTTAACGCGTGATCCTGACGACGAATTTTACAGGGGTAGGTGATCTAGAAATATCGTGTGCGCCATCTATCGGTTTAAGACTTAGCTCTCGGTTATTTTGAATTTGGCAACAGTTATGTCATCCTATACATACATACATACATAATTGGCCATTACAACCCTTCAGTCAGGACTTCGGTCTAGCTTCTCACACCACTCATGTTGTGTGCGTTAATTTTATATGTGAGTGGCGGGAACTACAATTTAACGTCGACTTTTGAGAAACTTTTCCATGGCATGTTTATTTACTCTCAGAGTTTTTGCCAGAAATCTGCTGAGAGGAAGTTGCCGAAGAAATATTTTTTTCCATATTTTCGTTTTAATGTCTGACCTGGGATGCGAACCCGGGCTTTACGTCTAATAAGCCAAAACACTACCTACTAGACTATGGCGACTTCATTGTTATTCTATTCTGTCACAAAATTCAGTATACGAGTATTATCTCCATTGAACATAATGAATCGATATTTACGGTTGAGCAATGTTGGGATTTATAGGAAATTTATTTTCAAAACAAAGACAATTGGTCGGAAATTGCACGAAACTGTCGCATAAAATTTGGTGGCAGAAAAGCATAAACAGTGCCCGGTATACGCAAGTTTATTGCCAAAGTTCGTGAAACTGGTTTCGTTGTTGATGCGCCAAGACGTGAGCGTGCTCTTACAGTGCGTACACGCAAAAATATCGAAGTGTGCGTGAGAATTCATGAACATAAACTCGTCATCGTTCCCAAGAATTGAACATTTCACGCACTAGTGTACGTCGAATTTTGTGAAAAGATCTCGGTATAGCAGTTGCAGCCATATGCCTATCCGCTCTGTTTTCGCTTCGCTAGATGGGCCAACGGTGATGTCGATTTTGCTAAAAAAAGTCGTATTTTCGGATGAAGCTCATGCTTATCTTGATGGGTACGTTGCAGAGGTCAAAACGATGAGTAGATTCGAATCATACTTATAATTTCTGATACTTATACGCATTCATACTTATTTTAATGTCATACTCATATTACTCATATTCAAAGTTTGAAATACTCATCGTACACATACTTAACAATACGCACGATGTTATTGATTTCGACTCTCCATGACTCATCGTATACGCGAATCACAAAATAAGTATGATTCGCATACAAACACTACATACTCACAAGAAGGTTGTATGTTTGCTCAGCTTGCTGTCTTTGTCTTTTTTGTTTATGTGTCTTTCTTCTTTTTTTGTTAAGGCAACAACAACTAAGACTGTAAATTTTGACGAATGATTCGAATCACTCGAATCATTTATGAGTATTATAAGTATTTTTCTAAATTTATGAACCTGAATTAGTAGGCGTATGAATCAAACATATTTCGAATGTTATGAGTTTAATGTCAACTCATTGCAACCTGTGCTTATAAATCAGTGTTGTAGTGAGTACGAATGAATCAGAGTAGTTGAACTTCAATAGTGTTGACTCACTCATACTCAAAGTTTCATGAGTACTTATGAGTAGCGAAAAAGCGATTCATTGCTGATCTCTGGTATGTTGATAAGCAAAACAAGAAACTGCACGGTGATGTCGTTTTTGCCAAAAAAAAGTCATATTTTCGGATGAAGCTAATTTTCATCTTGATGGGTACGTTAATAAGCAAAATTGCCATATTTGGGGCTAAGAAAACCCACATGTGGTCTTGGAGAAGCCTATGCACCGATTAGGAGTGACTGTTTGGTGTGGCTTGTGTAGCGGTTCCAATAGTGGTCAATGGAGATACCTATCGCACCGATTTTCTTGTACGCGTTTACGATTTACAGACGTAAGTGTTAGCGATTACGCAAGCAAAGTTACTTGTTTGCAAATTGTTGCAAGAAAAGTCATCCTTGCCAACCCAACTCAAAAACTTGAGCAACTGAAATTGTGGTCACCTTGTTGCATATTACACTGTACATATAACTAATATGTCGCCATTTGCTAGCACCTACAACCAATATGCCATTACTTCTACTCACATCACGGCTTTGTGGTTATGCAAATACATATTTCAGTATGTTATCTGTCAAATAATATGAAACATTTCTCACATTGATAGATTAGCGCTCGCAGTGCCTCATATGTAAGTATTATCCTCTTAAAACCACAATTCATGTTTCCAACCAGAGTTGCTCTTGTTTGTTGGGTAATGTATGAAACGTTGTTATGGAAATTGTATGAACATAACTATGTAGAGAGAGAGAAAGAGAGAGAGAGAGAGAGAGAGAGTAAAAAAATGAAAACTTTCTAACAAATGTTTTATGCGGTAGCACATTTGAAAAATATTCACTTTCATTATTTGCATACTCGTACGGATAAGTGCTACAGTACGTATAAACTGATGATTGGGAAAGTTTTCAAATACTTGCTGCATTATGAGTTCTGGCGGAAAGTAAAAATAAAAAAATGCACAATAAACTGAAAGCAACAAAAATATCAATATTCTCTTTGGGAAATATTTCTGGAAAAAATAAACAAAATAATTTTCGTTCTTACAATTTATGAAAATCGTAAATGAGCAGCAAAACTTTTATGAGAACTTAAGAATTGAGGTTTATTAGAAAAATTTATTGACTATTGGTGCCACAGATATAATAGTAGTGGTGGTTAAAAGAGGAATAAAACATGTTTATTGCAGCACGCCTGTTTCGATTATAATTTTCGTTTAAATTTTCGTTGTAAAAGTGGCTAAGCGCACTGTGTGATGAAAATCATGATTGGAATTAAGAAATTCCGTTATCCGTGGAAAATAGGAAATAAGAAGGACACTAAGCTGTATCTTTAAAATGGAACTTTGAATACACTATTAGCGTGAGGGTGGTGGGTTCGATTCCCACCAGAGACTTTAGTCTGTGATACTACACCGACCACATGCTCGGTGTTACTTACGGTTACTCCGCTCGTATGTAATTAGAATATAATTTGTAATTGTATTGTAATTAATAAATAAATAAAATAACACATTCTGTGCATCGGATCGTGGTTAGATCAATAAAAATATACGTCAGTGGTTGAGTAACATAGTCGCAGAGCCTTGAAATAAAGCTGCCTATCAGCTCCAAAGTCAACATTCAATGGTACTGGATATATTTACAGAAAATAATTGTATGTCTGAACTTTGAGCTGAGGTTTGAACCACGAACTCGCGTCTAATAAGCCAAGGTACAGTTCACTACACTACGGCGACCGTAATACAATTATTTTCTGTAAAAAAATATCCAGAAATCTGCTCAGAAGAAGTCGCCTAAAGAAATATTTTTTTATCATATTTCGGCTTGTAGGACATATCTGATCTGAGGTTTGAACAGTGGCCTAATGGCTTCAGCGTTTAGGAAGTTGAGATTCTTGAAATTTTATTTGAAGACATCTTTTACTTCTCCTTGCATACCGCAAACGTAAACCAAAATTAAATCTCCTTAATCTACTGCGGAAACTGTACAAAATAATTGGGCGCTCCCTTTTCAATGATTCAGACTTTTGCCTTAGCAACACTGAATGGCGATCGTTGTAAGTTGCATAAATGAAATGATAATGAAAAATGGCTAATATGGATCACTTTAATGAGGCGACAAAGATGTCTATCCGGCAACCTAATGTGTTGCTGATCAAACAATAACTTGTTGGCTGTTATATATCTATACACCCTAATCACCAAATAGTGATGGAGGATCTCAATCTCTATACATTCGACAGAATTTTAGCCGCTTAAATCTATCTATCGAGGATATCATTCCTATGGTGCTTATGAAATGCACAACAAACCTTCCATCAATCGGAAGTCATAAAGACACACACTGCAACCAACTCCTGCTTGCAATAGTAAAATAACTACAACCGAAACGTAACAGCTCCTTGCTGGCTAAAAAGATCTGGCTGATCCAGTATCTTAAACTATAACCAGAAGAGAATTACAACCGTTACAGTGTCTATGTTCAAACTCCTTATAACATAGTTCACTGCCGCCGTGTTAGGCCCAAAAAGGCCTTGGTGCACAACAACCAACGTGGCTAAATTCCTTTTGCTATCAGATGGTCTTGTAACCTTTCTTGATTATATTCTACAAAGAAGTACTTTAAGACACAGCAGAGCTGTTGCAAATAAAAATAAAGAGAGTTTGTTACTCCTATTATCGTGGAAGAAGGCAAAATTATTCCATCAATAACTTTAAGTTTACTGTGGGAAAACTTTCGGTATCCCCATAAAACTCAATTGATGGTCACTATTTTCGTATTTATTAATTAAAGACACGTTGAAGTCGCCATGCTCTAGTAGGTAGTGTGTTGGCTTATTAACGTGAGGCCTCGGTTCAAACTCCAGGTGAGGCATCTCCAACTGAACGAAATATATAAAAATATTACTTCGGCGACTTCCCCTCAGCAGATGTCTGGCAAAAACTCTGAGAGTAAATAAAATTGCCAAAGACAAGACTTTAAACTGTAGGTCCCGCCACTCATGTATAAAAAATTAACGCACATAACATAAGTGGTGTGAGAAGCTAGGCCGTAATCCTGACTATAGGGTTGTAATGACCAATTATATATGATTGACACGTACGCAGTTAACGGGGCTACATGGTTGTAGAATGATTCTGAGCATCGAGTCCATAATTGGAACACAAATAGGATTCTCTTAAATGTGTTAGTTAATCCACAATATTACTTAAGTAATGAAGTCACCTTGGTCTAGTAGGTAGTGAATTAGCTTATTAGACGTGAGGCCTTGAACCGTGGGCTCAGGTCGGACTTTTGGAACGAAAGGAAATATGAGAAAATAATTCTTTCGGCAATTGTCGTTCGGATTCGCCATTATACTGAAGGTCCCTCCACTTATGGATAAGATTAATGCACACAACATAAGTGGCGTGAGATACTAGGTCGTAATCCTGACTGAAGGGTTGTAATGACCAATTAAGTAAGTAAGTATTGAAACATTTTCTTAGACAACCTTTTTGGCTTCCAATCGAACACAATAATGAATTTAATTTTCTGTTTACAATTCATCCTCCCCGTGCTTCTTTATTGCGCAGAGGCATTGACCCTATTAAGCACTGATGCATGAGCCTTAAGAGTATTCGAGAGAAAAGTCCTACGTAAGATCTTCGGTCCAATACAAGTTGGCGATGATTTCCTTATCCGATCCAACAGTAAGCTGTATGAACTCCTCAAAGACATAGACGTTGTGCAGCGTATTAACATCCAGCGGCTGCGCTGGCTCGGCTATGTCGTTTGAATGGAGGAGGATGCTCCGGCGAAACGTGTCTTTGATGCGGGGATCTACGGAAGTCGGCGAAGAGGACGACCTTGTATCCGAGGAAGCCCTGTCATCGATTGGTGTGACCAACTTGCGTAGACGTCCAGGAGCAGAGGCGCCTGGAAGGATGTGTTGCGGCAGGCCGAAATCCATTAACCGGGTTTTTAATGGCCAATTAAGTAAGTAAGTTTACAATTCTTTTTTGCAACACAAGACAAGTGCATTCCGTTGTTTGGCAAAATGTTAACAAGTAAAATGAAATAACAAAGAAGGAATATCAAAAAAAAAATCAATGAAAAACGGAACGTAAAGATTGAAATTAAATTGTTGAGGATTATTTTGAAGAACATGTAAAAGCAAGCAATAAAGATCATGATGTTGGAGATGCAAGCAAACCTTTGTTTTTAAATCTAAAAAACTTTACATTTACTAGACATTTAAATAAATGGCTTGACTCTGTACTTGTCTACTTGTCCTTCGGCATGGTTTTCCTTATTCTACTTTTAATTCAGCATTTGATGAAACTTTTTTTTAATTTTTTTTGTCTCTTAATAGAGAAATTTAACTACAAATGTGTATTGGATTTAAGAGAAATGAACATGTATGGTAGTAGTGGTAGTAGTAGTAGTAGTAGTAGTAGTAGTAGTAGTAGATTAACTTAATTTAAAAGTAATAGCATGTTAATTGGACTTGATAATCATTTGAAATGCTAAATGCTACTACAAATGGAATCGAACAAATGTAATGGTGGACACACTAATACGATTTTCTAAACGGATTATGTTTTTAATATTGACTAGTGAGTATAGCAAGTACATACTATTGAAGGATATAAAAATGTTTTCAATTGTATAAAACACAAATACACACGTACTTACATAACTGTACATATATTTATATTCAAAGGACTGTATTCACTATATGAAGTCCTTATTAAAGTAAATAAATGTACAAGTGCATGTGTGTGTAAGTGTGATATAACATTGAATGTTTGAATGTAATTGAAATGTTAGCACAATACTACACTAGTAAATATTAACAAATGAAACGTTTTTTTTATTGTTGTTGTTACTATTGTTAGTAAATGATTATTAACTAGCATGGCGGTGTTGGTTATACATACATTTCATACCTTGGGTAGTCGGTATTTATGCCAACTAACGCCTCTGCTGCTTCTTCGTTGCATCCTGATGAGATCTGTTCCCGATTCGCAATGGAAGGTGTTTTCATCGAGCCAGGAATTGAAAGAGTGGATGCTGGTTTGCGGAGCTAAAATGATACAATAAAATTGACAATTTTTAATTGCAATCATAATACTATTCCTTACAACAAATTATAAAACACAATCACAATATTAACTCACACGATAAAAGTGTTAAAATTAATTGAAGAAAAAAAGCTCCAAAAAATAAAATTAATTGTGCTGGCATAACATAAAAAGTGCATTAAAAATAATTCTTTTTTGTTTTGTTTTTTTATTTTAATTACTATGTATTATTTTGAATTGATTTAAATCGATATTTCAAATATATTTTTATAGATCTTATTGTAAATTGCAACGATATTCGTTGACAGTTTTTCATTATTGAAGCTGAATTCAAACATTTTTAGGAGCAAACGGACGGTGGAAGAACTTCTACCAAAAAACATTTTGTAAGAAACAAAAGGCGTAGTGCCAACAATGTTAGAACAAAAATAATTTAAAAATTAATTCTGTGAAGGGTAAAGGACTTCCCAACATGGCCCGCATTTGTTTTAATATTAGGCCAAGAGCTCCGAGTTTAAACATTAGTTCCAACATATTGCATAGAAGGTTAGGTAAGGTTAGCGGTTAGTTTGCCGTCTACAGGCAAATTCACTCCACTGTATTACCCAGTGTGAGGTAGGCGCCCTTGTCATGATTAGTTAGTGGTAGGTTTATTTTACCCCGAGCTCCGGATGAAACCTGCCAGTTCCCTTAGTGGCACGTTTGCCACCATGACCAAATCTTCAACCTTTCTATCCCCGAAAAACCGATGACATCTGTACTGAAGTGCATGGCACGCGCGTAAAATTGTTGCATCGATTCTGTTTCCTCCATATCATGGTAACTGGCGGAGCAGACCGAGCGTGTCAGCGAAACTATATAGAAAGAAATATGCAAAAAAGCTTTTTCGGACTGTGCATAAATTCCCTCTTTTCAACGGCATTAGGTTCTATTATCCAAGAGGTTAAAATATTTGCTCATAACAAGATAATGGAGTTCTGTTAGATTACAGGTAGTCCTGAACAAGAATTGAGAGCTCAAACTAGTCATCACCAATAGAATTTCTCTAGTTATGCTGAAGTTTACCTGGCTTTACCGTAACCACGTTTAATGCAAATGTCAGTGCCTTTGTAAGCCGCTATTCAGCTATCTTGAATACAAATGTAGTTGGCTCCACTCAAAGTAAGGTTTATTTACTATATTCGTTTGGCTGCTCTTCCGCCTTCTCTTAAAGCAGTTAACTCCAGGCTCTATACGAACTTAGGATATAAATATAGTCGGATCTACAGCAAGATTCCTTATAATTTTCGCGAAAGTTTTTGAGCTCCCCTTCAAAAGCTCTAAAATACTGACCATGAAGTCGTTTTCAGACCAAGATCATCGCTGATGATTGGATGATAAAATTTTCTGAAATTCTAGGGTGTAAGTCTCTCACAATCTTAACCCAATCTGTTATCGTTCGTGAGTGCTGGTAATTTTTTAAAGTAATTTTGAATTATTTAATCGTAACTCTTATATGGCTTCAAGGACACAGGAATATCAATGCAAATCAAATGGCAGATGTATCTGTCAATTTCTAACATCTCACCAAGCATAGGTATTTGATTATTTGATCTTTCGATTATTTTGCAACCGCAAATGAAATAAAATAAACATGATTGATTTCAGGGTTGGACGTATACACACTCTATATGCGTATGCCTTCACGGTAGTCGAGTAGATAGTGTGTTGACTTATTAGAAATGAGGCTACAGTTCACACCACGGGTCAGTCATCTCTATCAAAACGAAATATGAAAAAGATATTTTTATTTTGGCGACTGTCTCTCAGCAGATTTCTGCATAAAGTCTTAGAATAAATAAAATTGCCATGAAAAGTTTCTCAAAAAATCTTTCGTTCGGAGGTGACTTTATATATTGTTACGAAAATGGAAATGGTGTTACATCGTTTAACATTAAAATGATAAACAAAAGCTACAAAAACAAAAACAATGGACTTGTTTACACGATCAACGGATAAACAAAATAAAGCAACAACATCAGTATAAAAAGGGATAATCAAAGTAAACAAACAGGCAATAACAACACTGCAAGGATAAACGTAAACAAAAAACACAAACAACAATAATGTAAACAACATTTTTACATTTATAGAGATTTCGTGAAGGAAAAGTGATGCTCCTTCAAGAGCATTTATCAGACTGTTTACCCAGCGATATAAAAGGCAAGACAAAGCAGGCAACGGGATCAGAAAGAATTCAGTCAGTCTTGTGTGAAGACGCGTTGCATATGAAGAGAATAATTGTGGTTTGAAGATCTCCGTATTAAAGATCTAACGAACAATTCTTATTGTGTACGCGGAAGAGTGTAAAGGAGAATAACAATTAAAGCAAATTGTTGTTGTTTAAATCAAGTCGTGAAAGGTGGCACACGGAATTGTGCGAACAATAAAGAATTGATTTAAAATTAAACACAAATTTATTTTTATTTGCAATCTACGAACTCATACTTTAAACATTTTTAAAAGGGTAAAAACGTAACAATATGTATGCATATTGGCTTGACAAATTTTATCCTTTAAAGGACTTTATTTGAAAATTCAGATTTTCAGACTTCATTACATACTTTAGGATCTCAAACAGAAGCTTAAAAGGAGTCATGACAAAAAATAGTGTCGGTAAGAAGATATATTTTTAATGGTGTTACGGATTTCATAGAATTGTTAACCAAAATAGCATTTGTTTCAAATGAACAGTTTTAATTAATTTATTTTATTTTTATTTAACTTAAATTTTATATTGGCATGGAACAAGAAATATTAATTTTTTCTCTCCATATTAGGAATTATAATTCCATTCAGAATTATTATTAGATTTTATACGATTCTTAAAAGGTATTAAAATAAATCCCTGTGATACTATAAAAGGAAAATAAAAGTATTCCATGTACCACAATATTAAAGTGGACTTAATTAAAAATATGTGACCCATAAAATAAAATTTAACAGGTCAGGCTATAATTCATGCAATAAATAAAGCAAAAATAAGAAAAAAGAAGGTTATAATATGACAAATAAAGTTTTAAATGCTGTGAAGCAAGCATTCCCATTCCCAGACCCATTTTTTATTTCTTATAAGTGGAGTGGAGTGGTGGTCCTTTTCACGTTAATAAAAGGCAGGAAAGGAAATTATAAAATGAAGAAAAAATAGTAAAAATTACACTGTGATTAAGTGTATTTAGTTAAGGTTTAATGGCTTCTTTAATTTTTTTTCTTATTTTTACAGCCGCTCTATGGCTTCTCCTTCTCCTTCATATTTATTTTTTCTTTTTTCAAAAAGTGTCAAGCTTTTAATTTTTTTGAAATGGAAAAAGAAAAAAAAAGAAAAAAGAAAACAAAATAAAAAATAATAAAACAGGGAGACATAAAAAGTCAGCACCAGTAATTTATTCATTTTGAAACCATAGCGGACAGTGAAGCGGAGCCTCCGTAGTCGTTTTACAGAAGTGTTGGTAAAACTTTTTCTAAAGTCAGACATATAAATACACTTACACGTACATAACCTTACAATTACACACTTTAAGAGCATTACAATTGTATAGCCTACGGTCTTTAACATTTTAATAGAAAATTAAGATTTTTTCTTCTCTTTATTTACTGCAGTCGGAGAGCAAAAAAAAACAAACTAACTGAGCAACGAGAAATATCTGATAGTCTTGAGGAAATATCACCAAAGGGTGAATGTCAAGAATTTAAATAAATTAAAATTTGTTTGTTTTATATTGTTGTTATTTATGTTTTTTTCTCATCATTTAATTTGTATGATTTTAATCACTTCTAAGTATGCGTGTGAACTTTACTATGTGTATGCCTTAAAAGAAATGCAAGATTTTTTTGGGACTGATAGCATGGATTCAAATAATATAATAAAGTGTTCCACAGCATATAGTGGAAATCGAATAGAAACTTTATTTTGATGGCCACAGCACTCATATAAACTATTCAGCCAGGAGCAGAGATCAGCAATGAATCGTTTTTTCGGTACTCATAAGTACTCATGAAATTTTGAGTATGAGTGAGTCAACAGTATTGAAATACAACTACTCTGATATATTCGTACACACTACAGCATTGATTTATAAGTACAGGTTGCGATGAGTATGAGTACAACGTTGACATCAAATTCATAACATTCGAAATATGTTTCATTCATAAGCCTACTCATTCAGATTCATAAATTTAGAAAAATACGTATAATACTCATAAATGATTCGAGTGATTCGAATCATTCATAAAAATTTACAGTCTTAGTTGTTGTTGCATTTACAAAAAAAAAGAAGAAAGAAAAAGCCAAAGACAGCAAGTAAAGCAAAAAGAGAATTGCAGTGTTCGTACGCGAATCATACTTATTTTGTGAATCTTGTAAATGTTGAGTCATGGAGAGTCGAAATCAACTACATCATACGTATTGTTAATTATGAGTACGATGAGTACTTCAAACTTTGAATATGAGTAGTATGAGTATGATATTAAAACAAGTATGAATGAGTATAAGAATCAGAAATTATGAGTATGGTATGAATCTACTCATCTTTTTGAATACTCATTGCTGACCTCTGGTCAAGAGTTTCTCATACCACTTACGTTGTGTGTGTTAATTTTATACATGTGTGGTGAGACTTAGAATTTAAATTCTATTCCAAACGACAGATTTTTGAGAAACATTTTCAAGGAAATTTTATTTACTCTTAGAGATTTTGCTAGAGAGGAAGTTGCCGAAGAAATATTTTGTCATATTTCGTTTTGTTGGAGCTGTCTGAGCTGGAGTTTGAACCATGGCCTCATGTCAAATAAGGCAACACACTACCAAATAGACAACGGCGACTTCGCAGCATCCACGCATCAAATTTAATAGTGTTCCACAACATTTAGGGGAAATCGATATGAAACTCATATTTCATATTATTTTTCTGCATAATATCATGAGTCTTTTCAGTGAGAAATGAAATTATATGCAGTCGTCATATCAAGGATTTGGTTTATGAAGATGATATTTGACTATGCCTGCACAAGATTTTTAACATGTATGCAAACCTACAAGTTTAGTTCATGTTATTTTACTTGAAATAAATATCGTAACAATAAGGAACGTTGACTTTGAGAAATTTAAAAGCAAACAAGTCTAATTCGTAGATAGTTCCCTAATATCTGGGCAGTGTAGTAACAACCAATTCCATAGCAGACGTAAACAGCATTCTCAACAATCTGTAATCTGTACGAACCAAAGAACCAAGCTTAGAATATTCAACGATTGTTAAGATTATGCTGAGAACGGATTGAAATCGTAGGAATGAATGCGACTTGTTTAAAGAGATCAGAACTAAAGGCATCATGGTGATGAAGAAGAAACAACGATAATCCAACGATATTTGCTTAAGGAACTTTAGTTTGTTGTCAAATACCGTAGTAATGATACTAATGCTGACTTGACTCTCCAAGATTTGGTTAAAATTACATAAAATGTGTATTGTGTTCTCAAGAAAGTACATTTAGAAATTTTTTCTTACATATGAAAAGAGCTTTATAAACCCACATATGTGCCGTTCTGATCGATAATATTTTATTAGTTTAAAGGCCAATTCCATTACTTTAGAATTCTTAGGTTTTTTTTAACGAAATTCTGATCCAATCCAAGTGTGTTTTGTAACACTTTTACACTATCAATTTCAAGGTTCAAGATCTATTTTTCAGGCGGCTTCTTAAATATGGGTGTCGTATGGCTTTGTCAAGGAACGCAACAGCTTTTCCGTTGATCAATTATGGTCTTCGTAATTGAAGTATTTGCTTCAATTGTAAGTAGTAGAGATTAGAATAAGCCAGATGGTAGAAGTTCAAAGTGAATATTCCCCATCCTGGTGAATATTCCCCATAAGCATATATTATTGCAGCTGTGATTCACTTCCAATCGCTCATAACAATTCATTTCAGAATAGTTTCAAGCTATAGCATCATCACTGTAAACTTTTCAAATTTTTTCAGTTGCCTGCATCACATCATTTTATTTCCTACAAAAAACAACCAGAATATGATGACAATATTCCGAATTCAAATAATTTCAAAGCGTGGATACATTTTCACTAAATAATGAATTGAAGGCTCATTAGACATAAGGCCACGGTTCAAATTACAGGTCAGACATCTCGAACGAAACGAAATGTGAAAAAATATTTCTTCAGCTACTTCCATAATTGGTCATTACAACCATTCAGTCAGAATTACGACCTAGCTTCCCACACCACTTATGTTGTGTGTGTTACATGAGTGAACTACAGCTTAAAGTCGACTCCGAACGTCAGATTTTTTTAGAGGAACTTTTCATGGCAATTATATTTCGCTCTCAGAGTATTTGCCTGAAATCTACTGAGAAATCTCAGAAAAGTTCCTCTAAAAAAATCTGACGTTCGGAGTCGACTTTAAGCTGTAGTTCACTCATGTAACACACACAACATAAGTGGTGTGGGAAGCTAGGTCGTAATTCTGACTGAATGGTTGTAATGACCAATTATGTATGTATGTATGTATATATTTACGTACGTATGTATATATATAGTTATGTATTGTCTAATACACTCTCAGGAAACTGAAATCCCATTTTTTTTCGAAAGCTAAAGTTTATAACTCAATCGATGATTTCTAGACTTTGAAAATCTTTCCGAAAACTTTTAACATTATAATGCGACAACGCGTACGTTGATTCTGTCAACAATAGATAGGTGGTTTCGGACAAGAGCAGAACAGCGCAGAAAATTTGATCAAAACTGAATGAAGGGCTCTTGATAAGTCTGATTAAACTCCAGAGAATCATGGTTAGCATGGTTTTCGGGATCATTACGGGGTAATGTATTACAGGCTCGCATTTGAATACCCTGTGAATGATTTCTACAGAATCTGTACAGATGAAAAGAAAGGGGAGACTATTCATGGCCTACGGGATACATATCTAGCACATACCTATTTCGTAGGAGAAAAATGCAACTTAGAGCCTATGATCTAGCAGAACAGCCTCTCAATGACATTGACAATCAGTGTCGCGTCAACAGAAGCTTCGGGTGGTTCCACAACTAGAGGATAGTGGAAAACCGTGGACAAACCTTCTTCAATGGTCGGCCACCTCTACCCAACGTACTCAACTTTGTTCTAAGCAATATTCTTATTTAAACGCTGCTGAAAATCGATTTCACACATTACTATTGTATATAAATTTCTAGAATTAAACAAAAAATAGAGTTGAAGACTTCCCTTTAGTAGTTGACATTAAAGAAAACTTCCCAAGTATTTTGAAGCTATCATAGGATCATAAATGTAACAAAATATTTCATTTTTATGAACTAAACTTTTAGTTCAACTTTAAAAATATGGTCAGAGATTACAGCACCCTCTACTCTCACATCTACGAACGTATGGGTATGTTCATGCACAGCCAAGTGTATTCCATTTATTCTTCAACGAACAACGAATGTCATTAATGGCAGGAAGGTTCTCGAAAAAGAAAAGATATTCGTTCTAAAAAAATTCAAAAAAAAAGAAATAAAATGGTAAACCATCCCACCAACATTATTATTTTAAATGTTTTAACTTGAAACACATTGAAAAATCACACGAAGCACTAAAAGGCTAAACGAAACGAAATGAATGGTTAGGTATGGCATGGAATGTATGTGACTGTTGGAAGAAATGGCATGAAATTTATTTTGGCAAAACAAAAAATTAAAGAAGAAAAGAAACGAAAAGAAAAGAAAAAAGGAAGAAAAAAATTTGAGAACAATACAGCAGAAGGTAAATGTGTAGAAAAAGAAACGCTTTCTGCTGTCAAGCAAAGTAAGAAGCCTGAATTTGTAGCAAATTCCTTTTGTTTTTTACTGTTATTTATGTGGTTGAAAGAGGTGAATTTTCTTTTTTTTGGCAGCACGGCAGTGCTTAAAAAAGTATGTGCGTGTGCATTAGAACGTGAGTGTTTGGCTGGGTAATGTGTATGAGTGTGATGACATTTAATCGTAAATCTAATATAACCAACACACACGACTTTTTTTTTAATTCGTTTAAGTAGAGAAGAGCAAAAGTAATTATCATAACTGATTTTAAATTCTGAAATTGTTCTCATTCTGAATTGTGTTTTTTAATATTTTAAAAATTTTGTGCTAAAATTTGGATTGATTCAAGTGAATTTGTTTGCGACCCGAGTAACTACTTTGTTCAGTTAGTTGAGTAGAACTCAAAAATACTTTTTTTTTTATTTTTCTCGAACCCTCCAAACTTGTTTCATTTGACATAAACTATTTTTTTTTTACTTTACGCACAAATTTATTGATTACACAAATATTTCTGAACCGATGTGTCAAAATTTAAGCCTTATCAGAAATGAGAGGGATGGGGCTTTAAAACGATATACATACATATATTATTTGACTTAATATGCTATGGGTTTTGATGAGGTAAACTTAACAAATGTGAATTTTTTTCAATATTTTTTCAAGTTTGTCCATTCATAGTAGCAAACTTTAGTTAAAAAATATGAAATAAGTGATGATGTTCTGAAAGTGTGTTATCTTATGAAGAGATTGATACTGCGTTTGATCAAATCGGACAAAAATTACCGTAGTTATTATTTAAAGAGTCTAACAGAGAGTTATATTTTTCATATACGAAAATATATTTTTTTAAATGAACTTTTAGTTCAAAAATTTTCAGAATTTTTAATGGATCTTGATTGCTTATCGCAAAATGTGTCAATTTCACGTTTGGGCGGCTACTAGAAGTTCATCAATGGTTGCGAAAACCGAAATAAAAATATTTGCAAAAAAACGCAAATATTAGCCGACTTCTGGTAATCGTACAAATGTGAAATTGACACATTTTGCGATAAACAATCAAGATCCATCAAAATTTTTTGACGATTTTTGAACTGAAAGGCCATTTGATAAGATGACATACTTATATAAAAAACATAAGACGACTGTTATGCTATTCAAATAATAACTAAAGTAATTTTTGTCTGATTTGATCAAACAAAGCGTAAATCTCTTCACAAGACAATGCGATTTCAGAATGCAATACTAATTTAATATTTTTTTAATTAAATTTTGCAATTAAGAATAGCTAAACTTGAAGAAATAAGAAAAAAATAATATTTTCTAAGTTTACCCCATCAAAATTCAAAACAGATAAATTTGAACAAAACGTTTATGTATACCGTTTTAAAAACTAATATCTCCCCTTTCTAAAACAGTTTGGATTTTTAAAATAGGTTCAAACATGTTTGAATAGTCAATAATTTTGTGTAATAAGATCAAAAAAACCATTTTTGTCAAATAAAACAAGTTTGAAGTGTTCGAGAAAAATAAAAAAAAAGTATTTTTGGGTTCTATTCAAGTGAATTACTTAGACTATGTAGTTACTCGGGCGTATTATACTGTCGCGCCGTGTATTTAAAGTTTTAAATTGGCATAGTGGTATGTGGAAAAAGGAAGGAAAATATCATCTTCAAGAATGATACATTGTATTGTTTACGAGAGAAATGTAAATATCATAAGGCAGATTCGAAACAGTTTTATTGTGTGTCGACGAATGGATGGCAGGCTAGCCAATGTCGTGCTCAAAGAAATATGAATCGATGACTTCGTCAGCTTCAAAAAGTAACTTTTCCGAGATACATTGGATGCTTTTGGATTTTGTTTATTCTCGTACGCATTTCTACAGCAATGAGCCTAATCTCTGAAGTTGATTTTTTAAAGAAAATTAAAATAAGTTACCAACCCATTTAGGAAACACACGTTGCTAACTTCGGTCATTTACTTTCAGTTCCTGGATTAGTCGAATTTTGCACGTTTACAGGCTCATGTTATGGTGCAAAATTTGCAAAGCTGTGGTTTGCAAAGGGACAAGGCAACGTGAAATCGACTACCAAGTATTCTTTTGCACACTCTATCGGACAGCAGAGCAGATTTCAGCAGATAAAGTGTTTCGTTATCTTATGGGTGCTGGTCGATCGTCAATTGAATCAGTGCGCTCGAATTTATTTACCACAGTGCAAAAACTCGACGATTATGACGGATGTAAAATTTGATACTATACGCGTTTATGGTGATTTGGCAAAATAATAAATGACAACTTATTTGACGAATGTAGCTTAACCAAAATGGATGTCAAAAACTGTCAAATCGCGGAGGTCGATGTTGAAAGACTCGTTATTAAGCTAAATTTTTTCTGACTCTTTCTCTAAAAGATGAAATTGACACTGCACGTCCCGAGGCGTATGGGATAGTAAGACTATATCGTCGTCATAAGCCAATTCGTTGTATTTTCCATTTACTCCCCAGCAGAAACAATCTTTTGTCATATTTCTAGATAGAAAAAGTGTGACGTAGTTAGAGTAACCCCTTGGTGATATGAGGATTATGTTATGCACGCTTTGTGTACATACATACATACATACATACTTGGTCGATACAATGCTTCAGTCAGAATTTCGGATTATCTTGGCTTATTACACCACTTATGTTGTGTGTGTTAATTTTATCTATAAATGTCGGGACCTACAGTTTAAGGTCGACAGATTTTGTAGAAACTATTCATGGCAATTTTATTTCGCTCTCAGAGTTTTTGCCAGAAATCTGCTGAGAGGTAATCGCCAAAGAAATATTTTTTCATATTTCGTTTTGTTTGAGATGTCTGACTTTACGTCTAATGAGCCAACATACTTACTACTAGACTACGGCTACTACGCCGCTTTATGTTCGTTCGCTTTAGCAGTGTATGTAAATGTACGAAATTTATTCTTTCTTCGAAAATTAAAATTCTAATGCATAGTGTAGTGGTGACACAAAATAAGCGGACTATTAGTAGCAGATAACTAAACAGTCGCCGTAGTCTAGTAGGTAGTGTGTTGGCTTATTAGACGTAAAGCCAGGGTTCAAACCCCAGGCCAGACATCAAAACAAAATACAAAAAGTATTTCTTCGGCGACTTCCTCTCAGCAGATTTATGGCAAAAACTCTCAGAGTAAATAAAATTGCCATGAAAAGTTTTTCAAAAAATCTGTCGTTCGGAATCGACTTTAAAATGTAGGTCCCGCCACTCATGTATAAACTTAACGCACACAACGTGGGTGGCGTGATAAGCTAAGTTGTAATCCTGACTGAAGGGTTTTAATGACCAATTCAGTTATATTATATTGCAGTACCTAATGTATTACAGTATTTCAAGAATAATTATAATTTCTTTATTCTTTTCGAAATGAGATGCAAGCCTGTATTCATTCATTTCATTCGATTTTGATTTACAATTCAATTATAATTCCTTTTGTCCATAGTTGTGCCATTTGTTGTGATAACCTCTCGAATTCATTTTGTATATTTTGCATTAATTACGGGCAGTATATTATCACTTTATAGTTTTATTATAAGTTTAAATACTCAATTAATTGTCTCTATTTGTTAACAATATTAATAGAGAAGGCAAACAACAACAAATAAACAAAAAAAGTAAAATAAATAAAACGCACAAAAACGCTTCATTGGCATGCCGGTATGATGAATTGAAATTCAATCCTTTGTTAACATTTACTATTATATTGTACATCAATATTTTGCTTGTTATTGTTGTGAAAACATTGACACCTAGTGATGTATATAAAACAAAATTGTGGAAAAAATAAATTTCAATAAATTTGTTGTTCACTTCTATACACTGACCCTCTCGTGCCTCGTAATAATCGGCTTAATTTTACACTTCAGAGCATGGCCAACGGATACAAAAAAACAAAAGAGAAAGAAAATGCCACATACCACCATAGATAGAAATCTAAAGCCCACAAGTGTCATTTGAATTGAAAAAAAATTGAATCAATGCATCAATAATACCACACACATACACATATACATGCACATGTAAAGATGAGGCAAAAGGCAAACCATTTGCCATATGCACCATAATAAAAGGTGTATTCAAGTTGTTCTATTCAGCGAATAAATTGTTTATCTCTGTTTGCCATAAAAACATCTGGTTTTTATTGAATTAACAATCATTTTCAATTTACTTTTCATATTCTGCAACACTCGTTTACATATGTCAAGCAAACGCTAAAAGGTTTTAATTAAAATTTCATCATATGACTACGATGATAATGACAATAATAATGATGATGATGATGGCGTATGAACATTATTTTAAATGTCAATTAAATAAATATTACTCATACGATAATAATAACGACGTTTATTACATTTTATTATATTGTATAGCAATGCATACATACATACATACACATACGTATGTATAGCATTTATAATTTATATTTTAACAATTTGACCATAATTTATTATTAAAAAATTTATGCTTAAAACTTTCTGAAATTAGAAGATAGGAAGTGTCCGAAAGTCTCTACGAGAAAGAAAACAATTTAGAAGCCCAATTTCGAAGCGAGCTTATTAAGTAAAAAGTGTTTCGGTAAGAGGGTCTTTTTGTAATTTTTTTTGACCTCTTATTTGAGAAGCTAGGTCCAATTATGCGTGTATGTACATATGTATTAAAAGTGGAGCGGCTATACGTTATAATGAAAATTTAATACAAAAATTTGGAATTGCAATCGTAGAAGAATTTTACATTGTGAAAGAATTCTCAAAAAATCGGTTAATAGGCATGAACATCTCTGTGCTTCAAAATAGGGGCCGTTAGTTTAAAAACATTGCTGGATTAAACGTGTGTCGCCAAAATCAGAAATTCGGCAAGAACTATAAATTTCACGAGGCATTGCTTACTTACTTACTTAATTGGTCATAAAAATCCTTTAGTCAAGACTACAACCTTGCTTCTCACATCATTCATGTTGTGTGTGTTAATTTTAAACCTACAGTTTATTTACTCTGAGTTTTTAACAGAAAACCTTTCAGTCAGGATTACGACTTAGTTTCGCACACCACTTATGTTGTGTGTGATAATTTTATACATGAGTGGTGGGACCTACTGTTTAAAGTCGACTCCGAACGACAGATTTTTGAGAAACTTTTCATGGCAATTTTTGCCATATATCTGCTGAGAGGAAGTCGCCGAAGAAATATTTTTTCATATTTTCGTTTAGATATCTGACCTGGGGTTTGAACCCTGGTTGTACGTCTAATAAGCAAACACACTACTTACTAGACTACGGCTACTAGTCCCTGTTGAGATTAAGTCGCCTAAAAAATATGTTTTTAATATTTCGTTTTATCCAAGACGTCTGAACTAGTAGTTGGAAGAACCACATGCTCTCGTCTAATAAGCCAACATACTCCCTACAAGACAGAGGCGATTACAAGAACAATCTGTTATAATTGTGAAAAATTATTACAAATATTTGGAAAATTATGCTAATATTTCTCGCAATTGTCGAATGAGAATTTTGAGTTGAAAAAGTGCACCTAATGTGGCAATTAATGGGATCGGTTATCGGCCGTATAAAAATCCTTCAACATACAGGTCGGTCTCTTGAATACATTGCCCGAAATACATCTATTTGATATCAACTCCAAATTTCACGAGGCATTTCGCAGCGAATTATGAGAAAAGACCTCCACCGTCTTAATTATTTACAAACCTTTAGTCAGGATTACAACCTAGCTTCCCACCCCATTAATGTTAAGTGTATTATTTGGTGAACTTACTGGTTAACGGTAACCGAACGTTAGATTTGAAAACCTAATAATTTTTGTAATTTTTCAATGTAATCCTGACTAAACGACTGTAATGATCAATTATGTATGTATTTATGTATGTAAAAATACGTGAATATAATTAGTTATGCTATGTGTCTAATGAGCATCTTCGTCTTATTCTGTATGCAGTTGAAAAGCCTCAATATAGACCTCAGGGTAGTGGCTCATATGAGAGTTGTGTTATCTTATTCGGTTGGATATAAATGGTGGAAATAGTAAGGAGATCAGATGGATCGAAGTATTTCTTGCACTGCCTTTCAGTACATGAAAAATATAGATAATAATGTGAGGTAACATTCATTCAACATCTCAAAATGTTCTCACTTTGAAATATTTAGTTCCAAGCGCACTGTAAGTGGTGGTTATGACGCAGTAAATATCACCATCAGCAATGAATCGTTTTTTTGCTACTCATAAGTAGTACTCATGAAATTTTGAGTATGAGTGAGTTAACAGTATTGAAATTCAACTACTCTGATTCAATCGTACTCACTACAACATTGATTTATAAGTACAGGTTGCAATGAGTATGAGTACAACATTGACAACAAACTCATAACATTCGAAATATGTTTGATTCATACTCCTACTCATTCAGTTTCATAAATTTAGAAAAATACTTATAATACTCATAAATGATTCGAGTGATTCGAATCATTCATCAAAATTTACAGTCTTAGTTGTTGTTGCCTTAACAAAAAAGAAGAAAGAAAAAGACGAAGACAGCAAGCAAACACACAACCTTCTAGTGAGTATTATAGTGTTCGTATGCAAATCATACTTATTTTGTGATTCTTGTAAATGTTGCGTCATGGAGAGTCGAAGTCAACAAAATCATGCGTATTGTTACGTATGAGTACGATGAGTACTTCAAACTTTGAATATGAGTAGTATGAGTATGATATTAAAATACGTATGAATGCGTGTAAGTATCAGAAAATATAAGTATGGTTCGAATCTACTCATCTTTTTGAATACTCATTGCTGATCTCTGATACATACATGCCCTAGCTTCTCACACCTTTTATGTTGTGTGTGTTAATTTCATACATGAGTGGCCGGACATACAGTTTAAAGTCGATTTTTGAAAAACTGTTCATGGTAATTTTATTTCTCTTAGAATTTTTTCCATAAATCTGCTGAGAGGAAGTCGCCGAAAAAATATTTTTCCATATTTCGTTTTGTTGGAGATGTCTGACCCTGGGGTTTGAATCGTGGCCTAATTACTACGACGAGCCAATAAACAGAATTTTTGGTAAAATTTTTACGTATTGTTACGTTTTTACCTTTTTAAAACACGTTTAGAATATGAATTCGTTGATTGCAAACAGAGTAAAAACAAATATGTATTTTGTTTCAGTTAAGCTCTTTATTGTTCACACTACTTTTGCGTGCCACCGTATACAACTTGTACCATGTGTATAACTAACGCGTAAACACTAACAACTGTTCGTCAGATCTTCTCTGCTTACAACCTTTTTGCAAGCAATACCACTTGTACGTTCATCTTCACACAAGGCTGACTTAATTCATACTGACTCGTTGCTTGCCTTGTCTTGCCCTTTTATATACGCACGTACTCAGTATGATGAAGCTTCTCGATGTGGAAGGTTTTTGTTTTCGCCTTTTCGAGAATTCTATCGCGACTGTATTGTTGTTTGTATCTGGTTAACATTGCTTGTTTGTTGTTGCTTTCTCTCATACTTGACTGTCTCCTTTTCCTATATTGATGTTATTGGTATATGCAAGCATGTACGTTGTATGTGTTAGATGCAGATAATCAACATGTTTATTGTATTCTTAGTGTTAGTGTGTTTGTTAGCATTTTAATGTTAAACGATGGTACACTGTTTCCCTTTTCGTAACAGTATTATATGCACATACCCATTCGAAAATTGCCTGTAGATCGAAGGCATGTCGGTCATTCACATTAAGAATGTACGCGACAATCTCCAAAGAGCTTGATTTGACATAAAAAGCATGGGTATGACAAATATTACTGTAATCAGCAGAACAATAAATAGAAATTCAATAAATTGGTCTACAGCACCCCCCTAGATCCTATCTCATAATTTTCTTACACAATCACGCAATAACAGAAGACTTTGATGGACTATATTTGTAAGAATTTCAAGACATGATAGCCATACAAAAATGAATAAAAAATTCCTAAATTTTTTCATGCGCACTCCTTTTTATTTGAAAACTTCTTCGGTATTAGGAATTAACAAAACAAAAATTGTTTTTAACATTTGAATGTGAATTAAAAATTTTTGTTTAAATATCTTTGTAGAGTTGGAAAATAAATTTATTGCGTCTTCTGATACGTCGAAAAGCGGATGTAAAATAATCTCAATTACTTCCTTTGAATATTTCAAAAAGGAAACAACAAATTGAATTCGTATAATGTATATAAGCAAAGTTTAATGCTCTTTAATAAAATATTTTTTTTTTTTACTTTCAAATTTAGTGACGATGCGTAAGCACAATTTGTATGATTGTATGCGTGAATATTTGTTTTTCCGTTTTATTTTGTTTTATCCTCTTTGGCGTGACGATGTATAAGCACAATTTGTATGATTGTATGCGTGAATATTTGTTTTTCCGTTTTATTTTGTTTTATCCTCTATGGCGAATATGTAGAAAGCAACATGCATACAAAAACATACATATAATTTTATGAATGCCTTTGTGCTTTAATTTTATTATTATTGTATGCGAGTGTGTACATATCTGTTTAGGCAAGTGAAATTTATGAAATTTTTATAAAAAAAAAAAATACGCACCAAACCAAAAACTTTGCGAATAAAACGAATCTACAATAATCTGTTTTTTTTGTTTTTTTTTTTAATTGTATTGTTGCTTTTGTTTTTGTTTTTCTTGCCAAGAAAATAAAAGAGAAAGAATTGTTACTTATACTTGGCGTATATTCTTGGCCTAAAGTATAAAACTTTTGCAAAGTTCTTTTTTATTTTTCTTTTGTTTTGTTAGGGGTTGTAAGAAAGGTTGGTAGGTTGCCTCTCAATTTGGTTTGCTAGATGGTTGAGCAATTGTAAACGATAAGAACTCCTTTAAATTCACGTTTTCCTGTGCCTCTTATGGCAGTGTTCGTTACATGCCACAACAATAATGTTAAGCAATTTTTCTTGTTTATCCCAGCAGTTTTTGTTATCATTTTGCTATGGTCTTGTAAACTTAAATTTGACGTCATTTATATACGTTCGCATAAACAACACTCAACAGTCTTTCAAAAATAAAGGAAAGCCAAAATAAAAAACACACACAGAGAATAGTATGTATTTTAAAAATGCCAGTAACAGCCATTGTTACTGGATTTCTTGTTACGCTTTCTGAATGCCAGAGACAGACAAATCGGCAGAAATAAAAGCGAAAATGAAATTAAAATTTAAAATTAAGGCTGCATCTATGCCAACATTTATTTTAAAAGAAAGTAAAGTTTTAAAAGAATACTAGAAACTGTTAAAAATACATAAAAATTATCTCCGTTAAGAAAAGTTAATGAAGGCATAAAATAAACAAATATGTCTGCGATGCCTTTTGAACAATACCAGCATGAAACCAGAAAAGCTTAAATTTTAGCGTATTTTGTAGGCATACAAACATATTTCACAAAAAATTATTCACTTTTTATCCTTAAATTTAAACAAATTGTCTGTGATATATCATCGACATTTTTTATTAGTTTGAAAGAACAATTGAAGATATTATGTGCGAAATATAATATCCTTGGAAAACCTGTCATGGCTTCTCTGGATGAAGGACATTCGAAATGTAAAATTTTAAATGAGTGAATTTGACTGATGGCATGGGTTCTCCTGATCTAGAGGGCTACTGTGGTTTGCAACTTAAGAAAACATCACAAGAAAAAGTCTAAAATGGTCAAATTGTACGATTTCAGGGTACTGGCTCATATAAGCATTGTTTTCCTTTTTTGGTATGACATAAGTGGTGTTTGTTCCTTTATCAAGCAATCTCTTTGTGGAGAGTATTAAGCGGAATTGATCATTACAACCCCTTTGTGTGGATTACGACCTATTTACTCATGCCATTTATGTTGTGTGTGTTAATTTTATACAGGAGTGGAGAGGCCTACAGTTTAGAATCGATCAAATTTTTGAGAAACTTTTCATGGCAATTTTATTCAATCTTAGGCTCTTTGCCAGAACTCTGCTGAGAGGCAGTCGCCGAAGAAATATGTTTGTTCATATTTCGTTTTGATGTCTGACCTGGGCTTTGACCAGTGGCGTTATGGTCTAATAACCCAAAACATTACCTACTAGTCTACGACGACTCCACAAGAGTGCGTATGCTGACAACTTGATATCATAGGGCATAACCAAGCCAGATGTTACTGTTGCCTCCAACGCTATTGAAAGGGAGTCTATCAAGTTGGATCTGTGAGTAAATGAGAGCAAAACGAAGTATACGTTGTCGACAAGTAGAGATATGTGGGGTATAGGATTTCAGATTACGTCCGATAACTACAGTTTCGTTCTTGTTATTTTGTTTATCTTGGCTTCGACGTTACCATGTCAGTTTGAAGATCAAGAGTGGTATTACTCTTGCCAACAGGTGCTACAATTGTCTCAATAGGCAATTGTGTAGCAGAAATTTCTCTCGTACGACGAGGCTAGTATTTAGCAAGACTTTCATGCTCGCCGTGCTTTTCTATAACGTTGAAAAACATGGACGCTCTTAAGCACTGATGCAGCCGCCGAGAGAAAAGTTCTACGTAAGATTCTTGTTCTAGAGCAATTCAACAAATAGCTATTTGAGTTTCTCAACGACTATGGCGATTTGCAGCGGATTAACATCCGGTGACTGTGCTGGCTCGAACATATCGTTCGTATGGAAGAGGATACTCCGGCGAGATGAGTATTTATGCGGGAATTAGGAGAAATCGGCATAGAGGACGACAATGCGGGCCGAGTTGCAATAAACAGCTTGTTAAAGGCTAATTAGTAAGTGAGTAAGGGATGCAAAACATTAACCATTTCCTGCATCTCTGCGGCATCTTGCATAACATTAGCTCCAAGTGAGATGGAGCAAGAGCGTCATCTAGTTGAAACCACATTTAGTATCCAGATCATCTAACCTAGGTTGAAAGCAGCTGATAATCATTAGCCCATAGTGTTCGTCGTTGATTGCGATGGTCATTGGACTAGCTGAAGTCGTTGAAAATCAACACCAAGCAATGCCTTTTTGGGAATGGATTGGTATCGTCCCAAATATGACAATTTGCTTATTTGTTTGTTCACGCTGAAGATGATTTTCCGCCATTCATGAATAAAATTAACACACACACAATATGAGTGGTGTGAGCAGCTAGGTTGTAATCCAGACTAAAGGGTTACAATGACGAATGCAGTAAGTTAGTAAGTAAAGGTGGGTTTTGGTGATTTCGAATCATTAAATGTGATCGTAAAAAGTTAGCTGAATGTTTATATTTTCAAAAAGAAAGTTTAAGGAGAATACTACAATTTCTTCTTTAAATCGAGTTTTCTGTAGAGCTTCATTATAAGTTTGAAGATCTAAAAATTAAAATATTTTCAAAGGAAAAATGTTGCGTAAAAACAGAAATTTATGCAACAATTTTACGATTGCAATTATTTAAAATATTTCTGTTGTTTTCCTTGTTCTCCAATTCTATTGTTGATATTTCAAATATTTTTGTTTTCATTACGAAAATGGTTGTTATTTTAGTTACGCAACAATAATTCATCATCATATACTCGTAAAATCCTATTTTGTTAACTTGATTATATGCTTTGTGTTGTTTGTTTGTTTATGTATTGGTATTGGTATACTTGTGTACGTTTTACTTGAATCTGACAAGCATTTTTGCTTCAGTTACAGTAACTGTTTTGAAGATTACGTACCAAATGAAATACGATACTGGTCTGGAAATTCATGTGCTTCGTTATCTTGGTAACTAAAACAGGCTCCTGAAATTTCAATTCATAACAAAAAAAAAACAACATAAGAAAAAAAAACAGAAGAAAATAAATAACAACAGCAATACCGTAGTAGATGTACACAAATTACAATGAAAAGCTTTTTTTGAGAGGCAAACCATTCAGAGTGCTTATCAGATTTGTAAAGATTTCCTCTTTTTTTCCTCGTTTTGCTGTCATTGAATTTGTTTTGTTGGTTGTTTATTGTCTTTCAGGGTTTTTTCTATTCAACATTGGTTTTAGAGATGTATTGAAAAAATAGACAGAAAAGTAAAAGAAGATTATAAATAAACGAAACATATGTTGACAGCTTTTTACGTAATGTAAACAACGGGAGGAGTTTACCATACCATGTTAATTCTTCAAGTAACGATTGAATCCAAATCGTAATCATTGGACGGCACGTTGATATAGTTAAAAACGAAAATAATAAAGTAGACTTATTGAAATGTTCTATTCTATCATTAAAATGTAATTGTTTTAAGTATTTTTTAATTTCCCGTTTCATCATCGAAGTAAATTTTATCCTCATGTATTACGCTTTGAAAGCCTTGAGATATAAATCAGGAGTTTTGTTAGAATATCCAAAGCCATACATGAGTATATTCCGAAACCTTAAAAAGTCGTAAAAATAGATTACAAATTACCAGCTCAGTTTTCGAATTTATAAAGGGAAAAAACAAGGTACATTATTTGAAAATTTATTTGGATTTTTTTTAGCTAATAATTGAACACTTGTTTCCATACTGAAAGTTCTATTTTTCGATAGCTTTTGATCTCTTAACATTGCTTTAATTTTATCCTTCAAAATTTTTTGTACATTGATGTGAGGCCTGTAAGCATATAATCAAATGGGTATGAATTTGTTATGATTATTGAATATGGTAAGACCTACAGCGTTGTTATTAAGAGTAGCAAATAGAGGGTTTTGTAAGACCTTGTCTATAATATTGTTACGAAAATGGAAACGGTGTAATATCATTTCACATTAAAACAATAAGCAAAAGCTACAAAAACAAAGACCATGAGTAAGAAAGAGCAGGGGATAGATAACGATACGCAACGTAAGCGAGTGCAGCAACAAGCAATGTGAACAAAATACACAAACAACAGTGAAGTCGCGATATAACTCTCGAGAAGGCGAATACAAGAACATTTTACTTCCAGCACCTTCATCAGACTGCTTGTTTGGGCATATAAAAAGGCAAGACAAAGCAGACAACCAGTCAGTAAGAATTCAGTCAGTTTTGTGTTAAGACGCGTTGCATGCGAAGTAAACAGTCGTGGTTTGAAGATTGCCGTTGTGAAGATCTACCGAAGAGTTGTTAGCGTTTGTGAACAAGCAATTATTGTTGGACATATCAAGTTGCATACGGTGGCACACAAAGGTAATGCAAACAATAGAGAGTTTAATTGAAACAAAACACAAATTTATTTTTATTTTGTTGGCAATCAACGAACTCATTTTTCAAACATTTTTAAAAAGGTAAAAACGTAACAATATTAACTCTTCCCTCGTTGGATGCACAAAGATAAACGGAATATATTGATGTTATCTACAAAGTTACATACAGTATTGGAATATGCAGAGAGAAAATTATTATTAAATTTTGTTGTTGTTCTTCAGTAGGTTAGGTTAGGTTAGAGGACGTGTACTTGTCAATCAAGACAAGTACAGTACCCGGAGGTCGAAATGACCCATTGTACAACGTCCTAGTTTCTCACACCACTTATGTTGTGTGTGTTCATTTTATACATGAGTGGTGGGACCTACAGTTTAAAGTCGACTTCGAACGACAGATTTTTGAGAAACATTTCATGGCAATTTTATTTTCTCTCAGAGTTTTTACCAGAAATCTGCTGAGAGGAAGTCGCGAGGAAGTTGTTGTTCAGTAAGTTTTTATAATTTTATGAAGTCGCCGCAGTGTTGTAGGTAGTGCGATGGGAGCCCATGGTTCAAACACCTGGATTAACATCTCGGACAATATGAAATATGAATAAAATTATGTGTTTCGGCGACTTCTTCTCAGCAGTCTGCTGGCAAAAGTATAAAAGTACTACAGTATGGTTGTTCAGGAATCGTTGTAGTCTAGTAGATAGTGTATTGGCTTAGTAGACGTGGGGGCACGATTCAAACCTCAGGTCGGACATCTGTAACAAAACGAAATATGAAAAATGCAGATTTCTGGCAAAAAACTTAAGGGAGTAAATAAATCTGTCGCTCGGAGTCCGTCGTTAAACTGTAGGTCCTGTCAACGAGATCGTAATGGTTGCTAAAGTAATGTAATGATTAGTGGAGTAAGTCTTATACATTTGTATTGTGGTTCGAATTCCAATCCAAAACATTGGAAGTTTTTATCGGTAGAACAGTATTCTTCCCAATGGTTTCGGGGTTTTATTATGCAGCACAAAGTTTATACATCATCCGAAAGCCATATTATTAATCGATAACTAAATTGTTCAATTCTAGACATTTAAAAAATATCTTAAGAATCCAAAAAAAAAACCAAACAAGAAAACAGTCATAACAGCAGGGATATCAGGGAAACGTGTAATAACACAAAAAAATTACAATAAACAATTTATAAAAACTTCAACAAATAAACAGTGAGAAGACTAGAAGTTGACAAACTGAAAACGGACGAGAAATAAATAGACTGTAGGGTAGCATTACCAATGAATTATATTAAAGATGAAAAGATGTTATTAGCCCAGATTTATCAATAAAGGTGTGTTGCTGAATTTAAATAAATAAAGGATTGCTATTCTAGAAATAAATAGCAACAAATGAAAGCAAACAATCAGCGGCTGACTTCCAAAAAGTATCAATACAAAGTTTGTATGCAGTTCTACTACGGTATATACATTTTGTAGATATGCTAAGTAACCAAACAATGCATCAACTACAAATCCGATGCCTGATTGCTTTTTGACTACGTTAAAAATACACGTTGACGACGTTTTGAAATATTATACATTTTAAACATTTTGTACAGCGGCTTTATGAAACACTATACTTTGTTCAAATACAAACCAACTAGTATTTTGAAAGTCAGCCAGCCTTTCAATAGTCAAATCCACATTAAATATTGGTTTTTAAAACACAACAAGTCACCTTGGTCTTTGGAGCGGTGTGGGCTTACCAACGTTAATTCGAGAGTTCTAACCGTTGTTCCGACATATTGAAAAAAGAAACAATATGGAAATATATATCTATGGTTACCACCTCTCAGCAGCCTTGTAGGATAAGCTCTTACCGTGAACTAATTGTCAAGGAAATGCTTCCCAAATTTGTCACTCGAGTTCGACGTTATAACGTCGATCCAGCAAGTTGGTGTTCCAATTGCTACATACATACATAATTGGTCATTACAACCCTTCAGTCAGGAATACGACCTAGCTTCTCACATCACTTATGCTGTGTGAGTTAATTTTATACATGGGTGGCCGGACCTACAGTTTAAAGTCGACTCCGAGCGACAGATATTTCTGAGAGACTTTTCGTGAACATTTTATTTACTCTCAGAGTTTTTGCCAGAAATCTGCTGAGAGGGAGTCACCGAAGAAATATTTCTTTCATATTTCGTCGTATCCCCCTCCTTTCATTAAGGAATATAGTCCCATATTATAGGGCATCTTTTTAATGTTTCTTTGGTTTGTATTAGTTTCATTTATACAGGCCTTCCAGCACAGCAATTTATTGCTTTATTGTTGTAAAACCTAGAATAATAGGGTTGCCATCTTACCATCGTATTGAAACACTGTCTACTGTCAAGTTGTGTTGCAAACAGCGGAGAGAAACTTTTGGATTATTAAGTTTTATTCTTTCTCAAGACTTCGCAATGCCTGACCTGGTTATGATGTTTGTTAGGATACCTTCTAATTGTATTATACGCAAGGGATTGAAGTCATTTTATTGTATGAATTTGCAAATGATGAAATTTTTTTTGCATTCTTTGCAATTTGGATGTTGACATCTCTAGATGAAATCGTGAAGAGGATTGTTAATAATATAGACACTTTAGCTGGCACATACATACATACATACACAATTAGTCATTACAATCGTACTTACCACTTATGTTGTGTGGGTTAAATTTAAACATGAGCGGCGGTATCTACAGTTTAAAATCGATTCCAAAAAACAAATTCTTTAGAGAAATATTTCATGGCAATTTTATTTACTCAGGTGGTACGCACTCCATATTTGCTTGATGTTATGCAAATCAAGTTCTTTCCGAAACGTTTACTAGAACGATATATATACATACATACATAATTGGTCAGGATTACGGCCTAGCTTCTCACACCACTCATGTTGTGTGTGTTAATTTTATACATGAGTGGAGGGACCTACAGTTTAAAGTCGACTCCGAACGACAGATTTTTGAGAGATTTTTTATGGCAATTTTATATTTACTCTCAGAGTTTTTGCCAGAAATCTGCTGACAGGAAGTCGCCGAAGAAATATTTTTTTCATATTTCGTTTTGATGGAGATGCCTGACCTGCGCTTTGAACCGAGACCTTACGTCTAATAAGCCAGCACACTACCTACTAGACTATGGCGACTTCAACGGTAAACTGATAACCAAAACGATGTAAAGGAATCTTTACATGGTGAAATAATCTTTATTAAATATTTATCAGATGTGGCAGGCGACGAGCGCTCTACAGCCATTATTAAAATATGAGCCTTAATTCTTTCAAATGGTATGCTTTTGTTGACCATATTCTGTAATAAATGTATTACCATGAAGTTAATCACTAGAATACCAAGCTTTTATTTCACATATTGATGATACGTACACGTATTCAGTAAATTTGGTAATTTGTGGATAGGGACCACTGTAACATCACGTTTGAATAGCATTTTCATACATCGTATGAGATGTGATCACATGACCGTATGAAAACACTGTTACAATTTACCCATGAAATTTCATATTCAAACTCAATTGAAAGTCAAAAACAATAGAATTATTGTTATTTCACTGAAATGTACACAAAATAATATCAAAAATCTTAATCCCGACATAACAGCACTCTCACTGGCATACTATAGGCAGAAATTGTTGTTTTTTTCTCGTTTTGACTCCCTCATACGGGTGTAATCGGAATATCTATAACGTCACCTATAATGCCGAAACGTATTTTCATGTTTTCCTTCTTACAGTGTTTGTTGTTGCTGAATTATAGCAATGGCATCAGCATCAGCATATATTTATGTATATGTATATGGACATGGACCATTAATATAAATACAAATACATTTGTATGTGTGTATGTGTGTGTGTGCGTATGTGTAAGGATGAATAAATATTTTTATATTCTGTACATAAGAAATGTATATAAATAAAGGCGTGTGTACTGGGAAAGAGGATGATGTTTAAGTTTTTATTAGAGTTTGATTTCATTTCCTGCTTTGCCATTTTTATATATTTTTGTAGGGCTTTTATTGTCACACTACAGTCTTAACCCCATGTTCTTTTTCAAATTATAAACAGTGGACTGAAGGAGGTTTTTTTTTGAGACCAATACTCTGGAGATGATCTCTATTCATGGAGTGCATTGTGTTGAAGTATAGTTTAGTTTATATGCGAAAGGACCATTGCGACCATTTTTGTTTTGAGAATTGCTTCTTAGTAATAATTCTCATTTTCTTTTTTCTATTGCAAGTAATCACATATAATGTCAGACAAACACCCAATGTCTCTAGTAGAAATCGAACCCACAGCCTCGGCATTTGAAGTTCAGAACACTACCAATTAGCCCATCGGGCACTTAATGAAGTTTTCTGTTTATTAAATACCCACGTATACAATTCCAAATAATATTAGTTGAGCTTTGGCAAGCTATTCCTTATAGCAATATTTCTTTAGCAAGTATATGTGCTCCTAATTTTTAGAGGTTAAAACTAACGTCAGTATTTAAAAAGTACAAACAAATTAAACGACAAAATATAGTTTTGTTGTGCACTATTCAACCTTGAATCGGAAGCTTTTTTAAATCCGGAAAAAAGGTTTGCCATCACCGACTTATTAACAACTCGGGTGCAGTCATTCTTTGATTAGGATGAGGTGAATAAGCCCAATTTGAATGTGTTTAAGGTTTAATATTGTTCCTCGTGTAGTGTTCTATGAACACTCAAGCAGTGGCAGCCACGAAGTGCTATTTTTATATCTGAGCAGCAACTCCACAACCTATTTATAGGTTTGCAGACAGTGTAAAAGAGATGCTGAAGCATTCTGCATGTAACAAACACCCTTCTGACAAAAAAGTGGTTTGGTTGCTTAAGATGCTTGAAAGATCACTGGATTACACAATATTTTGTGGATACACATTGTTTCTGGACTGAACTTTTAAAGTTAAGTTTATGTTAGACGTTGCCATATTATATATCATTTTCAATACAGCAACTTCAAATATAAACAAAGTGAGCAAGTACAACAACAAAAAGAAGCCCGTCGTTGCCACTGCGTTTAAATAAAACTTGTTTAATTTGAGCAGTATTATCGACATTGCTAGGCAACTGCCATATTTTTGAAAAAGTTAACTTTATTTTATCTGTAAGTTGTAATAACGAAAATAAGTTAAAGTTAACATTAAAGTTCAATTTAGCTAAAGGTACCTTTAACTAAAGCCAAGTTTAACGGGAAGTTGTAATAATGGCTGTAATTAAATTAAGTAAGATTTATGTTTCTCGGTTTTTTCATTTCTGTAAGACCACTGTGCATGCATACTTTGTTTTCTTTGTGGTATTGTTTTTCCCTACAGAATCGCTTGCTTTTGCTTTGGCTTTTGCCTTTCATTTAAATTTCACTTCTTCATGATGTTGCTGTAATATTTACGTAAATAAACGGATACATTCCCCAATAAAAGTAAAGTATTACGCAAAAAAAAACTTGCCATTGTTACGAAAAAGTACCGTAATATTTTATAGTTATATTGTTTATTGTTATTGTATTCAAAAAAGAAAAGAAGATTTATGATTCAGTAGTGCTGTACCAACCAACTAGTCTTACATATATTTCCCTGTGACGTTTGGCTTTAAATTTTCAAGATAATAAATACACTTTTAAGTTACTGAATTCGTTATTGTTTTTTTTTTAGAAATAATAAAATAGTTGCCATTAATCTGGTTGTCCAACTAAATTTAAGGCTTCTATGCAAAAACTCTGAATAAAAATGTAATTTTTTTGTAAACATTTTATTTAAATTTTGATCACATTTCCGATTAATGTCAGTTCAGCAAAACGTAAAAAAATGGGGAATTTTTTTACGCTTAAAAGTTTAATTGAAATGAAAAACATGTTTTCCAATTTTTTCCTTTTTTTTCAACCACAAAAATATACACGAGCCGTAGTGCAATACTATGTATGTAAGTGTGGCTTAAAATCAAAATAATAAAAAAATCAATTGTCAACTTAATACCGTTTAAATTAAGGATTTATAAGTTTTTTATGAGGTTTTATAAATGGTACATACATACGTACACAATGGTACATACATGCGCACCATACATATGCAAATTTTGGGCATTTTGTTTTCATCGAAATGGAATTGAATGTAAAACAAGTAGAAGCGATTAAAGTTTTGGAAAATTTAATTTCAATAAAACGAAACTTTTTTTTATTGCAAATACTATGGCAGCAATATAAAAAAGGAATGAAATCTCCTTATAAAAATGAAATTACAAGATTATTTTAAGCTGAGATTGCAATCGAAAAAACAAAAAATTTATATTTTAACAGCCAAAAAAATTTGACAATTTATTAAGACATTCGCATCGGGATATTTTCACCTATAAATCAGAGTATTTTTTATAAATTTCGAAATTGATTCACTGACTAGATTGAAGTGAATGTTTTTAGGTCAAAATTAAAAATTAAGTACCCTGGTAATCTAATGGGTAGTGTTCTAGACTACAAGGTGTGAGCGTGAAAATACACCTGAGTAACTACATATATGTATATATATATATATGCTGTCTCATCAAATGAACTTCCATTTCAAAAGTTTTCAAAATTTTTGATGGATCTTGATTGTTTACCTGAGAATTTGCTCTTTGCACCCTTGAACGACTACCAAAAGTAATCTAATATTTCCGTTTTTCGCAAATATCATTATTTCGCTTTGCGCAAACATTAAACACTTAAGATCCATCAAAAATTCTGAAAATTTTTAACTTAAAGTTCATTTGATAAGAGAACATATATAAAAAAAATAACACAGCTGTTATACTCTTTAAAAATAACTACGATAATTTTTGTCCGATTTGATCAAACGAAGTATCAGTCTCTTCACAAGATAATGCACTTTAAAAATATCACCACTTGTTCAATAGTTTTTAATTTAACTTTCCAATTAGAAATGGCCAAACTTGGAAAAATAAGAAAAAATAATAATTTCCACGTTTACCCCATCAAATCTCATAACATATAAGTTTGAACAAAATGTTTGTGTATATAATTTGAAAGGCTAATCTCTCCCCTTTTTAAAAAACTTTGGATTATTAAAATAGGTTGAAACATATTTGGGTAAACAATAATTTTGTGCAAAAAGATAAAAAAACCGTTTTTGTCAAATAAAACAAGTTTGGAGGGTTGGAGAAGTATAAAAAAACCATTTTTGAGTTCCACTCAACTAACAGAACAACATAGACATAGTAGTTACTCGGGTGTATTTAATTTTTTGTATTTTGTCGCATAGTGCTATAAGCGTGAGGATCGTGGTCCGATTCCCACCACAGACTCTGGGGTGCGACACTACACCGAGCATATGGTCAAGTCACTCAGCTCGTATAAAATTAAAATAAAATTTATAATTGTATTGTATTAATAAATAAATAAATGAATAAAAAACTAAGTTTTAATGATAAATAAAAGAAATTTTCTTCAAAGTATTACCAATTTGCTGTTTACACATTTTTCCCTTCTTTCACACAATTTGTGGATTCCAATTCAATAAAACAGTTCGCTTTTAAACAACAATAATTAGTCAATCAAGCTTTTCGACATCCTGGTAGGAATCGAAGTCCTGCTGTCTAATCGATAATAGCAAAAAGTAGTAGAAAAAAGCCAAGTCTGGGTCACAAGGCGGCTGGGGTAACAGCTTCCAGCCTTATGCTCTGATTGTATCCTAAAGCGGCCTTATTTTGCGTGCAGGTGCATTATCTTGTAGCTAAACTACCTTGTCGTGTCTAGCGACTCATTCAGATCTTTTTCGATCGATGTATGATTAAAATTTATCATTTATTGTCAATGGCGGTGTGTATTAAATTTATTACCAAATTTTACAAGGTTATGGTACACCAAACCTTTCTGATACCACCAAACACACAACCTGCTGAATTTAATGGTTGTCTCGGATTACATAACATAATTGGTCATTACAACCCACAGGATTACAACCTAGCTTCTTCCACCACTTATGTTGTGTGTGAATCAGAGTTCAGCAATGAATCGTTTTTTCGCTACTCATAAGTACTCATGAAATTTTGAGTATGAGTGAGTCAACAGTATTGAAATTCAACTACTCTGATTCATTCATACTCACTACAACATTGATTTATAAGTACAGGTTGCAATGAGTATGAGTACAACGTTGACATCAAACTCATAATATTCGAAATATGTTTGATTCATACGCCTACTCATTCAGATTCATAAATTTAGAAAAATACTTATAATACTCATAAATGATTCGAGTGATTCGAATCATTTATCAAAATTTACAGTCGTAGTTGTTGTTGCATTTACAAAAAAAAAGAAGAAAGAAAAAGACAAAGACAGCAAGCAAAGCAAACACACAACCTTCTAGTGAGTATTGTAGTGTTCGTACGCAAATCATACTTATTTTGTAATTCTTGAAAATGTTGCGTCATGGAGAGTCGAAATCAAGAACATCATGCGTATTGTTAAGTATGTGTACGATGAGTACTTCAAACTTTGAATATGAGTATGATATTAAAATAAGTATGAATGCGTATAAGTATCAGAAATTATAAGTATTATTCGAATGTACTCATCTTTTTGAATACTCATTGCTGATCTCTGCTACATATGTACCTACTTCCAGAGGCCAGTCACGGCTGCCGTATTTGAAATTCCATTTCTAAACGGAACAATAGTGTTTCACAACAAAATACATATTTCAAACCATTTGTTTTATTACATTTTTAAATTTAAAATTTTAAATGGCCCACGCTTTATTTAAACCAACCTACTCCTCATGGCTGCTGTCATGTATTATGCTTAAATATCTTAATTGGCATGCTGTCAATTGTCAAACCAGGTTGATGCATGTTATCTTTAAAGAAGTTTTTAATTCCTAGGAACATGTTACTTGTAAATAAACATTTTGCTTTACATGAGTATACTCATGTTCATTAAATTCCAACACAGATAAATAAAGAAAACACTGGAAAAACATCTTATATTCAAAAAGTTCACCTTTTTTCTCCAGCACCATCAAAGCAAATTGTTCCAGCACCAGCATTATTATAATAGAAAATCCCTTAAAGAGTCTACAAAACAAAATCACTTTTGCACTGCAAATTATAGTCTGAGAACATCTGACGAATGTATTTTTATGCAAAAAGATTTGTTGTTTGCTTTGATGTCAACCACTTTGGCCTTTTAATTTCGCAACACATATACGCTCATTGTTATTTGTACTGTAATTAGTTTCATTCTCGACCATTAATGGTGTAAAGAGGTTTTCGTTTTACTTTGAAGAGGCCTCTTTATGAGAAAACTTAAATCCCCAACCATCGCATTGTCAGCATCATTTGAATTTCTGCTGTGATTTTTTCTTTTTAATTTTTGTTTAATTTTAATTCGTATGCAAGCTTTGTAATCAAATTATATATGAAATGATGATTTAAAATGCAAATAAATCAAAGTAATTAATTAATGTGCTATTCACTAAAAAAAAACGATGACAAAATTAAGTGAAAAATTGCAGACGTATTCACATTTTATGATTGTATCATATGAGTATGATCAAGACAATTATGTGTGACAAATAAAACGAACGGAAAGAATAAAATGTTTAATAAGAATCTAATTTCATAATTTTAATGAATCATTTGCGATATTTTTTGTCGCCAAAGAAATAATATGTTCTAGATCACCATAGGTTAGCAGAGATCTACCACGTGTGCTGGTATGAAGTGAGCGTCAAGATAGAAATATCTCCAAAGGGAACATTTATTGTGAACGAACTTTAATTTTTTTAATGATATCCAGTATACATCAAATCACAGAGCAAACAGCATCAGCTTTTTTCAACGAGTTGAAGATGACGAATTTTGTACCAAAAAAATTACAATGTTTTGCGGAAAGTGTTAATGATTTTTTTGTTTCACACAACATACATACATAATTGGTCATTATAACTCTTCAGTCAGGATTACGACCTAGTTTCTCACACCACTTATGTTGTGTGTGTTAATTTTATACATGAGTGGTGGGACCTACAGTTTAAAGTCGACTCCGAACGACAGATTTTTGAGAAACTTTTTCATGGCAATTTTATTTACTCTCAGAGTTTTTTGCCAAAAATTTGCTGAGAGGAAGTCGCCGAAGAAATATTTTTTCATAATTTCGTTTTGATGTCTGACCTGGGGTTTGAACCTTACGTCTAATAAGCCAACACACCTACTAGACTACGGCGACTTGTTTATTCTGACCTCAGTTTAATAATTTATTGATTATAAAAGCCTCGTTACAAAGCCATCTAACACTAAAGGTACTCTGTATCCCTGGAAGGCTTTGTTTTTCTCTTATCTTTCATTTCACCAATCAGTTTACAATCACTTTCTCAGTTGCTTGCAATCAAACATAAAATCATTATTTTTTTTATATTAAATTTTGCCATTTATAACCAAGCAAAAACTGATGTATTCGTATATTTCAATCGATAAAATCAATTGGCAGGCATATAACACATACATACATACATACATACATAGCTATGCAAACAATAAAACGTTTTCCAATTAACCGATTTCTTTTTAGTACACTTGGCAAATGCGGGATTAAACTAAACATAGCTAGTTATTGTCTAGTTGTTACGAGAATAAAAAGAAGAATAACTCACACCATTTACCGAACATACATGCAATTTTACAATTGTTAAGTAAATAATGTTTCTGGTCATAAAGCAGCACAATCACCATCTAAACTATACGGAATGCATCTTTTTGGTATATGAACTGTTGAAATGTGTTATGGCAATATTGTGTCATGATTTTGATTGGTCTCCACTTAAACGAAATACATACATACATATACCCCTACATCTACGAGAGTTGTTAGTATTTCAGGATATTTGCTTTTGTAATTGATTTCAGTAATCAAACTAAATGGCGCACAACAAACTTTATTAACGTATTTTGATTGTCCTATCACAGGCATCACAATAAAGATCTTTGCAAACGTAATCTCTGACACACTTTCTCATTTTCAAACAGCGTGTTGGCAATCAGTTGGCATTATAGCCAACATAAAATGACTGTTTAAGTTATTGCTTAAGCTGAATGCCTTTCACATTGGCAGCCCATTAACATCCGAATGTATTGTGTTGTTTTGTTAATAGCGAATTAAATTAAGCTCAACTGTGTTTCTATGCACGACAGCATTATTTTGGCATTTTCCATAACCTCTACATACATACTCTTTGGCTTTCAAAGGCTTTTGGTTTCTTTTTTTGCAGAAGTCTTAAGGAAAAACAATAATTAAATTGGAGAAAACATAATTAATTATCTCAAGTTTACGAAATACAGTCAGCGTCAAAAGAAAGCGTACATAATTAAAAATTTACTTTCGGATATTTGCTAGAAATCTGCTTAGAGTAGAAACACTTTTTTTCATATTTGGTTCTGCTGGAGATAACTGATCTGGGTATTGAACCGTGGCCTCAAGTCTAATAAGCCAACACACATACTATTACAGCGTCTTTATTATTTATTTGGCGCAGTTTGATACGTTGATAATGCCGATAAAAAATGTACAATAATTTTCTTATTTTTCATCAAATCTTACCTTACGCACTGTTTACATACATACATAACTGGCCATTACAACCCTTCAGTCAGGATTACGACCTAGCTTCCTACACCATCCATGTTGTGTGCCTTTATCGTATACATGAGTGGCGGGACCTACAGTTTAACGTCGACTCCGAACGACAGATTTTTGAGAAACTTTTTCATGGCAGGTTTATTTGCTCTCAGAGTTTTTGCCAGAATTCTGCTGAGAGGAAGTTGCCGAAGAAATATTTTTTTTTCATATTTCGTTTTGATTTCTGACCTTGGATACAAAACCGGGCTTTACGTCTAATAAGCCAACACACTACCTACTAGACTATGGCGACTACGCACTGCTTACTATTCCTTTAATTCCGAATACAACTCTGTAGTCATGATTACTAGCTTTTCATAACACCCAAGTAATGTATGTTAATTTTATAGATTTTATTTACCAGGCGTACCGGTATGTGAGTGTCAAGATGCAAATGTCTAAATGTTAACATTTATTGTGAACGCGCCTTAATTTTTAAGTTGGTGAACAATCAACATCACACCACCATATTTTTTCATCGTGTTAAAAATGGCGAATTTTGTACCCAAAAATGATGACCTGAAAGCATTATATTTTTTGTTTTCATTTGAAGAAAATTCGCATCGAATGCTTGTCAGGGAATATGGTGACCATACTGTATCATAAGCAACGTATATACGATTTTCATGTAAGAAATGAAGAAAGTGGAAGACCGGCAAAAAAGTTTGAAGACAATGATACTCTGAGTCAGATAAAACATAAAACATTTTCTGACCATTTAAAAGCTATGGCATGCGCATGAATTGAATGCCAGACAGATGGGAGACCTTAAAACCACTTGTGAAATTTTGCTTTAAAGAAACGATAAGAAATCAATGTTGCATTAAACTGTTACTGGCGTTGACAACATTATAAACGGAAAACAAAATCACATTAATTCGGGAAAAACAGATCAATTCGACAAAAAGAAAATACTGTGTGTCTGATGGAACTAGAAAAGTAGTGTACCTTGAGCTTCCGTGCGGTAATCTGGGACAACCATCAACTTCGACTGCAAAACCACATCTATTCGGTGGGAAGCAATGATGGGTATATGGTGGTATAAGAAGGGTGTGGTGTGCCACGATATTTTAAAATCTGGTGAAATCGTTAATGTAGATCGCTAACGACAACTAATGATCAATTTAAACCATACATCGATCGAAAAAAATCAGGATAGGTTGTGGGACACAGCAAATAAGTTTGCAACTTAACAATGCACCTGTAAATAAAGCAAAACCGGTTCAGAATACAATCAAAGCATTGGACTGGGAGTTGCTACCACACCCTTCGTTTGCACCAGACTTGACTCCATCAGTTGGTTTCATCGATGGGAAACCCTTTGGCTGAGCAGCAACTTGTTTCCCACGAGGAAGTCACAAATAGGTTGACTAATTGAATTATTTCCAAATATGAACAAAATATTTAACAAATTGCGTGAAAGATGGGAAAAATGTGAACCCAGCAATGGCCAGTAATATGAAATTTTTTTTACTTTCGTATTAAAAAATTGTGCCCTATTTTGAAATTTTTTTTACTCTCAGATCTTTCGCCAGAAGTCTAATATGGCAGGACAGCAAAGAAATATTTCATTTTTTTCGACATGTCAGAGCTGAGGTTTGTACTTCCGGGGTTTCGTCTAGTAAGGTAGCTATCGAATAGATTACGGCAATCACTAAAACCCAACTAATTTAGATTTTTCTTAATTCTTCCCACTAAGCGCAATTACAACTTGCCGTTAACTAAAGGGAGGATCTTAACAGGCAGATAATTGTCTTTCATTATTATAAGTGGACGATAAGGTAGAAGTAAGCGTTAAGCTAAAGGGAAGATCATCCTACTGGTAACTTCTAAAGTTAAGTTTATGTTTGAACTTGGCATATCATATATTAGTTTCAATATGGCAAGTTTAAATATAAACAAAGCGAACAAATACAACAACAAAAAAAGAAGCCCGTCGTTCCCACTGCGTTTAAATAAAATTTGTTTAATTTGAGCAGTATTATCGACATTTCTCCGCAACTGCCATACTTTTTATTTATCTGTATATATATATATATATTTCATTTTATCTGTAAGTTGTAATAACGAAAATAAGTTAAAGGTGACTTTAAAGTTCACTTTAGTTAAAGTTACCTTTAACTAAGCCCAACTTTAACGGAAAGTTGTAATAATGGCCCTTAAAGTATTAAATTTAATTTAAATTCTGAAATTATAGAATAGAATTTTTAGGACACGAGGATAATTTTTTATTTTATTTTAAATGCAAAGTGACGAGGTGTACCAATAAGCGTTAATTTGCTTCAATTTCCACGTTCAATTCTAATTTGCAGACGCTTTAATGAAGAGAAACACTCTGCGGCAATTGTGAATGTCATAAGGCATACGGTGAACAGGGTTACGATGCATAACAAAATGAAATTAAATCTTTCGGTTTTCTCTTTAAATTCCTTGCCTTTATTTGTTAAGTTCCATGCAAGAAAAAATTAAATATGAAAACATTAAAAAAAATATGTGGAGGCATGTCTGTTTCATATGTGAATGTTGCAAACATCTGGACCATATACTCCATATACAGTGGGCAGTAAAAGTCTTAGTACGGCAAAATATTTTGGCTTACTACTCTTGCACAAAGTCCCGATATGACTTCAAGACAGTATTTAGGAGATCATTTGAAAGAACGGTTACGTAATCGCTAAACCTCAAACAAAACATAACCGAAAAACTTGTACAAGGTGCCACCAGAAAACACAAAACAAAACTTGTATATTCGATTTCAAATGGGTTAAATGGCGTGCTTGACCTTAAGGGACATTCTACTAAATACAAGGGATAACATTTTCATATATTAGCACTTTGAATTTTAAATTTACTCAGGTTTCTCCTTGGCGGTACCTATGGAGTCATCTGAAACTTTTCCTTATTTTTCTCATGTTTTATGAAAAACATCAAAAAATTGTTTGTTTTATAATAAAAGAGAAATAAATTAATAAAGTAAATATATAAAATATAAATTTTTATAGATTTTGGCTAAACTTCATAAAATTGCTAAAATATATTGCCGTACTATGACTTTTGCTGTCCACTGTATATTGTTGGAGTGAAATGTGTATTGAATTATTTCTACAGCTGACATGAAAACAAATTAGAAACAGAGTTTGAAAAGAGAAAAATTTACTCAAAAGAGAACAAAAAAAAAAAAGAAAAAGAAAGAAAGACATTTATTGATATGTTGTTGCCACTTGCAACATAAAAGCAAGGTGTTAGTGAAGAAATTGCTGATTTTGTCGATAAGCCGAGGCTGTAAATCAAATTTGAGTGAAAGATTTTCCATTGGGGAATAGTTTCTACATGAATAATGGCCAATAAATGCTACCAAAAGAAGATAAATGTTGATTAAAATAAAACAGAAAAAGTATTTTAAGAAGTGAAAGCCTGAATATACACGCATTAACATACGCGAGCATAAAGTATACATACGTATCCAGAATTTGGTAATACGAAATTGTGATTAGGGGAGCAAAATGTGACAAAAAGCATGCGAATTAATAATTCATAATAAATAACAAATTCTAAAGAATAAAATCTTAACGAACCTCTAGTAGGGATGATAATTGATGCCACTATTAATGAATTTAAATATAAAAGCTGTGGATTAAAGTTTTACACCAAACAGTCTGGTAATACAATAGGATATCATTTGAACTAAACTTTGGTCACCTATAAATACTTATCTAAACTTCTATAAAACAGCTGTAAATGGAATTTGGCTTTACCATTACACTTAGAGCTGATTAAGCTTCACCATATTCATCGTTTTGACGCCGTAGTCTAGTAGCTAGTGTGTTGGCCTATTAGACGTGAGACCATGGTTCAAACCCCAGTTCAGACATCAATAAAACGAAATAAATAAAAAAAATTCGGCGACATTCTCTCACCAGACTTCTGGCAAAAAGTCTGAGAGCAATGCTTTTGTAATTGATTTCAGTAATCAAACTAAATGGCGCACAACAAACTTTATTAACGTATTTTGATTGTCCTATCACAGGCATCACAATAAAGATCTTTGCAAACGTAATCTCTGACACACTTTCTCATTTTCAAACAGCGTGTTGGCAATCAGTTGGCATTATAGCCAACATAAAATGACTGTTTAAGTTATTGCTTAAGCTGAATGCCTTTCACATTGGCAGCCCATTAACATCCGAATGTATTGTGTTGTTTTGTTAATAGCGAATTAAATTAAGCTCAACTGTGTTTCTATGCACGACAGCATTATTTTGGCATTTTCCATAACCTCTACATACATACTCTTTGGCTTTCAAAGGCTTTTGGTTTCTTTTTTTGCAGAAGTCTTAAGGAAAAACAATAATTAAATTGGAGAAAACATAATTAATTATCTCAAGTTTACGAAATACAGTCAGCGTCAAAAGAAAGCGTACATAATTAAAAATTTACTTTCGGATATTTGCTAGAAATCTGCTTAGAGTAGAAACACTTTTTTTCATATTTGGTTCTGCTGGAGATAACTGATCTGGGTATTGAACCGTGGCCTCAAGTCTAATAAGCCAACACACATACTATTACAGCGTCTTTATTATTTATTTGGCGCAGTTTGATACGTTGATAATGCCGATAAAAAATGTACAATAATTTTCTTATTTTTCATCAAATCTTACCTTACGCACTGTTTACATACATACATAACTGGCCATTACAACCCTTCAGTCAGGATTACGACCTAGCTTCCTACACCATCCATGTTGTGTGCCTTTATCGTATACATGAGTGGCGGGACCTACAGTTTAACGTCGACTCCGAACGACAGATTTTTGAGAAACTTTTTCATGGCAGGTTTATTTGCTCTCAGAGTTTTTGCCAGAATTCTGCTGAGAGGAAGTTGCCGAAGAAATATTTTTTTTTCATATTTCGTTTTGATTTCTGACCTTGGATACAAAACCGGGCTTTACGTCTAATAAGCCAACACACTACCTACTAGACTATGGCGACTACGCACTGCTTACTATTCCTTTAATTCCGAATACAACTCTGTAGTCATGATTACTAGCTTTTCATAACACCCAAGTAATGTATGTTAATTTTATAGATTTTATTTACCAGGCGTACCGGTATGTGAGTGTCAAGATGCAAATGTCTAAATGTTAACATTTATTGTGAACGCGCCTTAATTTTTAAGTTGGTGAACAATCAACATCACACCACCATATTTTTTCATCGTGTTAAAAATGGCGAATTTTGTACCCAAAAATGATGACCTGAAAGCATTATATTTTTTGTTTTCATTTGAAGAAAATTCGCATCGAATGCTTGTCAGGGAATATGGTGACCATACTGTATCATAAGCAACGTATATACGATTTTCATGTAAGAAATGAAGAAAGTGGAAGACCGGCAAAAAAGTTTGAAGACAATGATACTCTGAGTCAGATAAAACATAAAACATTTTCTGACCATTTAAAAGCTATGGCATGCGCATGAATTGAATGCCAGACAGATGGGAGACCTTAAAACCACTTGTGAAATTTTGCTTTAAAGAAACGATAAGAAATCAATGTTGCATTAAACTGTTACTGGCGTTGACAACATTATAAACGGAAAACAAAATCACATTAATTCGGGAAAAACAGATCAATTCGACAAAAAGAAAATACTGTGTGTCTGATGGAACTAGAAAAGTAGTGTACCTTGAGCTTCCGTGCGGTAATCTGGGACAACCATCAACTTCGACTGCAAAACCACATCTATTCGGTGGGAAGCAATGATGGGTATATGGTGGTATAAGAAGGGTGTGGTGTGCCACGATATTTTAAAATCTGGTGAAATCGTTAATGTAGATCGCTAACGACAACTAATGATCAATTTAAACCATACATCGATCGAAAAAAATCAGGATAGGTTGTGGGACACAGCAAATAAGTTTGCAACTTAACAATGCACCTGTAAATAAAGCAAAACCGGTTCAGAATACAATCAAAGCATTGGACTGGGAGTTGCTACCACACCCTTCGTTTGCACCAGACTTGACTCCATCAGTTGGTTTCATCGATGGGAAACCCTTTGGCTGAGCAGCAACTTGTTTCCCACGAGGAAGTCACAAATAGGTTGACTAATTGAATTATTTCCAAATATGAACAAAATATTTAACAAATTGCGTGAAAGATGGGAAAAATGTGAACCCAGCAATGGCCAGTAATATGAAATTTTTTTTACTTTCGTATTAAAAAATTGTGCCCTATTTTGAAATTTTTTTTACTCTCAGATCTTTCGCCAGAAGTCTAATATGGCAGGACAGCAAAGAAATATTTCATTTTTTTCGACATGTCAGAGCTGAGGTTTGTACTTCCGGGGTTTCGTCTAGTAAGGTAGCTATCGAATAGATTACGGCAATCACTAAAACCCAACTAATTTAGATTTTTCTTAATTCTTCCCACTAAGCGCAATTACAACTTGCCGTTAACTAAAGGGAGGATCTTAACAGGCAGATAATTGTCTTTCATTATTATAAGTGGACGATAAGGTAGAAGTAAGCGTTAAGCTAAAGGGAAGATCATCCTACTGGTAACTTCTAAAGTTAAGTTTATGTTTGAACTTGGCATATCATATATTAGTTTCAATATGGCAAGTTTAAATATAAACAAAGCGAACAAATACAACAACAAAAAAAGAAGCCCGTCGTTCCCACTGCGTTTAAATAAAATTTGTTTAATTTGAGCAGTATTATCGACATTTCTCCGCAACTGCCATACTTTTTATTTATCTGTATATATATATATATATTTCATTTTATCTGTAAGTTGTAATAACGAAAATAAGTTAAAGGTGACTTTAAAGTTCACTTTAGTTAAAGTTACCTTTAACTAAGCCCAACTTTAACGGAAAGTTGTAATAATGGCCCTTAAAGTATTAAATTTAATTTAAATTCTGAAATTATAGAATAGAATTTTTAGGACACGAGGATAATTTTTTATTTTATTTTAAATGCAAAGTGACGAGGTGTACCAATAAGCGTTAATTTGCTTCAATTTCCACGTTCAATTCTAATTTGCAGACGCTTTAATGAAGAGAAACACTCTGCGGCAATTGTGAATGTCATAAGGCATACGGTGAACAGGGTTACGATGCATAACAAAATGAAATTAAATCTTTCGGTTTTCTCTTTAAATTCCTTGCCTTTATTTGTTAAGTTCCATGCAAGAAAAAATTAAATATGAAAACATTAAAAAAAATATGTGGAGGCATGTCTGTTTCATATGTGAATGTTGCAAACATCTGGACCATATACTCCATATACAGTGGGCAGTAAAAGTCTTAGTACGGCAAAATATTTTGGCTTACTACTCTTGCACAAAGTCCCGATATGACTTCAAGACAGTATTTAGGAGATCATTTGAAAGAACGGTTACGTAATCGCTAAACCTCAAACAAAACATAACCGAAAAACTTGTACAAGGTGCCACCAGAAAACACAAAACAAAACTTGTATATTCGATTTCAAATGGGTTAAATGGCGTGCTTGACCTTAAGGGACATTCTACTAAATACAAGGGATAACATTTTCATATATTAGCACTTTGAATTTTAAATTTACTCAGGTTTCTCCTTGGCGGTACCTATGGAGTCATCTGAAACTTTTCCTTATTTTTCTCATGTTTTATGAAAAACATCAAAAAATTGTTTGTTTTATAATAAAAGAGAAATAAATTAATAAAGTAAATATATAAAATATAAATTTTTATAGATTTTGGCTAAACTTCATAAAATTGCTAAAATATATTGCCGTACTATGACTTTTGCTGTCCACTGTATATTGTTGGAGTGAAATGTGTATTGAATTATTTCTACAGCTGACATGAAAACAAATTAGAAACAGAGTTTGAAAAGAGAAAAATTTACTCAAAAGAGAACAAAAAAAAAAAAGAAAAAGAAAGAAAGACATTTATTGATATGTTGTTGCCACTTGCAACATAAAAGCAAGGTGTTAGTGAAGAAATTGCTGATTTTGTCGATAAGCCGAGGCTGTAAATCAAATTTGAGTGAAAGATTTTCCATTGGGGAATAGTTTCTACATGAATAATGGCCAATAAATGCTACCAAAAGAAGATAAATGTTGATTAAAATAAAACAGAAAAAGTATTTTAAGAAGTGAAAGCCTGAATATACACGCATTAACATACGCGAGCATAAAGTATACATACGTATCCAGAATTTGGTAATACGAAATTGTGATTAGGGGAGCAAAATGTGACAAAAAGCATGCGAATTAATAATTCATAATAAATAACAAATTCTAAAGAATAAAATCTTAACGAACCTCTAGTAGGGATGATAATTGATGCCACTATTAATGAATTTAAATATAAAAGCTGTGGATTAAAGTTTTACACCAAACAGTCTGGTAATACAATAGGATATCATTTGAACTAAACTTTGGTCACCTATAAATACTTATCTAAACTTCTATAAAACAGCTGTAAATGGAATTTGGCTTTACCATTACACTTAGAGCTGATTAAGCTTCACCATATTCATCGTTTTGACGCCGTAGTCTAGTAGCTAGTGTGTTGGCCTATTAGACGTGAGACCATGGTTCAAACCCCAGTTCAGACATCAATAAAACGAAATAAATAAAAAAAATTCGGCGACATTCTCTCACCAGACTTCTGGCAAAAAGTCTGAGAGCAATGCTTTTGTAATTGATTTCAGTAATCAAACTAAATGGCGCACAACAAACTTTATTAACGTATTTTGATTGTCCTATCACAGGCATCACAATAAAGATCTTTGCAAACGTAATCTCTGACACACTTTCTCATTTTCAAACAGCGTGTTGGCAATCAGTTGGCATTATAGCCAACATAAAATGACTGTTTAAGTTATTGCTTAAGCTGAATGCCTTTCACATTGGCAGCCCATTAACATCCGAATGTATTGTGTTGTTTTGTTAATAGCGAAATAAATTAAGCTCAACTGTGTTTCTATGCACGACAGCATTATTTTGGCATTTTCCATAACCTCTACATACATACTCTTTGGCTTTCAAAGGCTTTTGGTTTCTTTTTTTGCAGAAGTCTTAAGGAAAAACAATAATTAAATTGGAGAAAACATAATTAATTATCTCAAGTTTACGAAATACAGTCAGCGTCAAAAGAAAGCGTACATAATTAAAAATTTACTTTCGGATATTTGCTAGAAATCTGCTTAGAGTAGAAACACTTTTTTTCATATTTGGTTCTGCTGGAGATAACTGATCTGGGTATTGAACCGTGGCCTCAAGTCTAATAAGCCAACACACATACTATTACAGCGTCTTTATTATTTATTTGGCGCAGTTTGATACGTTGATAATGCCGATAAAAAATGTACAATAATTTTCTTATTTTTCATCAAATCTTACCTTACGCACTGTTTACATACATACATAACTGGCCATTACAACCCTTCAGTCAGGATTACGACCTAGCTTCCTACACCATCCATGTTGTGTGCCTTTATCGTATACATGAGTGGCGGGACCTACAGTTTAACGTCGACTCCGAACGACAGATTTTTGAGAAACTTTTTCATGGCAGGTTTATTTGCTCTCAGAGTTTTTGCCAGAATTCTGCTGAGAGGAAGTTGCCGAAGAAATATTTTTTTTTCATATTTCGTTTTGATTTCTGACCTTGGATACAAAACCGGGCTTTACGTCTAATAAGCCAACACACTACCTACTAGACTATGGCGACTACGCACTGCTTACTATTCCTTTAATTCCGAATACAACTCTGTAGTCATGATTACTAGCTTTTCATAACACCCAAGTAATGTATGTTAATTTTATAGATTTTATTTACCAGGCGTACCGGTATGTGAGTGTCAAGATGCAAATGTCTAAATGTTAACATTTATTGTGAACGCGCCTTAATTTTTAAGTTGGTGAACAATCAACATCACACCACCATATTTTTTCATCGTGTTAAAAATGGCGAATTTTGTACCCAAAAATGATGACCTGAAAGCATTATATTTTTTGTTTTCATTTGAAGAAAATTCGCATCGAATGCTTGTCAGGGAATATGGTGACCATACTGTATCATAAGCAACGTATATACGATTTTCATGTAAGAAATGAAGAAAGTGGAAGACCGGCAAAAAAGTTTGAAGACAATGATACTCTGAGTCAGATAAAACATAAAACATTTTCTGACCATTTAAAAGCTATGGCATGCGCATGAATTGAATGCCAGACAGATGGGAGACCTTAAAACCACTTGTGAAATTTTGCTTTAAAGAAACGATAAGAAATCAATGTTGCATTAAACTGTTACTGGCGTTGACAACATTATAAACGGAAAACAAAATCACATTAATTCGGGAAAAACAGATCAATTCGACAAAAAGAAAATACTGTGTGTCTGATGGAACTAGAAAAGTAGTGTACCTTGAGCTTCCGTGCGGTAATCTGGGACAACCATCAACTTCGACTGCAAAACCACATCTATTCGGTGGGAAGCAATGATGGGTATATGGTGGTATAAGAAGGGTGTGGTGTGCCACGATATTTTAAAATCTGGTGAAATCGTTAATGTAGATCGCTAACGACAACTAATGATCAATTTAAACCATACATCGATCGAAAAAAATCAGGATAGGTTGTGGGACACAGCAAATAAGTTTGCAACTTAACAATGCACCTGTAAATAAAGCAAAACCGGTTCAGAATACAATCAAAGCATTGGACTGGGAGTTGCTACCACACCCTTCGTTTGCACCAGACTTGACTCCATCAGTTGGTTTCATCGATGGGAAACCCTTTGGCTGAGCAGCAACTTGTTTCCCACGAGGAAGTCACAAATAGGTTGACTAATTGAATTATTTCCAAATATGAACAAAATATTTAACAAATTGCGTGAAAGATGGGAAAAATGTGAACCCAGCAATGGCCAGTAATATGAAATTTTTTTTACTTTCGTATTAAAAAATTGTGCCCTATTTTGAAATTTTTTTTACTCTCAGATCTTTCGCCAGAAGTCTAATATGGCAGGACAGCAAAGAAATATTTCATTTTTTTCGACATGTCAGAGCTGAGGTTTGTACTTCCGGGGTTTCGTCTAGTAAGGTAGCTATCGAATAGATTACGGCAATCACTAAAACCCAACTAATTTAGATTTTTCTTAATTCTTCCCACTAAGCGCAATTACAACTTGCCGTTAACTAAAGGGAGGATCTTAACAGGCAGATAATTGTCTTTCATTATTATAAGTGGACGATAAGGTAGAAGTAAGCGTTAAGCTAAAGGGAAGATCATCCTACTGGTAACTTCTAAAGTTAAGTTTATGTTTGAACTTGGCATATCATATATTAGTTTCAATATGGCAAGTTTAAATATAAACAAAGCGAACAAATACAACAACAAAAAAAGAAGCCCGTCGTTCCCACTGCGTTTAAATAAAATTTGTTTAATTTGAGCAGTATTATCGACATTTCTCCGCAACTGCCATACTTTTTATTTATCTGTATATATATATATATATTTCATTTTATCTGTAAGTTGTAATAACGAAAATAAGTTAAAGGTGACTTTAAAGTTCACTTTAGTTAAAGTTACCTTTAACTAAGCCCAACTTTAACGGAAAGTTGTAATAATGGCCCTTAAAGTATTAAATTTAATTTAAATTCTGAAATTATAGAATAGAATTTTTAGGACACGAGGATAATTTTTTATTTTATTTTAAATGCAAAGTGACGAGGTGTACCAATAAGCGTTAATTTGCTTCAATTTCCACGTTCAATTCTAATTTGCAGACGCTTTAATGAAGAGAAACACTCTGCGGCAATTGTGAATGTCATAAGGCATACGGTGAACAGGGTTACGATGCATAACAAAATGAAATTAAATCTTTCGGTTTTCTCTTTAAATTCCTTGCCTTTATTTGTTAAGTTCCATGCAAGAAAAAATTAAATATGAAAACATTAAAAAAAATATGTGGAGGCATGTCTGTTTCATATGTGAATGTTGCAAACATCTGGACCATATACTCCATATACAGTGGGCAGTAAAAGTCTTAGTACGGCAAAATATTTTGGCTTACTACTCTTGCACAAAGTCCCGATATGACTTCAAGACAGTATTTAGGAGATCATTTGAAAGAACGGTTACGTAATCGCTAAACCTCAAACAAAACATAACCGAAAAACTTGTACAAGGTGCCACCAGAAAACACAAAACAAAACTTGTATATTCGATTTCAAATGGGTTAAATGGCGTGCTTGACCTTAAGGGACATTCTACTAAATACAAGGGATAACATTTTCATATATTAGCACTTTGAATTTTAAATTTACTCAGGTTTCTCCTTGGCGGTACCTATGGAGTCATCTGAAACTTTTCCTTATTTTTCTCATGTTTTATGAAAAACATCAAAAAATTGTTTGTTTTATAATAAAAGAGAAATAAATTAATAAAGTAAATATATAAAATATAAATTTTTATAGATTTTGGCTAAACTTCATAAAATTGCTAAAATATATTGCCGTACTATGACTTTTGCTGTCCACTGTATATTGTTGGAGTGAAATGTGTATTGAATTATTTCTACAGCTGACATGAAAACAAATTAGAAACAGAGTTTGAAAAGAGAAAAATTTACTCAAAAGAGAACAAAAAAAAAAAAAGAAAAAGAAAGAAAGACATTTATTGATATGTTGTTGCCACTTGCAACATAAAAGCAAGGTGTTAGTGAAGAAATTGCTGATTTTGTCGATAAGCCGAGGCTGTAAATCAAATTTGAGTGAAAGATTTTCCATTGGGGAATAGTTTCTACATGAATAATGGCCAATAAATGCTACCAAAAGAAGATAAATGTTGATTAAAATAAAACAGAAAAAGTATTTTAAGAAGTGAAAGCCTGAATATACACGCATTAACATACGCGAGCATAAAGTATACATACGTATCCAGAATTTGGTAATACGAAATTGTGATTAGGGGAGCAAAATGTGACAAAAAGCATGCGAATTAATAATTCATAATAAATAACAAATTCTAAAGAATAAAATCTTAACGAACCTCTAGTAGGGATGATAATTGATGCCACTATTAATGAATTTAAATATAAAAGCTGTGGATTAAAGTTTTACACCAAACAGTCTGGTAATACAATAGGATATCATTTGAACTAAACTTTGGTCACCTATAAATACTTATCTAAACTTCTATAAAACAGCTGTAAATGGAATTTGGCTTTACCATTACACTTAGAGCTGATTAAGCTTCACCATATTCATCGTTTTGACGCCGTAGTCTAGTAGCTAGTGTGTTGGCCTATTAGACGTGAGACCATGGTTCAAACCCCAGTTCAGACATCAATAAAACGAAATAAATAAAAAAAATTCGGCGACATTCTCTCACCAGACTTCTGGCAAAAAGTCTGAGAGCAAAGCAATTTGTCATGGAAAAGTTTCTCAAAAATCGGTCGTTTGGAGTCGACTTTGAACTGTAGGTACTGGCTCTCATGTGTAAAATTAACGTGAGAAGCTAGGCCGTAATCCTGACTGAAGGGTTGTAATGGCAAATTATGTATGTATATATGTTCACGTAATGTCAGAGACAAGAGGCACTAGCTTTTGGATTTGCAATGTGCTGATGCTATTTTTCCGGTGTCGCCATAGTCTAGAGTAAGTAGTTAAAACAAAATTCCAATACGAAATGAAATATTTCTTTCTACGACTTTCTCCCATCAGTCTTCTGGCAATAATAAATAAAATTTGCACTGAAAAGTTTCTTAAATCTGTCGATTGTTGTTCATGGTGGGTCAAGATATAAAAAAACAATTTTTCTTTCGCATATTCTGTAAAAACTTTTCTTTTTTTCTTCTTTCATTTTATGATGTTGTTTCATCAATTTTCTTAAATCTGCAATTCCTCTTTATGGCCACGAATTTCATGAAGTTTATTAAAGAAACACTTTCACCACAACTAATAGAATTTTTTAATATAAATCACCACCAAGGCAAGTGGTAGTAAAAATGCATTGGAATTCCTATAAAATTTCAGATAAAAAATCAAGCACAACTGCTATGACCCGCAAGCAATTCTAAATGCCATAAAAAACTGGAGTCCTTTTTTTATTATTTTTTTTTTCGTCGTTTGCAATACAATAACACTAAATGAGCTTATGATTTCATAAGTCAATAAAATTTAGATTTTTTGGTTTTTATTGTTGTACAGTTTTAATGCATTTGATATTATTTTTGCTGGCAGTCACTACTACTGAAGGCAGTGCTTTTTTAGAAATGTCAATGTACTATACGAGTTCGTTCAAATACGCACTCACATTAGTGGTATACAGAGTGCAAACATACATTTATTACATGCAACTTCAGGACACCCTTAATTTTTATATACATATTTACACACACATATATTAGTATACACATATACATATACAAGCGAGTATAAAAATAGTTATCAAATGATGAAAAGATACACATATGCACTTATATATGCAAAATGTGTATGTGCATGTCACATTCATGGGTTTATGTGATCGAATGACTGACTGTCTCACTTTAAAAAATATTTATATTTTGAATACAGGGTTTTCCAACAGTTGATGTATATATTTTAATGACTCAATCATATTTGGTACACAGAAATGTCATTATAGTTGACACATAACTGTTCTAGTGGTTTTAAAACTTACTTAATTACTTAATTGGTCATTTTAGCCCTTTAGTCAGGATTACAACCTAGTTTCTCACACAACCCATGAATTCAATTTATTCAAGAATGGCGGCACCTAAAGTTTAAAATCGATTCCGAACGAAATATTTTGAGAAACTTTTCATGGCAATTTTATTTACTCTCAGAATTTTTGCTAGCAGAGCAAGTCAACGAAGTAATATTTTTTTATATGTTGCTTTGCCTTTGTCTAATAAGTCAACACACTATCTAGCAGTCTACAGCAACATCAGCAAAATGATCATCTCATACTTACATACATAATTGGTCATTACAACCACTCAGTCAGGAGTATGGACCTAGTTTCTCAAATCTCTCCGTTTATTTAATCGAAAGGAGGTCGAAACACTTTTCATCTTCAAGTATATAAAAATTTTCTTGCCATCTGTAGAAATGATTTTGTGAAATTTTTTAATTACATCTCTTAAGGACTTTGGATGCATTTATTGGGTTAATTTTAATTCGATATTATAACCACATATTGTAGCCCCATATTCATCCATAATGTAGCATGACATCTTGGAAAATGGACATTCACATTGGCATTCGAAGAAAACTTTATTAAGACTCGATATAATGGCCAGAATATTGTTTCGTTTTTACCTTTTTAAAAGCGTTAAACAAAATAAAAACAAATATGTGTTTAGTTTCAATTAAACCCTTTTTGTTCGCACTACTTTTGTGTGCCACCGTTTACAACTTGACGAATACAACAATCATTGCTTGTTCGCTCTTCTTCTTTGCTTCCAACATTGATCTGACGCAAGACTGACTAAATTCTTACTACTCGTTGCCTGCTTTGTCTCGCCTTTTTATATGCCCACGTAATCAGTCTAATGAAGGTTCTTGAAGTCGAACGATTGCTACTTCATTGTTTTTTTGTTTATTTTGTTCACATTGCTTGTTGTTGCGTTCTCGCTTACTTGTCTATCGCCTTTTCTTTCATACTGATATTTTTGGTTTACTTGTAGCAAGTTCTTTGTATTTGTTTGTGTAGCTTTCTCATTTTCATATTAAACGATATTACACCGTTTCCATTTTCGTAACAATATATAAAAAAAAATCATCAACATTTTTAACCTGAAATTTTCAACAGTTAAAAACAAAATTAAGACCGGGCTTGTCACATAAGTGGTAGGCTTTAATTTTATCCATCAAGGCAGCCGTTTAGTATATAGCGATGAACCCTAATCAGTTTACTTTCACAGTTTATGCCAGAGAACTGCTGAAGGTGATCGCCGATAGAAATTTTATTTTTTATATTTCCTTTCTTTAATTTTAGATTTCAGAGCTGGGGGTTTCAACTGTCAAGTTCGTTTCTAGTAGGCCAATACACTACTTTATTGGTCTACTACGGCCAAATCAGTTACTAAGTTAATTGGTCATTACATGAATTTAGTCACGTTTTCAACCTATGTGTTCACCATTGATGTTGTGTGTGTTAATTTTATCCAGTTTTAAAACAGCTAAGAAGGACACCTTTTTGAGAAAATTTTCATGGTAAATTTTTTACTCTCAGAGTTTTTGCCAGAAATCTGCTGAGGGTAAGTCGCCGAAATATTTTGTTGGCGATGTCTGAGCTGGGGTTTGAACCATGGGTGCGCATCTAACAAGCCAACATATTAGCTTCTACACTGCGGCGAAGTCTTTGAAAGAAATATTTGTTTCATATTTCGTTTTGTTCAAGATGTCTAGCTGGGGTTTGAACCACGTGTTCGCATCTAATAAGCCAACATATTACCTTCTACACTATGGCGACTTTAATACCACAGAAAATATTCATCTCTGTAAGAAATAAGATTACTTTCCCTTTCTAACAAATTGGAACAATTCATGTTGTCATATATGGCCCCACCCAGTGTTTTGAGCATATAAAATCCTGTCTAATGGCGGAACTTTTGACGTCAAAACTCTCCACAAATGTTTATCTTCAATACAAAGCCTTTCACCCATGTAGTCAGTAGACAGTGGGTTACTGAATGGATTATTGAAATGGTCCTGTAACTCTTGAATTTCACTAATCACTACACCCTTTAAGCTCCTACGTTGGACTTAAAAGAAATGGAAACAGAAGTTTCATGTTAAACAAAATCATTAGAGAGTTTCTGCTGGAAAAATTAAAATAAAATTTGTTGAGACAAGCAAAACATCTAATTTGGGAACGATAGCTTACTGTTTTGTGTGGTGTGTGAATGGCTTTGTATTTGTCAGTTTTTTTGTTGGTTACCCTATAAAAAAAATAAATAAATAAAACTTAAATATGCATTTTTGATGTTTTATGTGTGTTTGTATGAGTTTGTGTAACAAGTTTGAAGTCTCTATCAGCTCATATACTCAAACACACATACCAGCGTATGCATATACCAAATGGAAAATATTTTATGACTTTCAATAAATTATGATTTGTTTTTGTTATTTTTATTATAAAAATTTATTTATTTTTCTAAATGCATATGCATTTAGTAGTAGTGTTGGTGTTATGACAGAATATAAAATATTTTTTTTATTTTTCTTAAAAAAAAAAAGAAAATAATTTTGCAGACTTAAAGTTTTTCATCGATTTTTCTTTTCAATTATGTGCACTCGTACATATCAAGACATTTGGCTAGCATCGCATATACTCCAAACATATTTAAACAAGAATAGGGAAAGAGAATAACCGTTAAATTATATTTGTTAGTCAAGCATTAAAATTTTTAGCAAATGAGCCAGAAACACACACAACACAAAAAAAAACAATACAAAACAATTTTAATCGAAATTTGATGAGCTAATCAAACATTATAATTGGATTTCGTTTTCAAGCATTACAAATTTCAGTACTTTGTAACAAAAGTACTTTGTTACATAAATTATGGGGAAAATATTATTTTTTGTTACGTACAAAAAAAAAAAAAAAAAAAAAAACTTTTAGGTTCACAGGTCATATGCGTGAGTGATGTAAATTTAAACTTTACAGCGTACAATTTCCAACAAGTCACGTTCAACATAAAAAATGTTTTAATATCGCTGCTGTAAGTAGAGTTTAAATGCGACATAAATTCCTTCTTGGTAATGGGAAAATTAAAGGAAGTGGAATTAAATTTCAAACGAAAGATTTTCCTATAAAAGTATTACAAAAAAAAAAAAAAATTTATCATCAGGACTTCATATATGTGTAACTGCTTAGAGAGCTAGCCCTTAAAGTATTTCCTATCATATATCTTCAAAGGATATTAGAAAGCTTTGGTATCTAAACCAAAGTCACCGAATGATTACTTACCTAAGTGGCCATTAGGTTCCTGCCTGGTTTAAGGATCCTCTTATCGTATAGGGTATGACCCTACTATGTAATAGTGGGGTACTTCAGGGGCATCTTCGCAGATGGGTCGAAGTTAGATGGAGGCACAGGTGCTGGGGTTTTTTGTAAAGACCTCAGCCGTGAGCTTCAATTTGGGTTAAACTATGATTCAGGCAGAGATTTTTGCTATCTTGAAGGCTATCGAGGTAGTGGCAACTAGGAAGTTAGATGGAGGCACACGTGCTAGAGTTTTTGGTACAGACCTCAGTCGTGAGATTCAAATCAGGTTAAACTATGACTCAGGCAGAGTTTTTTCTATCTTGAAGGCTATCGAGGTAGTGGCAACTACGCTTATTTCTTCATTGACAGTCAGGCTGCCCTAAGGGCCCTTTACGGCTTGTTTGTTAATGCATAAGGTCTTTAAAGGCCTTTAGACAAGATCAGATTCGTCTATGCTGGGTACCTAAACATAGCGGTATACTCGGTAATAAGATGGTAGATGTTCTCGCTAGATTAGGTTAACTTTCTGAGGGTAACTTAATAGTTGGCCCTGATCCCCCATTCTGCCACTTCTATGGCCTTATCAATGGATGGGTCAGGGAGAAAGAGCAGAGGCTTTGGGGAATGGATGAAGATATTATGTGTCAAGGAGTCTATGGCCTGCTATAGCTGGTGCTATAACAGTTTTGTGTAAATGGTTACGACATCAATAATAAGGCGCCGTCATAGACGTTCTCTGTTATATAAAAACACACACATACATAGGTACTATAGATATTAACGACATGTGCAATTGCCGAATAATGCCCAACCTAGGGGGCCTAAAACAGGAGAGGAGACGGTTACTGATGAATGTAGTGACATCGATCGCCGTATATGCAGCCCCTATATCGGCCGAGGCTATGGATAGGAAGACCTATAGAGCAGAAATAGAAGCGGCCTACAGAAGGTCGGCTCTCAGGGTGATTTCTGCCTTCCGCACGGTGTCTATTGATGCAGCATTGGTGATTGCGGGAATGATGACCCTGAAACTAGTCGTGGACATAGAGAAGAGTAAACATGATGCAAGGAGGGGAACAGATCTTTCGAACCCCGTCCAATTGGTTGACGATGCCATGGATAGATGGCAGCAAGACCGGTCCAATTCCAACAAGGGAAGGTGGACATACAGACTCATACCGAGTATAGGCGAATGGACCAAAAGGAGACACGGCCAGGTGAACTTCCACCTGACATAGTTGTTAACGGGCCATGGATGTTATAGAGCATATCTCTATAAGTATGGTCACGACGTAGATGAAGCATGCCCAGAATGCCGTAATGAAAAGGAGACGGCAGAGTATATCTTCTTTACCTGCCCGCGATACGATGGTCAACGAAATTGGAACTGGAGAAGACAATAGGACACCAGGTAACGCCCGATAATGTAGTTCACCTAATGTTAACCTCATGTGACGGTATGTGTTTTCGCAAGGAGGGTATTCAAGAGCAAGGTCAGCAGAATTGGAAGGCAGCACTCGCTGAATCTCCACCCCCTGACGTAATATTTGATTGTTGTCCCGGGTGGGGCAAATGGTTGGAAGTGTGACGAACGAGGTTGGTTTTACTACCAGGTGCTCAGCAAGCCGATACTAAGTCTTGCGGCGAATCGTGCACAATGGTAGGCCGGGCTATCAATGTCTTTTGAAGATTCCCAGCCTTTAGCTCGTAAAGCTATAAAACTATAGATATTAAAGGAAATCTGCCAGAATTGTGTGCGTAATCGATGGTTTGTTGCGTAAAAGAAATTCTACTGCATGTAACAGCTAAGTACTGAAATATTCGCAAAATTATTTAGTCAGTCTGGTATGGCAAATTGGAAATCAGGACAGCACATTTGGTTTAGTTTTTTTATTTTTAAAAATTTATTTTTCTTTTAGTTAAATAGAACACATGTGTGTCAAAATTAAATATAATTTTTATTTTTCATTTTCCCCTCGAAATTTTTGTATTTTTTTTAAGTGTGTCACTCACATGTCTTTGTTCATTTAAATTGCAAGAAAATAGAGAAAACAAAAGCTTTTTTCTTAAGCAGAAATATTAAATTACTTTACAAAAAAAAAAAAAACAAATTTGTATTCATTATTAAAACAAAACCAAACAAAAAAACAAAAAAAAATTCATGTTTTTATTTAACAAAACAACCCCCTCCCACCAATTTTAAAAGATTTCTGCTGGCCATAAGGGTGAAAAAATATTTCAAAAATATTTTAAAGTTTTGTTTCCATTTTTAATAGTCGAAATAGTTTCGTTTTTGTTGAAAACTATTTTAATTAAATTGAAATTATTTTAGGGGAGAGAGGGAGCATTTTGTACTGATTGGTTTGGGGTCACATTGCAAAATACCGAAACCCATGCGATTGCAGTTGTTTCAGAAACAATGTTTTGCACTGGTTTTCAGGTATTTCAATGGAAATAGATAGAATGGATAGAATATATGCTCAAAATTATTAGGAATGTAAATGAGAACACGAACACATTATATTTTAGAGAGTTATTTTTAAGAAACCAAACTATGGATTTAAATGCTACTCAATGATGTATTCTAAAGAGTAAGGATGAAGGAAAGGACAAGGTTATGATTGTGGACTATAGGTCAAGTCAGGTAATAGGTCAGCTATAGATTTGTTCAGATCAGGTTCCGTGGCACTGTCACAGAGAAATCCGCTGAAAGGTGTTGAATGGATACGGAGCACAAAGCTGAAAAGCAAACATTCCTGAAGAGGAGAATCCAAATATTATTCTGTTAGCCCTTATGTATCCAGATGAAGAGGTATTATGGTTAGTGGTATTCACATACGCATACATATATAATTGTTCATTACAATCCTTTAATCAGGATTATGACCTAGTTTCTCACACCACTTATGTTGTGTGAGTTAATTTTTATACATAAGTGGCGGCGTCTACAGTTTAAAGTCGACTCCGAATGACAGATTGTTTGAGAAACTTTTCATGGTAATTTTATTTACTCCCACAGTTTTTGCCATAAATCTGCTTAGAGGAAGTCGCCGAAGAAATAGTTTTTCATATTTCGTTTAGTAGGAGATGCCTGGGATTTGAATCGAGGCCTCACGTCTAATAAGCCAACACACTACCTACTAGACCACTGCGTTGTGCTTCAGATATTCAACTAGAATATATCCACCCAAAAACCTCGGCTTAATGTCCATCATACAAAACGTGTATCGCCACTGATTGCAAGGACATTACTGAGAACCTTTAAATTATTAAGATTTCAATTTCTTACAAAAATCATGACGTGGGACCTGGTCCCATTATGACTATTTATTTATATTTAGTGTGAAGAACAGACAGAGGCAATTCAAGAACTGCCAATGCACAGTTTGATGGAACGTACTCCTGCAAAATCAATAAAAATCCGAACGTTACAGTCAATGGTACAAAGACTGTGTGATGATTACTGACTTTTCTTTGTCCAAAATGAATTTTACTTGGTTTCCATAAGACTTGTGCCACATGTCTAAAGGTACGTGATATTTTGAACCTATTGAGAGGATAGATTGGTAAACAATTAATCTAACATCTCAGAGTAGTTCATGAGCAGACAGGATAAAGCGGTTTTACCCCATTAGACTATTTTCGGGTAAAATACATTCCCTTCAGTCAACATTGTTGGTGTATGTGTTAATTTTATACATGAGTGCCGGGACCTATAGTTTATAGTCGATTCCGAACGACAGATTTTTAGAGAAACTTTTCCTCGCAATTTTGCTTACTCTGAAAGGAAGTCACCGAAGAAATATTTCGTTTCATATTTCGCTTTGTTGGAGATGACTGACGAGGTTTTAAAGCCGTAATCCTACGTAAGCCTACCTCTTAGACTACGGTGGCTTTATTTAATACTTAAAATTAAGTAAACGAATTAAGTAACATATGATCGAAAGTATAGGGTGGCTCACTTGAAAGTTTAAATTTAAGAATGCAATAAAACAACATTTTTTTTGCCCAATTTATGTTTATAATTGTGAAGTACAATTGTTTTGGTGGGGAATGGAATATTATTTCATTCATATGGCGGCCGCAGGTGGCCTCAAAGTATCTCATTCGTTCGGACACTTTTTCGAGTGTATGGGATCGTACCTCGGCAATGGCATCACGAATGTTGGCCTTCAAATACTCAATTGTCTCTGGTTTGTCGGCATAATACTTTCCTTTAACGGCGCCTTCAGAAAATAGTCCAACGGTGTCAAATCGCAGCTTCTTGGCAACCTATTGACTTCACCATTTCGAATAATTAAACGGTCATCAAACGTTTGACGCAATAAATCGATTGTGTCATTAGATGTGTGGCAAATTGCACCATCCGTTTGAAGCCAAATATTATTCACATCAATTTCATGTCAGCAATAGACAGAGCTGTTTTACACTGAAAGTGTGAGCTTTTGTAAATAAAGCTGATAGCGCAGTGTATCAAGTAACAGTGTGCTGTAAAACAATTAAATTAAATACTATGAAAAATTTTGTCAAATGTATTTTTTTGTTGAGAAGATGTGGAAGATACAGGCAATGATGTAGCACCCTCTATAATATAGCCTAAAAATCTATCTAAAAAAATTTTAAAAATCCCTCAGAATTGCCATATCATAGCGTGGAAATGTTTAATTCGAAATTAATGGCGTTTACTTTATATTTAATTGAAGTTCAAATATATTACTCATACGCACCACATTACATGCATTAGAACAGTTACTCATGTATGAATCTAATCGAATTAAATATCACTCATACGCCACATATGATCTCGGTATTATGAATTTTACATATTAAATATGAGCATAACGGGTTAAAATATAATGGGTGAGTGGGCCAAAAATTTGCCAAATTCGTTTTTGTTGTTGTGAAGTACAATTGTTTCGGTTAGAAATGGTATATTATTTCATTCATATGGCTGCCGCGGCCGACATCACAGTACCTCATTTGATCTGATCAATTTTCGTGCACTTTTACGAGTGTATGGGGTCGTATCTCGACAATGGCATCACGAATGTTGGCCTTCAAATGCTCAATTGGCTCTGGTTTGCCGGTATGAGATGGTTGCTCCGTCCTCAATTTCAAAGAAATATGGGCCCAAGATCCTCCGCTTCAAACAGTCACTCGGAATGGGTGCATTGGCTTCTGGTTTCTGAGCACTAATAATAATAATAATACGGCAATTTTATATATTAACGTACCCACAAGATCAACATAAGTTTCATCCGAAAAGTTTTTTTTTTAATCGACATCATCGTGCAGTTTCCCGTTGGCCAATGAATCCCAAGGTTGCTCAAGTGTTATTCGATTCATTACGTTCAGTGACAATAATATACTGAATAATAATATAATAGAATAGAATGAATATTGCCAGATTCAAAATAACCGAAGGTTCAAATTTAAACCGATGGATGATCCACCCGATATTTTTCTAATTAACCACTAAATATATAGATAATGAATTAAATGATAACAATTTTTTGATATTACTTTAAAACGAAGTCTAACAAATATTATTCCGAATACATGTTTGCTTACTGCAGATGTCAAATACTTCATAACTTCACATTTTACTGTTTGTTTTAAAACAAATAAAAAAATCTTTAAATAGTTCAATTAACAGTTTCACTATTCTAATATCAAATTAAATTATTCAAAAAAGCATATTCTTTTAAAGTCAAAAGAAGCAACAAAAGTTTTTTTTTTAAATATTGCCAAACACATTTTTATTTATATTTCACTGAAGCATTTAATAAGCATTATTGTATGTATGAATACTGTTTTTAAAATTAAAAACTTTATTTATTTAAATTTTTTTAAATTAAATTATTTTGTATTGCTTTGGTTTGTTTACCTTTTGGGCATAATCTAAATAGTCCATTATTATGAACATTAAACAATAATTTCTTTTCGCAAGGTAGTCATTCATGTGTAAAAAAATCAGCGTTATTTCTTTGTTTTTGTTTTTATTTTTATTTAATAAAAATTCACTTTTAAATTTTTAATTTTTAAACTAAAATATGTATTTTCTGTTTTTTTCAGTTGTTTTGTAGTTTTATTTTTAAGCGGCACAAACATAAATATTCAAACAAAATTTATGACCGCAATTTGCCAACGTTATTGATTTTATTTGTTTATATTCCATACATATATATACATATGTATCACATATATATGTATGGTAGGGCATATTGAAATGTTTTTTTTTTTAAATTGTATACTTAATTAAATTTTGTTTAATAATATTATACGAAACCATAAATAAATATTAAAAAAAAATTATAAATTATTAAACAAAATTATAATATGTATGTAGAAATGTATATAAAATCACAGAAGAGAATTGTTATTATTTCTTCGTTTTTTTTTAATTTATGGTTGTAAACAATTAATTTGATTTGGCTTATTCAAAACACACACATACAAATACTCAAACATTCATACATAAAAGAAAATTAAAAAATAAACAAACACACATGCTTTCAGTTCATTACACATACTACTTTAAATATTTAAACTTATTTTTTGCCTTTCATTCTCTCACTCTCTCTCTCTCACTTTTTGTATTTTGCACTGATTTTATACTGTACACTGGTACAGCTTTCTTTTGCTGTGTTTCTCTCTCTCTCAATGAAAGTTTTTTGAATTATAGTTTTTTTTTGCAATATTTTTTGGTATGATGGTGTTAGTGTTTGTATTTGTGTTTTTATTATTATTGTAAGTATAGTCATACCTGAAAACATGGACTTTGATGGAATCCTATTTTGTTCGCTTTGTTCGATTTTGTTTTCTTTTTTTTTAATTCAAATACATGTCGACTTTTAATTTACACTCTTTGGCTCTCTTTTTTCCACTCTTAAATGGTATTCTTTCTCTCTATGCACTCAGTTTAATACGTATATAAATGTTAATATTACCTTTGAAATAAATTAATTTCTTCTCTCTTCCTTTCTCTTCTCTACTCTTTCACCTTTGTTTGGTTTTTTTATTTACAATAGCTATGGTATAATAAAACGAACGAACTAACTTTATAAACATGTATTGGTTAATAACTTGCGATTGGTTTATTAAAGTTTTTTTTATGTTATAAAAAAATAATAATAAAAAGTAAAATTAGTTGAACTTATAAGTTTAATTGTTTAAACAATTTTTTTATTGTAATTTATTAGTTCGTTGCTTTCAATACAATTAAAAAAATTTAACTCTCCGCAATTGCCATAAAATAGATGACGCATAAAAAAAAACAAATTGAAACTGTTATAAAAGCGAGCGAATACGAGTTTAACAGCAACATCAGCTTAAAGAATCTCAGTACAGAGATTATATTTAATATTAAAGTACCGAAACATTCATTCATTAAACACAAAAATATTTCTGTGGATATAAAAAAAGTATAAAAAATATGTTGAAAAATAAAATTGTCGGAAATGCACACCAGATATCAGCAATGAATCCTGTTTTCGCTACTCATAAGTACTCATGAAATTTTGAGTATGAGTGAGTTAAAAGTATTGAAATTCAACTACTCTGATTCATTCGTACTCAGTACAACATTGTATGAGTATGTATGGGTATGAGTACAACGTTGATATCAAACTCATAACATCCGAAATATGTTTGATTCATACGCCTACTTATTCAGTTTCATAAATTTAGACAAATATTTATAATACTCATAAATTATTCGAGTAATACGAATCATTAATCAAAATTTAGAGTCTTAGTTGTTGTTGTATTTACAAAAAAAGAAGAACGAAAAAGACAAAGACAGCAAGCAAAGCAAACACACAACCTTCTAGTGAGTATTGCAATGTTCGTACGCGAATCATACATATTTTGTGATTCTTGTAAATGTTAAGTCGTGGAGAGTCGAAATCAACAACATCATACGTATGGTTAAGTATGAGTACGATGAGTACTTCAAACTTTGAATATGAGTAGTACTCATACTAATATTAAAATAAGTATGAATGCGTATAAGTATCAGAAATTATGAGTATGATTCGGATCTAGTCATCTTTGCTGATATCTGAAGCACACACACGCATTATGGTAGAACGGATGTGGAATAGAACGTAAATTTTTATTGATTTCAGGAATGACTCCTTAAAAGTCAAGCTAGCACCGTTTAAATAACTTAGTTGCCTCAAGGCCATTTATATTAATTTGTCACCATTTATTCAACAGGCCGATATGATTAAAAAACCTTTAATTACTCGCATATAGGATTTCCCTTTGAAGATGCCGTAGTGTAGTAGGGGTAGTGAGTTGGTTTATTAGACATAAGGTCACGGTTCAAACCCCTGGTCAGACATCTCGAACAAAACGGAATGTGAATAAAAAATATTTCATATTTCTTCTGGCAAAAACTCTAGGAATAAATGAAATTGCCATGAAAAGCTTATCAAAAATCTGTTGTTGGGCATCGACTTTAAACTATAGGTTCCCCTCACTTATAGATAAAATTAACACACACAACATAACTGGTGTGGGAAGCTAGGTCGTAGGGTTGTAATGACCAATTAAGTAAGTAAGTAAGTGTTAGCATATCTAATCAATGTTTTTTCTATATTAGTCACATACTTAACATACTTAATTGATCATTCCAAAACTTTACTTAGGATTACAACCTAGTTCCCCATACCATCCATGTTGTGTGTGTTAAATTTATGCATAAGTGGCGAGACTACAGTTGAGAAACTTTTCATCTCAATTTTATTTTATTCTCAGAGCTTTTAACAAAAGATTGCCGAGATGAAGTCGCCGCAGAAATATTTTTTCATTTTTCGTTTTATTCGAGATGTCTGGATAGGGGTTTGAACCAAGGTCTCACAGCTAATAAGCCAACACGCTACCTACTAGGCGCATGTAAGGTTTCATTATTACTTGCATTTATTTACTGTGTATTTGACTTCGACAGTATGCAGTATAAAATATGAATGGATTGCCAGACAATTAGCATGTGATTTATAATAGTCGCTTGGACTAAGTATGTAAACGAAATGCAAAATGCATACCCCGAATATCAATTTGAAGGTACGCTATGTGTGTATAGGCTTATTACCACATACTGAACAGGAGAATATATAAAGAGCGTTTCCAATTTCAGCCCTCAAGGGCCTTTCTATCAGTATTTTTTTTTTGCAGTATTCAGTGTATTAGTTTCTCTGTCTCTATTTTCTAACATTTTCCTTCCTTCATAGGGCTTGTCAAGTTGTTATTTTTAGTAAGAAACTAACAAAATTGTCGTGAGGATACGAGGATGTATCGTATTGTCAGACTAGAACCTTGTCTCTGCCCGGCTACGGTAAGGCCTCCTTGTGAAAGCAAAATGGTGGTTGCGGTTTGTATCCAACCAACACAAGCTGAGTAGGGCGTTACACTCTTAACTATTGCTTAAAGGAATTTAGATAGTCTCCGATCCCTAACCATAAGGGAAGTCATGTCCAAATGCATGCTTTCGAATTGATACTCACGTAGTTATCATGAAGCTGCATTATTGTGCGTTGCCAACCGTGCTTCGAGCACCATAGGCTGTGCCTTTCTAGCGAAATTCACGTTAGGCCCTGGACTAATGTGCTCAGTCCATGTATAAGAAGTATTTTTATAATGTCCCGTAGCAAGCTATGACAAGTGAAGATGCCGTACTAATGTACTAATGATGTTTCAAATGGCCACTCTTGTCTAACAACTAACTTAATTAGTTAGTAGTCAGGCTTACAATCTAGCTTCTCACACCAAGCAAGTTGTGTATGCGGGACGTAGCTTCTCACACCACTTATGTTGCGCGTATAATTTTTATATGCGAGTGGCGGGAACCTGCAGTTTAAAGTCGACTACGAACGACAGATTTTTGAGAAACTTTGTGTTATATTCATGAGAGGTGTATTGTATAGTAGCTTGGAATAGAAAAAAGAAACAGAATTGTGATTAAAACGGTGTGTGGTGGCATCAATGAAACTAAACTCGAGTATATCCCACTAATATCAATGTCGATAGTTCTGTACTTTAAAGAGCTCAATATTATTCAAGAGAAGTAATGCCTTGGAAATGTGTGACATATAAAAGGGACTGATTACACTTTTTAAGAATTAGTGTCAAACAAAAACACATAATCTTGTTGTAATACGGTGTTCAGATATGCACGCCGTTATTGAGCTCAATATTTCATATAAAGTTTAAATTAATTATTGCGCAATAAATACACAAATTGTTATAATAGAGTAAAACTTAAAAAGCACTGTCATAAGTATGTTCAGTGAGAACGTTACAACTTATGCAAACAATGTCAAATAAAAACGGCAGTGAGGTGGAAGGTAAGTTTATTTATATTAACACTAAATCTACCGATACTTCCTGTATTTCTATTCCTATTTCATTCTCTTTCTACTATACATACATATATGATTTAAAATTTCTAATGATTTAAAATATTTTGAATGTTTCAAATTTTGGGGATAAGGACTATAACAGAACAATGAAATAATAATTTTTATTAACAAAAATAACACTAGAAATTTTTACTGTAATATTCGCTTGGAGTAGAGTGAATATCCATCTGCCAGAAAACAAAAAATATATCTCAATATAACGAATCATACCAGGCTTTACCAAAAATGTCCAAAACAGTGGTTTTATATCACAAAATGCAAATCAAGTGCAGAATCCATGCAGCATTCCTCAGTAAAGAAAAATATAAGATAGGAGAGTCAATCTTAAAACATATATTCGATGTACGTATTGTCAAGAAATTTTGATAAAAAATCTTAAATGAGTAACTTTTCCCGTCAGTGTTAAATTTATGAATTGTTATAAAAAAACAAAAAAATTTTTTTTGTTTTCCAGCTGTCAAATGATTATTGAATAAGCTGATTTGCGTATGCCTGAACACTGAAAATAATTTTATCAATTAAACGAATATTGACTCAATAAAATTTCATGAATTAAATTAAAATTCAATTCATTCAATTCATTCCTGAACATAGTATAAAGTACAACACTTCAATTCGTTAGTTAATCATCTGTTATACAATAAATTGCTGTAAATTTAATTGCCTTTATGCATTAATGCTTAATAGCTGCGATAGGATTACAGATTATAAATACAATTTCATTCTATAGCAGCAGGCGACACATACATACATTGCGTTAAGCGTAGTAAATAGGTCGCTTACTGTTATAAAATTCTATTACAAACTATTTTTATAAATCAATATAATATGGTTACACATTTCTATTAGAGGCCGTAATTACTGTGACCTCAACCTTTCAAACTATTTTTTCTCTTCTTTTTCTATTCATTTATATTCTCTTCTTTTTTTGTTTTTTGTTCTCCTTTATGAGTCTAAAGCTCAACACTTTTTTTTCTTTTATAAGACTAAATTTATACGGTGCTAGCTTAGATATTTAGTTGAAGATTCTATACAATTTCATTAATGGGAGGTAATAGTTAGGCAAAATATTTATCTAGGGGGGGGGGAGGTAATGGTTGATTGTTTTTGTTTTTTTCTGTAAATCAAACCTCTGCAGTAATATGAAGGCATATTGTGTGTTTGTGTGATCCCCTCGTAATTTTTCTCTTTTTTTTTGTACGTCTTTATTTGGTCATAGAAAAAGCATAGAATGCCTGCTCACGTCTATTTATTTTATTTCTTTTTTTTCCTTTCAAAACTCAACTACTCGTTGGTCTGATTTCCATCTCTTCTTTTTTTTCAGTCCCCTTTATAGCATGCTTTTTGGCTTTTTTTGCAGACAAGTACGAGTAGTTTTTTATAATTGGAATAAAATGTTGGAAAAAAGAAAACAGAAAACAGAGAAAATAATGCTCAAAAGATACAAAAAAAAATTGTACCAAGTGCTTTGGCAAATATTTCGTTGGTACGTAGTATTTATTATAAAATAGACTTTTGAGTACCATTGTTATAGCCAAACTGGTACGTGTTCTGTATGAATAAAATGTTTTCATGTTAAAATCCTGCTGTTATTCGCTAAATAGCAGATAAAAGAGTTCATGGTAAAACAAAAACGACTGCGTAAGACTCTATCATATAAAGCCAGGTCTTTTAGGGCACTTAAAAAGTCATTCGTCAAAACACTGATTGGACCAAATCAGTGTGGCTTCAAACACTACGCCAAATCCTGGAAAAGACCCACGAAAAACAATCTTTTTGTCGACTATAAGGCAGCCCTTGTTAGCTCGGTAAACCTGCGAAGCTGATAAGGTTATGCAGAATGACGTTAAGCAATTCCGGCAGCTCCGTCAAGGTAAGAATGGACCTGTCCGAACCTTTTGATACCGTGCGTGGTTTCAGACAAGGCGATCCCTTATCATGCGACCTCTTCAACTTCGTCATGGAGAGTGTTCTGCGAAAGCCGGGAGTGCATCGCAATGGCACTATTTTTTAAAAGAGTGTCCAGTTGTTTGCATACGCTGACGGCATTGACATCATAGGACGTACCAAGCGACATGTTACTGCTGCCTTTAGTGCTATTGAACGGGAGTCCACTAAGATGTGTCTGGCAGTAAATGATGGCAAAACAAAATATATGTTATCGACAAGTAGAGACGTGTTGCATATTGATTCTCAGAATACGGCGGCTAACTATACTTTTGATACAGTCAAGAAATGTATTTAGCTTGTGTACGCCATTACCACCAAATGTGATGTTAGTCTGGAGATCAAGCGCAGGATCACTCTTGCCAACAGGTTTAACTATGCTCTCAATATGCAATTGAGTAGTAGAGACCTCTCTCGTTCGACAAAACTAATACTCTACAGGACGTTCATCATACCCGTGCTTCTTTATGGCGCAGAGGCATGGACGCTATTAAGCACAGCAACCTTGAGAGTATTCGAGAAGTATTATCAAAAAATCTGTCGTTCGGAGTCGATTTTTACCTTTAGGTCCCGCCACTCGATTATAAAATTAAGACAAACAACATAACTGTTGTGTGAAGCTAGGTCATAATTCTGGCTGCGCTTGTGGAGTACATAAATTAGTTCGTTACACTCATACATGTATGTCTGATGCTTTATTTCAGGAACGCAGTAAAGTAATGACACAAATTTTATTTCAGGAGGTTGATAGTACCAGGTGTACCGGCATCACGTTAGTATCAATACTACAAATGTTACCATAAGACACATTTATCGTGTACGAGCCTTAATTTTATTTTGCATTATAATCTGTCAAACATATTCAGTATACGTCAAATTAGTTAAAAAACAACATCAGAATGGGGAATTTTGTATATGAAAATAATGATTTTCCGCAAGCAACAATATTTTTTTCATTTAAAGAAAAGTGCTGGAGAGTCGCATCTGATTCATGACGAAATATATTGTTACGAAAATGGAAATGCTGTTACATCGTTTAACATTAAAATGATAAACAAAAGCTACAAAAACAAAAACAATGGAATTGTTTACATGAGCACCGAATAAAGAAAAATATAGCAACAACATCAGTGTATAAAAAAGGAGATAAACAAGTAAACAAAAAGCAACAACAAATATTACCAGAATAAATGTAAACAAAATACACAAACAACAATGAAACAACTACATTTACATTTACAGAGATTTCGAGAACGCAAAGTCATTCTCTTTCAAGAGCATCCATCAGACTGTTCACCCTGCATTATAAAAGGCAAGACAAAGCAGGCAACGGTAAAAATTCAGTCAGTCTTGTGTAAAGACGCGTTGCGTGTGAAGAGAATAATTGTGGTTTAAAGGCCTCCCCTATAAAGATCGTTCGAACAATTGTTATTATTTACGCAAACGAGTGTAAAGCAGAATAAGAAACAAAGCAATTGTTGTTGTTTACATCAAGTTGTGAACATTGGCGATACTGGATTGTGCGAACAATAAATAAATTAATTAAAACTGAACACCAATTTATTTTTATTTTTATTGCAATCTACGAGCTCATATTTCAAATGTTTTTAAAAGGTAAAAACGTAACAATATGATAATCGTGCTCTATCAGAAGCAACACACATAAGATGATTTTGGCGGTTCAGAGATAACGATTTTGCCGTGCGAGACGAAGAATGACCATGAAATGATATGAAGATGTCAGAAGGAAATGCCAGAAATTTAAAGGGTGTACACAAAAATTGGAAAACGGAAAACCACTTATGAAATTTTGCTTTAAAAGCGCGAAAGAAAAACGGCGATGCAAATATGGATTTGTTTTCAAAATCATAAATGAAAATTTTCGGCTGCAAAACGAGTTCGATTTCGCATGCCACGAGCTCATAAAACCTGATAAAACTGTTAATACAGATCGTTAGCGACAGCAAATGATCAATTTGAATCATATATTAATCAAAAAACAACCAGAATGGCTAATAAAACGGAAATGTAATTTTGCAACATGACAATGCACCTGCACAGCTATTAATGTGAATTGAATCCGGTAGAACCTTTCGTTATTGTATTCAATATTTAACAATTAAAAATTTCACTTGAAATACATCCTAAGAAAAGACTATAGAGAATAATATTAGCAACAAATGTCATGGAAAGATCTAACATGGAATTTTTTTAAAAAATTGTGGGATATTTTCACATATGACGTTGCTGACAAGCAACATTTAATGACAAGCTTACTATCTTCCAATCAGTCCTTAGTTTACAAGAAAAGATAATGGATTCCTTCAAGAACATAAGAAGAAGAAATAAATTGAACGTTTAGGTCCGTTGTGATACCACAACCAATATTCAGCCCGTAGATTAAACTTTCCTTAGAGGAAATTGATGCGAGTCCTAAACGAATCTTGCTATTGTAGAATCTTTATATTAGAAAGCTCTTTCAAGGATGCCAGAAAGTAAAAGTCAGAAATCTTGTTATTGGCAATAATAGGGCCCATATCAGATCGTCTTAGATGTACAAGGACACGTAAGAGAGTTTGGAGATATTACATGCACCCTTCTGCTATCATAATTTGTCATTACAACCCTTCAGACAGGATTACGACCTAGCTTCTCACACCACTGAAGTTGTGTGTGTTAATTTTATAGAAGGGACGGAACCTACAGTTTAAAGTTGACTCCGAACGACAGATTTTTTTTGAGAAACTTTTCATGGCAATTTTTATTTACTCTCGGGGTTTTTGCTAGAATTCTGCTGAGACGAAGTTGCCGAAGAAATATTTTTTCATATTTTCGTTTGGATGAATGAACTGGGGTTTGAACCTTGGCCTTACGTCTAATAAGTCAACACGCTACCTACTAGACTACGCAACTTTATACACATAACCAATACAATTAAGGGAATTGGAATACCTATGATGTGCTGCATGTCGAAGATTGTGATCGGCTTTAGCAAGCTTTTCTACAAGACATTTCAGAACTCATATAAGAATTACGTTTAAGGGATCTGAAATTTCCCTGAGAAGTACTCCTCATTCATGTACAAGTATGGCTGTTGCAGCTAAATTTTTTAAGAATTAAATCGCAGCCTAGCGGTTCGAGTAAATCACAAAATTTTCTGGAAAAATCTCTAAATCCCAACTGTAAAACACCACAGTGTTTAGGCAATCAAAAAGAAAGTTTAATATGAGAAATCTTAACAAAAATATACCACACACCCCACTCTGAAAGGCAATTCTTAAGTCATCGGTATAAATCTCATGGGTCCGATTGGTAATCTCCGAGATCCCTATTTGGAATTCCAAAAGTAAAAGTAGAATTAGTCGAATGTGTACGTAACATTACGGAACGCTTGTTTTTGGCATATGAAAAGCAATGATAATAAAATTTTTAATAAATTTCATAAAATTCAGAATTCAATAAAATTGTGAATTGAAGATTAAGGAAAATAAAAAGTTTAAAATATTTAATAAAATTTAATTTCATTGTTTGTTTATTTGTGTTTACTCTCTATTATTGTTCTATACAATCTCACTTAGTTGTATGAAACGAAAAAAAAAGAAACGTAAGAACTAAGAAACTAAGCTTGTGAACAAGTTTATTCTCTCTTTCGGATTTCTACAATTCCACAATTATTTTAATATTATTTCCACTTATATTTGCTGTTTTTTTCTTTCTTCCTTCTTTTCCTTTATCTAATATAAGCAAAACGAAACCAACAAATAAATGTTGTGGTCAGCCAATGGAACTCCAAAATCTCATTAAAGCGTACAAGTTTAAAGCAAAAAAAAAAGTAAAACATCAACAAGAACAGTAACAATGGAATATATGTATATAAAAAGGATTAAATTTCCTTTTTTGTGTATGCAGAGAGGTAGAGGTGTGTATATACATATATATTAATTTAAGTATACGTTTGTGTTTTTGTATTGAGATAAACAAATCCGCCTAAAAAGAATGCTTTAATGCCATGCAAAAAGTTATTCCCAGTAATAACAACAACAATACCAATAATACTCTACAATTTAAATTTCAAATATTTGTTGCCACCACAGTGCATTGAAAAAGAAATCATACACAATTTATTTGAAGCTCTTTTTTTTGTTTTTCTCTTTTGCCTATAAAATTGCTTTTGGGCATACACACGCATATGTACGTACATACGAGTACATATGTGTGGTATGTGTAACCAGGCTATGTGAAAACATTTTGTCACTCATACGTAATGGTGGTCAACAGAAAATTGCATTTTATTATCATAGTGTCGCCTGTTAAATCGTAATTTAAATTCAAACTGTTTTGCGATACAAATAAATTATTTGACGCGCATAAAATACAGAGGAGGGAGTAAAAATGGGTGGGTAGTGAGTGGCATACAAATTTTTAGTTTAAATTCGCTTTTTTCTTCTTCTGATATTCTTAGCAACAAATATCAATTTATTTTAGTTCGAGTAAAAAAAAAAAAAAAAAAAACTCAAACCATTTTAAGTGTGCGACTGGAAATGGAAAATCAATCGTTAAAAGCAGTTTATGGGCTTTAATGGCATTTTGCATTATAATGCAAAAGATGTTTAGAAAGTGGAAAAATTTAAAAATTATAAAATCAAAAAGCCTTTAAGGCTTTTGAAGAAAGTCTGGTGAAAAGAACGTAGAATTTATAAAAACTCACACTGGAATACATTCAGTATTTTTTTGCATATTTTTTTGTGTTTTTTTGCAGGACATTTTCAACAATATAGTTGCGAAAATGGAAACGGTGTAATATCATTTCACATTAAAACATAAGCGAACGCAACAACAAACAACAATGCAGTCGCGATAGAATTCTCGAGAAGGCGAAAACAAGAACCTTCTCTTTCAAGAACGTTCATCAGACTGATTTTGTGGACATATAAAAAGGCAATACAAAGCAAACATCCAGTCAGTAAGAATTCAGTCAGTCTTGTGTGAAGACGCATTGCGTGCGAAGTAAACAGTCGTGGTTTGAAGATCGCTGTTGTGAAGATTTATCGAAAAGTTGTTAGTGTTTGAGCGGACAGAAGTATAAAGTGGAATAGTAAACAAGCAATTATTGTTGGAGTTGTAACAGTGGCACATAAAATTAGTACGAACAATAAAGAGTTTAATTGAAACAAAATATATATTTGTTTTTACTCAATGTTTTTAAAAAGGTAAAAACGTAACAATATTCAGAACGGCCTAGCCTTACAAAATTTTAGGGATTCTAAGGACTTTATCAAGCAAGTTTTTTTTGCACTACGCCTCTTGTATCCGAAAAATTATTATGTTTTTAAATTTGAATTTTCATCAGGAAACTACTTCATAAGATTACTTAAAAGGTTTCATTATGTTAACCAGTCTTCTTTCAAAATTTACTATTTTAACTGAAATTGGACCAAAATTGTTGGAAACAATATTTAAATATCAGACATTACATATTAGCTATAGAATCCTCTTCTTAATCTTTAATAATGAATTAACATTTCAGTATAAGGATTCGAACAGAAAATTTATTCAACCAAACATATTAGATTTGGTAGCAGACTTGATCGATTTACTTTGTGTTATTTTCTGCCATCAAAAAGAGACTTCAATGAATTCGAAGCTAGATAAAAGCTGATTTTACGTACATACTTAATTGGTCATTGCCTGATTATAATCCATATTATGTTGTAATTTTACTAATGGTACTACCGTTTAATGTTGAGAACGAACGACTGACTTTTGAAAGACTTTTCATGGCAATTTTATTACCCTCAGAGAATACTGCTAGAATACTGCTGAGCTGCCGAACGTCTAATAAGCCGTAGTGTGTTGGCTGGACTGCAGCGACTTCATAGTTATATTATTCAATACTTTCGTTGAAATTCCGCTGACTCTGTCCCATCAATTAAATTATAAAAGTTTGGTTGGTTGAATTTAAACAGGGCCGAGCAAGCTGGCAAGATGAACACCATCAGCTAAAGTGTTCTCATTAGAGACCGTGAAGAAAATATAAAATATGTTTTGGATTTGAAACGATCAAGCGACTTCAATTTACATAAAAAAGAACTCATCCGGGTAGGTACCTGACACTTGATAACATCAACAACGAAAATTATGGGATTGTCAGTTAGAGGCACCGGTAGTAGGAATTAGTCAATAAAATTCCTCACCGCTGTTCATGGAGGAATTTGCTCCTAAGAAGCCTTTAAATAATAAAAAATATGTGGAAAATGATAGTCTTATGACCATGAATGTGAGAATTGATGATTTGGTTTCGCAGTGTAATTCTTTAGTGTAAAAAAGATTCGTGACACGTAGTAATGTTTGCAAATAATTGAAAAATTCGAGCTTTGTAAGGAGTCTTTTTTGTATTAGAAACTAAATTCAGAGGCAAAATTCTTTTTAGTTAAATAGATACGTTAATGAACAGAAATGACGAAATTGTCATGGAGAGCAACCAGAAGCAGTTAAAGAGCTGATAATTCACCATGAAAGAGACACTCTTTGATGCGTTTTGAAGAATATCGGCACCATGGAACCGTACATATGAAAATTGCAACGTTACAGTCAATAAAGTAAGACGATAACAGATTTTGTTGTTGTTTGGCTTCAAAAACTCGGTCTCACATGTCACACGGCACGTAATACCATGAACTTGTACATGCAACTTAATTTAAAAAAAAAATATTACAGCAATTCATTCACTTAATACATAGATAGGGTATTATAACTACTTAGTCAGGACATCCTAGCTTCTCAGACCACTTATGTTGTGTGTGTTATTTTTTTTTTCATGAATGGCGGCACCTACAGTTTAAATAAAACTTTTCACCGCAATTTTATTATATCCTCAGAGTTTTTGCCAGAAGATTGCTAAAAGGAAGTGGCCGAAGAAATATTTCTTTTCATATTTCGTTTTGATCGAGTTATCTGACCTAGGGTTTTAACAGTGGCCGCACGTCTAGTAATCTGTTAGACTGCTGCGACTTCGTATATGCCATTCATAGAATGTGTGGTATATGAAATTGATTCATATGGTTCGAAAGGAAAGACATATTTTTTCGGGGGTTGTACCAAGCCAACACACTGTGTACTAGACTACGGCAACATCGGAATTCATTTATTGCCCCAAAGAAAGGCTTTGTTTCTTTTATTGTGAACTTTCATAACCCAAATAATTTAAAAAATTACCCTGTAGTATATTGTAGTAGAGACCACATTTGCTACGTACTTTTGGAACATATTTACATACTTTTTAATTTTATTCTCAATTTAAAATATTTTTTTTTTCTTATTTTCTTTTAGTTTTTTAAAGTCTTGTTTCGTGTTGAAATAAGCTGTGAGCCACTGTATTTCGAACATGTTTTAAATATTTTTTTACATTTTTGGAAAACGACAAAAAAAAGTAGGTTTAAGTAGGCTTGCTAATGATCTTAGCTTGGAACCAAAGTCTATATTAGTTTTCCCGCTTTCTTTTCCCTTAAATATTTCATTTAATTTGATGTCATAAAATCTTTTTATTAAAATGGTTTTCGTTATTTCATTGCTTTAATTTTTTTTTTTTTTTGGTTTAGAAAAACTCATTAATTTTTAAAGAATTTTTTTAAAAATTTTTAAACAAAATTTTAAAAAACTTTTGGTATATTTTTTTTGTTTGTTTTTTTTTTTAAACTTTTTTGTGGTCTTGTTGAAATTAAAAAAAAATGTCCTTAATATGTGTGTAAATTGCATTGCAATAAAATGGCCATAAAAAATAATTTTGCCGCCCTTCATTTATTGATTCTTATCGCCACTTCTTTTTGTTTTCTTTCTTTCAAAATAAATTATTTTCGCACACAGATCATAAGTTTCGAATGCAGTTTTGATTCTGTCTTCGTAAAATAGTACACAGAACTGTAGATAAATCGACACAAATTAATGGGAAAAAGTTTGTAAATGTGCAACACTGTGTGCACTTTATAGAGACGACCCATAAAGAGGTTCATGACAGAGAAAAAGTTTATTTTCTTGTGGCGTATTGCAATTGGATTTTCTCTCTTTTCTTTTTTTTCTTGTTTACCAGAAATCACTGTGTGATTTCCACAGTTTCCATTTTCATTCTAGAATGGAAAAAAAAAACAAAAAACAAAAACCAAAAAAGAAAAAAAAAATTTAAGAATCCCTAAAAGAAATGGCAGAATATTAAGCATAAATTAAGAAAAAAAAGTTTTTTTCTTTTGAAAAACTTTTCTTGGTTTTTCTTCCTTCCCATGGTATGATGATGGTTTTTCTACAGAACTATGCTTGAATGTATAATTTTTAGTTGACTTTATTACAGTTGTCTCCAATATTTTACTTTTCAATTTGCTTGTAAAGAAAAAAAAATGAAAATGAAAAATTCTCTTGTGATGATTGTAAACTTGTGTGTGCATAAATATATGCCAAGAACATGCAGAGAGCAATAAACAACAACAACAAGAATTGAAGCTAATAAAGAATCCAAATGAAGCTGAAACTCTGCTGTTTTGCTGTTACGCTTCATAAAATTTATGCCACAACTTTTAAAATAATTTTCTTTGGTTGCTTATTCAGTAGTAATTTGTATACCCTACGGCATACCTTAATTACATCGATTAGTTAGATACCGGTTTCAATATCAATTGTGGTTAAATCATAAATGTAAACATTACATACATAATTGGCCATTCCAACCATTCAGTCAGGATTACAGCCTAGCTTCTCACACCACTCATGTTGTGGTCCCAACTGTAGGTCCCAGTTTAAAGTCGACTCCGAACGACAGATTTTTGAGGAACTTTTCATGGCAATTTTATTTACTCTCAGAGTTTTTGCCAGAAATCTGCTGACAGGAAGTTGCCGAAGAAATATTTTTTTTTCATATTTTTGTTTTGATGCCTGACCTGGCGTTTGAACCGCGGCCTTACGTCTAATAAGCCAACACACTACCTCCTAGACTACGGCAACTTCATCAATGTAAACATTGGTATTATATTTTTGTTTGTAATTTGAAAAGTGTGCTTCTTTTATGATCCTGATTTAAATTGATTTCAAACTCAATTTCAATAAGAACAATTGCATGTGAATTTAAACTGTAAACATCCCACACACATTTTAAGGGAAGAGCAATTGCAGATGTCAGTGAAAATGCAGAGTTCGGTAATAAAGTAGATGTTAACGATGATACCAATAATAATGTTGGTGCCAATAATGGCATACGCAAAGTAGAAAGTCTTTCAGGATCTTTAATTGCATTTGTGCGCCCAATACTATACGAAACAGAACAAAATTATTCACCTTCAAGGCGTGCGTTATGTCGGCAACATGGTGTTTGTTATGTATTTGTAAACCTATACCTTTACATTCTGCATAGAAATTGGTGGCCGCAAATAATCACCAATAATCGCTTACGGATCCGCGTGGGAAATAGAGAAAAGGAATTATGCCCAGTTTTCGAATAGGCTGCTGTCCAGCAGAGACTTCCATGGCATGAAACCCTCATGAGCTCAGAAGATTATGCTGTTCGCGAGCATTCTGGGACTCTTAGTGGTGAAACTAGAAAATATTTTTATCAGCGAGTTATTTCCACAATAATAATACATATGAGCCTGTAACTTTAAATAATTGAAGTCACAGATTTACTAAAAACCTAACAATTGCACCAAAAACATACCGAGAACAGTGGCCACTCAAAATTTTACGTAAACAATTTTTAATTTAACAGCAATAGCTACTGAAGTGGAAGTCACCGCAGTCTACTGGGTAGTTTGTTGGCTTTTAGACGTGCTTCAAATTACAGTCCCAGACAACGAGAATAAAACGAAATATGAAAAAAATATTTCTAATGCAACTTCCTCTCAGCAGATTTCTGGCAAAAACTCTGAGAGTAACTAAAAAAAAAATTGCCATGAAAAGTTTCTCAAAAACCTGTCGTTCGGAATCGACTTTAAGCAGTAGGTCCCGCCACTCATGTATAAAATTAACACACACAAGATGACTGAAGAGTTGTAATGGCCAATCGTGCCTGCGTCTGAACAAGAGGTTGAACTGCGGTCTCTCCCTAATACTACGACGTCTTAAAATTTGGTTTACGGTTTACAATAATGTACGAAAAAGATCATGAATGAAGCGAAGTAAAACTTCGTAGAAGCTGTCAAATTATGCGATGACACACGAAACGTAATTCGGTTTGTTTGGTAGTGTTGGAGGTGAATCGTTCCATGTGAGGTTTTGTAAATTGGACAAATCTTTGATTCTTCTTATACTCTACGGTTAATGGGACCAAAGAAAGAAATTCATTAAAAACATTCAAAATTGATTAAAAGAAAAATTGTTGATGTTGTTGCTTTATGACAGGGGCAAACAGGGAAAACTTTTATGTATTCACAATATAGTCCAGACATAACACATTGCAAATTCTGTAGAACTCTCTAATCAGGAAATTGACTTTAAAACTCTATTGGATTAGTTCTTCACTTAGAAAGCCCAGTATATCGACATGAAGTAAGAGAAGGCGTTAACAAAAAAATAGTAAAATTATGTTGATTTGAATGATACATATTCGGTTTAATAATTATCATGAGAGGAGTATAATCAACTGTTCGATTTTCGAATTGAAAATTTACCAAATGTTTGGCCGCGATTTGTATAATTTACACAATGCGACAAAATAAAAAAATTAAATACACCCAGCTAATGACATAGTGTAAGTTGTAAGTTTTGTCGAGTAGAACTCAAAAATATTTTTTTTTGTATTTCTAGAACCCTCCAAAGTTGTTTTATTTGACAAAAACTGTTTATTTTATACTTTACGCACAAATTTATTGATTATACAAACATTTTTGAAACAATGTCACAAATTTAAACTTTCTTAGAAGGGGGAGGGATGGGCCTCTAAAACGATATACATAAATATATAATTTGACTTAATATGCTATAAGGTTTGATGAGGTAAACTTGAATAATGCGAATTTTTTTCACATTTTTTCAAGTTTGTCCATTCATAGTAGCAAACTTTAATTAAAAAAAAATATAAAATAAGTGATGACATTCTGAAAGTGGATTATCTTGTGAAAAAATTGACACTTCGTTTGATCAAATCGGACAAAAATTAACGTAGTTATTATTTAAAGAGTCTAACAGTCGAGTTATTATTTTCATATATTTTTTCAAACCAACCTTTAGTTCAAACATTTTCAGAATTTTTGACGGATCTTTATTGTTTATTGCAAAATATGTCAATTTCACGTTTGGGAGATTACCAGAAGTTGGTCAATATTTGCGCAAAGCGAAATAAAAATTTTTGCAAAAATTACAAATATTAACCGACCTCTGGTAGTCGTGCAAACATGAAATTGACACATTTTGCAATAAACAATCAAGATCCATCAAAACTTTTGAAAATTTTTGAACTGTAATTTCATTTGATAAGGTGACATATATAAAAAATATAACACGACTGTTATACTATTTAAATAATAACTACGGTAATTTCTATCCGATTTGATCAAACGAAATGTCGATCTCTTTACAAATTAATGCACTTTCAGAATGTATTCACTTATTTTATATTTGTAATTAAATTTTGAATTAAGAACGGCTAAACTTGAAAAAATGAGGAAAATATTATATTTTCCAAGTTTACGCGATCAAAACTCATAACATATAAGTTTGAACCATAGCATACCCTTTTAAAGACTAATATCTCCCTTTTCTAAAAAACTTTGGATTTTTAAAATAAGTTAAAAGTCATTAGCTGGATGTATTTTGACTGTTGTACCGTGTTATTGTTGAAAATTGCAGAGAGATTAAGTTCTACAGTGAGCCAAGGTATTTATTTCAAGTGATTTTATCAAATTGGCTTCTCCTGAATTCATTCAATTTTGATTGCAACAATTTCAATGCGTTTGTATGTTATTTTTTCAATGAATTATTTGAGCCCAGAAAGTATTTTGTTAAGCAGGGTATTATATACGTAGGTGCGTATGGTCCATTATAACGTTTTTAACTTATTATTCAATATACTTGGTATCTTTCTTTGCGTTCTCATTAAAATAAAATTTTTTAATTTAAATTTTTTTTGCACGCACATTTTCAAATAATTTTTTACATTTTGTGTTGGAGAGGTTTTTTATTTTTAATTTGTTATAATGAGGGACAAATTATGTAAATAATAAAAAATTATTTCGAATTTTTTTTTTATTTTCTACACAAACTTTTGTAGTGAACACGAGCAGACTGTCCTGTCTTGTCCATTAAATATTTGATTACAAATTTTTTTTTATTTTGGTTTTCGATTTTTTTTTTCGTTTTTCATTTGGGAACCTTTAAAACATGCAAGTGTTACTACTACGAGTATAATCTTTAACTTAAATTAAGTTTCCCCATGGCTTGCTTATTCGTCATTATATTTTAAATGACATTGATGAACGTTTTGCTTGTTTAGGGTTTTATGGCAAATAAAATAATAATTCTGATCGAAAATCAATAAAAAAAAATGAACACAAGACAAATAAACTGTATATATGTATACTGTATACGACAAAAGAAAAACGCAAAACTTAAAATTACTTAAGGACATTAAATAAAGCAAAATTTTATAAACATGTATTGGATAATACAACTACACACCCACTACCATACATAGATATAAAGAAAAGGCAAAAAAGAGGACAACACATGACAATATTTATAGAGGTACAGTGTTCCCAAACACTTTAAAAGTCATTAAAAATAATTCATTTATCTCTACAAATATTAAAAGCTTACGGATGTTTGGATAAACAAACAATACCTTACCCCCACCCCCCCGAAAAAAGAATTTTAGCCTCTTAGTATAGCAATTTAAAAGAAATGTCATAACACTGTTAGCACCTACCTTCGACTTATTAGTAGTAAATTCTGTAGTAAGTCAATTCCTAAAAATGAACTACGAACTCGTGATGACGAAATTTAAGGCAGGATTCCGAACTGTTATGTTAATCAGAAATGAAATTGCGTTTGTAAACTTCATATCCCTGACTCACATAATAGGTCATTACAACTCTTCAGTAGGGATTACGACCTAGCTTTTTATACCATTTATGTTGTGTGCCTTAATTTTTACACATGAGTGGCGTGTAGGTCCCGCCACTTTAAAGTCGACTCTGAACGACAGATTTTTGAGAAACTTTTTCATGGCAATTTTATTTACTCTTAGAGTTTTTGCCAGTAGACTGCTGAGAGGAAGTCACCTAAAGAAATAATTTTTCATATTCCGTTTTCGTTTTTTTTTTGTTGAAGATGTGTGACCTGGGGTTTGAATCTAGGCCTCACGTCTATTAAGCCAATACATTACCTTATAGACTACGGCGACTTCACTTCACTTAAAGTATTCAAAACAATCTGGTGCATAAGATATAATGACTAGAGCCCTGGAATTCGGAAACTTCCCTGAGAATGGACAACGATGTCAATGTGAACTTCATTAGTTTGCTATACGAGTAAGTTCCATATCCTTCGCCTGTATTACAATATAGTTATCAGACTGTTTTCATATATTATCAGACAAAGCCACTTTTGTGCAACAGTTTGGAACTGCTGGTATAGCCAAGAACCATTGGATTGGCAAACCAGAAGCCTGTAATTAGTATATTGATGCTTAATCGTCTATGGAGTATATTATAAAGGATAATGTGATTTGACTTGAATGTGTCTTTAGCTTCTCAAAATTGCACAGAGACCACCAGTACATAATGAGCCAGAAATTAAATGAATTTAGATTTATTGCCACCGGCTTAGTTCTCTCCTTCTGAACAGAAGATTGCAAGACAATGCAAAAAAAGCTTAGTTGAGGTTCAAGATCAAGATGTTTGACTGCTTGTGAAGTCTACAATGCAACTGATAATTGCCTGCTATCCATTACACCTAATTTTATAAGCAACATTATTAATCAAAGTTTTCCAGTTAACAAGTCTATTGTATTTGATTCTAGAATGATAGGGTTACCATGTATTTTTCAAAAAAAGTGCCCTCTATGTTATTATAATGAATTGTTGTATTTTTGTATCTTTTTCAAGATGTTACTCCCTCTGTGGAGAAAAGGGATTGCGAAAAATATATGAAGGATGTATGAAAACTCTTAATTTTTGAATATTTTAGCCTGGTTTTAAATCTAGTTTGCACGGGTTTATGGTCAAGCAATTCATCTACTACACCAAACTATTATATTGTATAACTTCTGATCGATAGCATTATACAAGAGCATTGTCTAAGTCTAAGCACTTATTCAATTTCAATACATTTTGTTGTAATTTCACACTACTGTGCAATTTATTTCTTTACGTAGTAAAACCAATTTCGAAGGCGAGTTAACGGGTATGAGTTCATAGCTTTTGTCTACGTACAGACGTAGGAGTAAGTCAACCTTTTCAGTCAAACGTCATGGTTTTTATAATGCATTCGAATGGTTAGAGAATATATATCTGAATATATTAAGAGAATACGCCTGCTTTTTCTTTTATAAGCAATTATTGACTTATAGTCTAAGGTATGACAAGTCATACTATGTCTAGTTGGTTATACATTTTTAATGCACAATAAAAAAATACGTTTCTTTGCCCCCAAAAAAGGTGCCAGTATTTATTATCCTTGCCTGATGATGACGATAATGATGGTGTCTGTATTTCTTTAAAGACTTATTTAACCAGTTCAGGCCTCTGGCATTAAAGTGTTTCACTATTTCAAATGATAACAATCAACTCAGCTCGTAATAAAATGACCATCTCTTTGCAATAATCTAACAACGTATGCCGTGTTCACTTCTTTTTATTCATTTCTTCCTTTTATTTATTTATTTGCTCTATTTTGTTGTTGTTGTTGTAGTTGTAGTTGTTTGTAATACAAACATTCTCTTTAAAAATAAAAAAATTTTGTCGTGTTGCTGTTTTACAAAATCATCATCAAAAGAATTCAATAATGAGTTTGTACAGTAAAAAACAACAACAACAACAACAATAGCAAAGGGAAAATAAACATTAAATATACAAAGAATTGAGCAGAAGACACAAAGAAAGGCAAGAAATAAAACACACACACCAAAAAAAGAGACACGAATCGTAAAAAAAGAAAGAAAAATTATGACAAAATAAAGGGCCGGCAACGAGCCAAGAATTTTGATTTTAGCACGTACATACGTATGTATTAAAAAGTATCGTAACTGTAATTTTCTTGTTGTTGTTATATTCATTGTATTATAAAAAATAATAAACATTTGATTAGTTTTCCAGTATAATTTGTCAAAAGAAAATTCTTTAGATTTTCTTTTTTACTTTTGTTATGTTTTTTTGCTTTCGTTTGTTTCCTTGTCAGTCACTTTCTGGAAGTTCAAGTTTAAGTGTTAAAATTATTTTATGCCCTCGTATGCAAGTGTTTCCGGTGGGCAATAGCACACATAGCAGTGAATGCTATTTCTAAGGGCTAGTATTAGAAGTACTTTGAAGAGCTCATATTGTGCACAAATTACACGGTGCGACAGTCAAAATACACCCAGCTAATGACATAGTGTAGGTTGTGAGTTTTGTTTTCGAACCCTCCAAACTTGTTTTATTTGACAAAAAGGGTATTTTTGATCTTTTCACACAAACTTATTGATGATTGATTGATTGATTGATTTTTCAACCTATTTTCAAAACCCAAAGATTTTTGAAACGGGAACAGAAGAGCCTATAAAATTGTATACTTACATGTTATGCGTTTTGATCTGGTAAACTTGAAAAATATTTTTTTTCTCAGTTTTTCAAGTTTAGCTATTCTTAATTGCAAAATTTAATTAAAAAATATAAAATAACTGATGACATTCTGAAAGTGCATTATCTTGTGAAAAGATTTACACATTGTTTGATCAAATCGTATAAAAATTACCGCAGTTATCATTTAAATATATTATTATATTCGTATGTCATCTTATCAAATGAGCTTTCAGTTCAAAAATTTTCAAAAGTTTTGATGATTCTTGATTCTTTATCGCAAAATGTGTCAATATCACGTTTGTTCCACTACTAGAAGTCGGCTAATATTTGTGTTTTTTGCAAATATTATTATTTCGCTTTGCACAAACATTGTCCAACTTCTGGTAGTCGCTCAAACGTTAAATTGACACATTTTGTGATAAAAAATCAGGATCCGTCATTCATGTTCATTTGAAAAAATATACATATGAAAAATATAACTCGGCTGTTAGACTCTTTAAATAATAAATACGGTAATTTTTATCCGATTTGATCAAACGAAGTGCCAATCTCATCACACAATAATGAACTTTCAGAATGTTATCACTTATTTTAAATTTTTTAATTAAAATTTGCTACTATGAACGAACAAACTTGATAAAATATGAAAAAATTCGCATTTGTCATGTTTACTTGATCAAACATCATATCAGATTAAGTCAAATAATACATATATGTATATCGTTTTATTCTCTCGCCTTTCTAACAAGGTTTTTAATTTAGAACATCGGTTCAGAAATGTTAGTGTAATCAATAAATTTATACGTAAAGTCCAAAAAAATTTTTGAGTTCGACTCAATAAAACTCACAACTTACACTATGTCATTAGCTGAGTGTATTTAAATTTTTTTATTTTGTCGCATAGTGTTATTACAAATAATACTATATAATCAGCTATATGGGAATTCATAGAGCCTCTGAGATATCCATGGAAAAAAGAAAGAAGATAAAGGTTTAAAGTTCTTTTCGAGAAATAGATTCCTAATATTAGTGGCCAAAAAACTGTTGCATACTTAGACCACATGAGGTTAAACTGGCAGGCCTAAGAAGCATAACTCACTTAGGTCCTTTAATCTCCATATGTAGCAGAAGGTACTGCTGCAACAATTCTGGCTATTAAACATAACTTATCGATCATTCTGATAATTTTATGAAGGTGTGGACTCTATTTTAATCACCTATGGCTAGACACTATCAATAAATTAATTATAGATTCTGTCAAGAAATTATGGGTAACCAAAAATCTTTGGAATCAGTATTTATAAAGGGACTCTTGCATTATTGTCCTTAATACCGGCCTTCTTTTGAATCTTATCGTTTAAATAGTGCAGTATTCCCCGGATATAAGCACCATGGATATAATAATTCCCCGCTTAGGAAGTAAATTTTTTGCTTTAAAATTTTCTGAAATTATTTTGAAATATGCACTCCGCTTTTAAGCATTCCCCGCCTATAAACGTGAAAAATTATACCCCATTTGACCGCTTTGCGGCAACTTTCTTTCCAAAATTTATCCTGTCTTATAGCTCTCTCGTTCGTGTGATTGAATGTTTCCGGATTTCTTGAGCCATTGGAACCCAATATTCACCGTTAACACCGTACAGCAGATTTACTGGAAAAGGTAGTAAAAAATTGGACAACGGTATGCAACTGAGGCAACGCAATCTCAGATAATTGATTCTTGACAGAAAACCTACAATCTCCAAATGTTCGCCTTTCGTAAAGGCTCTCCTTCTACTAATCTGATCACGGGCGAGTCAACCGCCTGATTCTCTATCGAGTTAATGCTACAATAGGACTCTTGACTATATCTATAAAGTCCGCTATGGATCCATCTCCTTCAGCTATTTTTTCGTAGTGATTCCAAAGTGACAGGGAGACCCAAAATATTACAACTTTGCTCACCTCCCCGAGCTGTAGAAGATGATCAAAGCCCTCTCCGACTAGCCGGCATTCCATCGAAATAAAATTCTATCACAGAGCAATACAGTTAAATTTATGATATACATTAACTACATAAATAACATAACTTAACATAACATAATTGGCCATTACAACCCTTCAGTCAGGATTACGGCCTAGCTTCTCACACCACTCATGTTGTGTGTGTTAGTTTTATACATGAGTGGCGGGACCTAGCTCGGAGTGGTAGCTCTGATACCAAAAAGCTCACTTGAACACGCATAGCGGCCCGTTGTGATGCCACGAGGTGAACGCAGTCCCTGTACTGACCAAGTTCCACCAAAAAAATCAGGAAAAAGGAAGAAGTTGGCAAAGCGGGACCTACAGTTTAAAGTCGACTCCAAACGACAGATTTTTGAGAAACTTTTCATTGCAATTTTATTTACTCTCGAAGTTTTTGCCCGAAATCTGCTGAGAGGATGTCGCCGAAAAAATATTTTTTCATATTTGTTTTGATGTCTAACCAGGGGTTTGAGCCATGGCCTTACGTCTAATAAGTCAACACACTACCTACTAGACTACGGCGACTTTTTTAACTACAGCTTTACTTTATTAATGAATCAATACATTGAAGTTGCCGTAGTCTAGTAGGTGGCGGGTAGGCTTATTAGACGAAGGCCCATGGTTCAAAGCCCAGCACAGACATCTCCAGCAAAAGGAAATATGAAAAAAACTTTCTTTCTGCGACTTTCTTACAGTAGTAGTCCTCTGGGAAAAAGTCTTAAGAGTAAATAAAATTAAAATAGTTTCTTAAATCGAAATTCAACGTTAAACTCAATCCACATCATGGTTAAAATTTATATATACAACATGGGTAATGTGAGAAGCTGCGTCTTGACTAGAAGTTTGTATTCGCCAATTAAGTAAGTAAGCAGAGTACATGATTTCATGAACCTTCAGGGATGAGAAGGCGATACTTATAAGAATATTATGTGGTAAACTAACACATACAACAGCCCCATCGTGACTAGCAGCAACTCTCCTTACAACACCAAATGAATAGCGGGCGCTCTCAACCGAATTATAAGTACACACCGTGGGAAATCATATTCTCTGAATTTATGGACGAACCACCAACAAAACAGGTGGTAGAAAATGCAATCAAAACCATAAAAAGAGGTGTTTTTATGGACCAGGATATGAGAAAAGGAAAAGTGCAGTCGTCGTAGTCTAGTAGGTAGTGTGATGGTTTATTAGACTTGAGGCCGTGGTTCAAAAACCTGCACAGTTATCTCGAACAAAACGAAATTTAAAAAAAAAATAGTTTTCGACGACTTGGCCTCCGCAGTCATCTGGCAAAAATCTAAAAGTAAATAAAAAAGTCTGTCTTTCGAAGTTGGCTGTAGGTCCTGCCACTCATGGATAAAATGAATACAAAGGAGTGATGTGAAAAGCTAGATCGTAATCTTGACTAAAGGGTTGTAATGACCAATTAATTGCTGTATCCAAAGCAATTGTAAATTGTGTTGAGGGCAGCACTGGCGAAAGATAAGAATATATTGTTACGTTTTTACCTTTTGAAAAACGTTTAAAATATGAGTTCGTTGATTGCAAACAAAATCAAAATAGATTGGTGTTTTGTTTCAATTAAACTTTTTATTGTTTGCACTACTTTTATGTGCCATTGTTACAATTCCAACAATAATTGCTTATTCGCTATTCTACTTTATACTTCTGTCCGCGCAAGCACTAACAACTCTTCGATAAATCTTTACAACAGTGATCTTCAAACCATGACAACACGTTTTAACACAAAACTGACTGAATAAGAATTAAAGTAAGAACTGACTGGATGTCTGCTTTGTCTTGCCTTTTTATATGCCCAAACAAGCAGTCTGCTGAAGGTGCTGGAAGTAGGATGTTCTTGTCTTCGCCTTCTCGAGAGTTCTATCGCGACTCCATTGTTGTTTGTGTATTTTGTTCACATTGCTTGTTATTGCGTTCGCTTACGTTGCGTTTCGTTATCTATCCCCTTCTCTTTCTTACTCGTGGTCTTTGTAACTTTTGTTTATTGTTTTAATGTGAAATGATGTTATTGAAACCAAGAGGAATTGGAATATGCCGTATGTAGAAGTAGCACACCTGTCTTCTGTATTACACAACTGTTAAAAGTATTAGAATGGAATCTGGAGTTAAGCTGAAAGTGAAGTAAAATTATGCCCACGGCACACATAAAATATATTTGCTCAAAGTGCTTCAATTACCCACATAATTACCCACAATTACCCACATAATGATAACTAAAAAGAGTGGTGTTGGTGAGAACTTTAAAACACGTATTAATAAATCGATTAGGAGATATTGACAAAAACTAAAAGGCTAGGTTTCACATTACGTGCTTAAAAATATTGAAGCCTTAGTTAAAGTTAAACAAGACTAAATACTGACTGCAAAGTTATCTTACACAATTAAAATAGAGATAAGGACGGTGACTCATATAATACTGATAGAGTACCTATTTGCACAGAGACCAATGCAAAAACATGTTCAAATCATTTAGGTATTCATAGGAAATTAAATGAATTTCAAAAATAAGCCTGAGGAGTTTTGAACCATAAGCGGCATAACTTATAGCAACAAATGTTATACTATGCGACAAAAAAAACGAAAATTTGAAATAACGTCATAGCAATAAGTTGGATATTTAGATATTTATTTGACAAAAGCTGTTGTTGTTTTTTAACTTTTCACACAAATTTATTGATTACACAAATATTTTTAAGCCGATTTTGAAAAAACAAAGTTTTATGGAAAGGGGAGAGATAACTCTTTAAAACGGTATACACTGTTCAAACCTATATGTTATGGATTATGATCGGGTAAATTTGGGAAATAAGTTTTTTTTTTAATCAAATTTTTTTAAGTTTGAGCAAAATTAATCAAATTAATTACAAAATCAAAAAAAAATGAAAACAGTGCTGACATCTTTAAAGTACATTCTCTTGTAAAGAGTTTGACACTTTGCTTGATGAAATCGGACTAAAGATATCATATAAAGAATGTAGTATATATATTTCAGTATAAAAATTTTCCAAATTTTTGATGGATCTTACTTTTTTTATTAAAAAATTTGCCATTTTCAAGTTTAAGCAACTACCAGAAGTCGTCTATTGTTTGCTCAAAACGAAATAATAATATTTGCGAGAAATGCAAATATCAACCGATATGTTGAACTAGTATGAGGCTTGTGAAGGATTGGATAAAATGCAATGAAGTACGATATAGTTTCTCACACCACTTATTTCGTGTGTGTTAATTTTATACATAAGTGGTAGGACCTTCAGTATAAAGTCGACTCCGGACGACAGATTTTTGAGAAACTTTTCATGGCAATTTTATTTACTCTCAGAGTTTTTGCCAGAAATCTGCTGTCGCCGAAGAAATACTTTTTGTATTTTGTTTTGATGTTTGGCCTGGGGCTCGAACCCTGGCTTTACGGCTAATAAGCCAACACACTACGGCGACTTCAAACTCTAGGTCACTCCACTTAAGATAAAATTGTCGTAATCCTGACTGAAGGGTTGCAATGAACAATTATGTATTTATGTATATGTATGCAATGAAGTACACTAACATTTTAGAAGAATTATTATTAAGATCAAATTTCTGATGTTGATTAGCTTTTTTGATGAGTTTGATTGAATTCGCTCAGTACAGGGACTGGGCTTGTCTGTGGCATCACAGCAGGCTGTTATGCGTACCACTTCAACCTAATCTAAGTTTAAAATAGAACTTTTCTCATTCCCTGGAATTCATAAAAAAGTTTTTTGTTGTAAATTTATTATTTTATTATGCACAAGGAAATATAATCTTGAAACTTCCGGTTCCTCTTGCATTTTTGAACAATATTTATACACCCTTACGTATACATGTGTTTGTATACACGCATATACTCGTACGTATGATAAATTCAATGACCTAAGGCCACACTTACTGTGTGCTCTTCGACACACACAAATACACACATGAATACAGGCATTTATACATATATGTATATGTACCATACTTAACACACATTTCCTTCCGCTTATTTGCCGTTACTCTTATTATCTCTTTTTCCTTTTAAACTTTCATTTGATTTTTTTGCAAAAACCAAAAATCAATTCAGTTTTATTTTCGTATTTTTTTTTGTTCCTCCTTTTCAAGATGTGGAACTTTGTTCTTTTTTCTTTTCCTCGCATGAATTCTTAATTTAAAAATGATTTCTCTTATTTTTTTACAGAGACCTCTACAGTCATACAAATATGCTCACATTCACATGGTAATATTTCTGAAAAATATTTGGGGATTTGAAGAAAGAAAGTGAAAAAGTGAAATACCGCTAAGGGGCGTAGAAGAAAGAGAAGAAACGCAAAGTACAATCAAAATGCAAGCATTACCAGAATAAAGCAATTCAAACATAAAATTTATGAAAAAAAGAAAATATTTTTCACTTGCAAAACTTTTTATGAAGGCTACCTGATGGCCGAAGAACTACTTCTCTCCGCCGTACTTGAAAAACCATTTCCTGCTGCTATAACAGCAAACTGTGAACGAGATTTCTTACCCTTACTTGTGTAGCTGTGTGTGTTTGTTTGTGAATAAATGAATCCGTTTGGGTTTATGTTTTAGCAGCTGTTTCATTGTGCCCAAAAGTTTTCAAGAGGTTAAAGGAAAACATAGACACGCACACACCCAACTACTCAAGCACACAATCACTCTTATCCTCTGTAATAATATCCAATCACATACTCTCACCAATACCCCAGCTTTTGTCATTTTTTGTTCGTTTGCTTTTGCTCACAAAGATTTTGTTTATAACTTCAACACAGAACGTTCGGCAGAATTGTGCCGTCAATAGCCATGACCATGTTCCCATGGCATGTACGTTTATGTGCGTTTTTGTTTTTACAGGTGAAAGTGTAAAACCATCGTATTGCCGGTTTAAAATTTAAAATCATCTACCCGGCAACTTATCTACTGAATGTTTTATACTTACGTACTTAAAAACCATTTTGATTCATTCGCATTTTACTTGAATTTTGCTGTGCTTAAAAATTCACATTTTAATCTTTAATACCCCATTTCAAAGCTTTGCCAAACACACAGACTGACAGATATTTAACGACCAATTCTGTGTACAATACAATACAAACAATACAATACATTGTTATCGCGTGAAAGGTTATACAATGATGACTACCATACATATATGCCGTAATGGTATACGCTACAGTGCATTGCGAAACTATCCACAGATATTTTGGCGCTTTAAATAAAACGAAATGCTTTAATTATAACCCCTTTAATCACTTTTTAAATAAAAAGGTTTTTAAAACAGTCACATATGATTTTTTTAGAACATGTTTTCCTATTTGATTGGCATTCATAGTCCTCAAGAACATATTGTTACAAAATGGGCAACGGTGTAACATCAAAATGAGCAAAAGCTACACAAACAAATACAACGAACTTGTTACAAGTAAACCAACAACACCGGTATGAAAGAAAAGGGGATAGACAAATAAGCGAGAACGCAACAACAAACATATTGCAAAAATACACAAACAACAATGAAGCCGCGATAGAGTTCTCGAGAAAGCGAAACCGAACCTTCATCAGACTGTTTACGTGGCCATATAAAAAGGGAAGACAAAGCAGGCAACGAGCAGTAAGAATTCAGTCAATCTTGTGTGAAGACGCGTTGCGCGTGAAGAAAACAGTCGTGGTTTGAAGATCGCCGTAGTAAAGACCTGCCGAACAATTATTGGTGCTTACGCGAACAGAAGTGTAAAGCTAATTGTTGTTGGATACATCAACTTGTGAACAGTGCACACAAAAGTAGTGCGAATAATAAAGAGTTTAATTGAAACTGAACTCAAATTTATTTTTATTTTATTTGCAATCAACGAACTCATATTTTAAACGTTTTTAAAAAGGTAAAAATGTAACAATATTATCAACCATATCTTAATGAGCTTCTGAGTCATAAAATACAAAACATGACCTGACAAACAGGTCTTTATAATCTAGTTATTGTGTTGGTATTGAAATAATTAAGTAAATTGACTACATTTTAGTCGACTGATAGCCAATTATAAAAATAGCAGAGTTTGGATGTTGCAACTGAAAATTTCACCACTGTAAAGGAAACAGCTGAAGCAAAAATTGCATTTGAATTCAAGAGTCTGAAAATTAATGAACAAACAAGATAATACACAAGGAACACGTCTATTCATGCAAACAGTCATATTCAAAACATTTTACAACAGCTTTTTACACATTTTACGGACTGTAGCAATATAGTGATTGCATCAAAAACTTCCATAAAAATTGTCCTAGTTTCTGCGGGTTCATCGAAGATATGTGTGGTTTAAACACATGGCGACTTTTATTTTAATCAATTAAATTACTTGCTTCAATTTCTTTAATTGTTGACAGTAGCAGTGGTCGATCACATGACTAGGTCGTACAAACTCAATATGAATAATCTCCTTCAATTCCAAACCCCACCAGACTTATTTACATATATACATACATAAGTGGTCATTACAACCCTTTAGTCAGGATTAAAAACGAGCTTCTCGCAATGCCCATATTGTGTTGACGGGACGTACAGTTTAAAGTCGATTTCGAATGACAGATTTTTAAGAAAATTTTTATGGCAAGTTTTATTTAATCTCAGAGGTTTGGCCAGAAGACCTATGAGAGGAATTCGCCAAAGAAATATTTTTTCGAGATGTCCGGCCTAATGTCTACTAAGTCAACGCACTATCGACCACACTACAGTGACTCCATCAGATACACATTATTTTGGCTTTGTCACCATTCGCAGCTCAACAATGCAACGTTCATAATTTTTTTTTTCGTAATTTGCTACCGTACGCATTTCGCTTTCCATCATCTGTAATGATTTGATTTAAAAACATTGATTCATTCCTTTTTCGCACGCTATTTGCGTATTCAGCTTTCTACAAAAGGTTAGGAATTATTTGGTGGCATATACGCATTTGCCTGGCAAAGTACTAATTGCCTATGTTCGTGTCTTACTCAATTTTGCCATGAATAGGGCCTTTTTATAGTGATTAATGGACCCGTAAGAGGGCAATCTAGCTCATCTAAATTATGTCCTCGAAATTAAAAATTTATTTTTAAATTGCCAGCGACGTATCCTTTCTACAGAGATAAGCAATGAGTATTCAAAAAGATGAGTATATTCGAATCATACTCATAATTTCTGATACTTATACGCATTCATACTTATTTTAATATCATACTCATACTACTCATATTCAAACTTTGAAGTGCTCATCGTACTTATACTTAACAATACGTATGATGTTCTTGATTTCGACTCTCCATGACTCAACATTTAAAAGAATCACAAAATATATAAGATTCGAGTACGAACACTACAATACTCACTAGAAGGTTGTATGTTTGCTTTACTTGCTGTCTTTGTCCTTTTCTTTCTTCTTTTTTTGTTAAGGCAGCAACAACTAAGACTGTAAATTTTAATGAATGATTCGAATCACTCGAATCATTTATGAGTATTATAAGTATTTTTCTAAATGTATGAATCTGAATGAGTAGACGTATGAATCAAACATATTTCGAATGTTATGAGTTTGATATCAACGTTGTACTCATACTCATTGCAACCTGTATATATAAATCAGTGTAGTAGTGAGTACGAATGAATCAGAGTAGTTGAATTTCAATACTGTTGACTCACTCATACTGGAAATTTCATGACTACTTATGAGTAGCGAAAAAACGATTCATTGCTGATCTCTGCCTACATATAAGCAATTCATCGCGTTTAGTTTTGATTTTTGTCTGCTACGAACTTCTTTTCGGCTGAAGTTGTCACCAATGACTAGCACCGTCAAAAGGACGGTGGTACGTGCTAAGTAGCTCAAGCCATAATGGATATTCTGCACTAGCGAGGGCGTGGTCATATTGCGTGGAATTGTTATCAACTGGCTACTGTAATCGTACTATTTGAGCCCGTTAAACTTTTGTTGTGGAATTTTTTTTAAGTCACAGGTGTATGCGAATAGGCGATGAAGCACAGCGGCTATCAAAACCAAGATAACTCATGGCATTGGTCAAATTCAGCCTGACATATATCGGACGATTTATTCCACATCTATATGGCATTAAAAGGATTTTAAAAAGCATACCATTATTAGTTGGTTTGTCACATAGACTTTGTTTTATTTAAATTTAAAGATAACAAGCGTTTAATGAAGAAATTTGAATGTTTTATTCATTAAATTAACGAATGATTTACAGAAGATTCTGAATGCGCTTGTTGTGTAAAAACATATTTGTTCTAGTATGGAAGCGGCAAGATAAAAGATAAATAAAGGAAACTATCGCAGCTAATTTAATTTAATTCTGAATAAAATTCCTTAAAAAACTTTCTTTAAACTTGATTTTAAGATTTTTATTTTGTTAATACGGCTGGGGCCGTATTTTAGTATGGGAAAATCAGAGTCAATATGTAAAGAAATCCTGTATCTTACGCTCCTATTATTATTATTAATTTATTTGAATTTAAGTAAGTAGTCGTCTTGGAGGTGGGTAGTGTGAGGACTTATTAAACGAAAGCCTGTGTAGTTCAAACACCAGCTCATATACCTCGAACAAAACGAAATATGAATAAAATATTTCCTTGCAGAGACTCCTTCTCAGCAGTCTTCTGGCAAAAATTCTGAGAGTAAAAAAATGCAAACAACGTTAAACTGTGAATCCCGTTACTCGTGGATAAAATCAATACACACAACATAAGATGACTTGATAAGCTAGGTTGTAATCCTGACTAAAGTGTTGTAATGGCCAATATTTTCTCAGATTATGACCGGTAACTATACTTTTGTTACAGTCAAGGAATTTATTTATCTTGGCTCCGCCTTTACCACCAAAAATGATGTCAGCATGGAGATCAAGCGCAGGATCACTCTTGCCAACAGGTGCTACTATGGTACGACAAGGTAGTACGTACGTACTAGGGTACGACAAAACTAATACTCTACAAGAGACGCTCAGCCCACCCGTGCTTCTTTATGGCGTGGACCCTATTAAGCACTGATGCAGCAGCCTTGAGAGTATTCGAGAGAAAAATCGTACGTAAGATCTTCGGCCCAGTGCGAGTTGACGATGATATCTGTAACCGATCCAATAGTGAGCTGTATACGTTGTGCAGCGTATTGATATCCAGTGGCGACGTGGAGACGGGGAGACGGGGACCTGCGGAAGTTGGCAAAGAGGATGACCTTGTAAGCGTTGGAAGGACCAAATCGAGGAAGCCCTGTCATTGATTGGTGTGACCAACTGGCGTAGGCGCGCAAGAAGCAGAGGCGCCTGGAAGGAAGTGTTGCGGCAGGACGAAATCCGTTAATCGGGTTCTTATGGCCAATTGAGTAAGTAAGTAATGACCAATTAAGAAAGTAAGTTATGTCACTCAGAAATTTTTATTTTTGGATAGACATTTGTAAATCATTAATGGATTATTATTTCGCTAAAATTTTGAAATTATTGTTATTCAGTATTGAAGTTTTCGTAGTCCAGTAGGTAGTGGGCTGGCTTATTAGATTCAGCCCGAGCATAGTCCCTAGCGCAGGGAGCGCAAGCATAACGAAATATAAAGAAAATATTTCTTTAACGATTTTCTCTCGGCAGTCTTCTAGCAAAAACTCTGAGGGCCATTATTACAACTTGCCGTTAACTAAAGGGAGGATTTCAACGGCCAGATAAATTGTTTTTCATTATTATAAGTGTACAATAAGGTAGAAGTGAGCGTTAAGTTGAAGGGAGGACCGTCCTACCTTTAACTTTTAAACTTAAGTTTATGTTTGAACTTGCCATATTATATATTATTTTCAATACGGCAACTTTAAATATAAACAAAATGATAAGACACAACAACAAAAAAGCGACCCTTCGTTGCCACTGCGTTTAGAAAAACTTGTTTAATTTAGCAGTTGTATCGACATTGCTCCGGCACTGCCATATTTTCGAAAAAGTTAACTTTATTTTATCTGTAAGTTGTAATAACGAAAATTAGTTAAAGGTAACTTTAAAGTTCCCTTTAGCTAAAGTTACCTTTAACTAAATCCAACTTTAACGGGAAGTTGTAATAATGACCCTGAGAGTAAAAATTAAATTGCCATAAACTTGACTTGATATTGTTGGTCTCGCCACTCATGAGTAAAATTAACTCACGAACAACATGGCTGGTGTGAGAAGCTAGGTCTTAATCCCGATTAAAGCGTTGTAATACCCAACTAATTACAATATTCAGTGTTGATATTATTGTTAACGTTGATCTGAACACAGCTGTGTGTTGCATTCTGCGAAAAAAATTAATTTATTGCAAACGAAAATGCATGCTCGAAGAACAAAAGATTTAACAACTAAAACTAAAACAACAACAACTAAGAGTTTATCAAGAGGAAGAAATTTATCAAATAAACGAAGAAATTTTAATTTTAACAAAGAATTTGATGTTGGTAAGAATGAAGTTTTAGAATGTACGTATGTATATTAATTTAATAAACACAATACTTTTCGTTCAAATCAGAGCTCAATTTAATTAATTTTAGTTTTTCAAACTTCAAAAAAATCTTTAAACTTTTATCATTTCGTTAGTAAAAATTTAAAACAATATTCTGGAGAAGTTTTGCATTTAATCACTTAAGTAAACATGTTTATCTGAATAATAAATAACTCCTTTGCATAAAGTATGATTTCTGGCGTAAATCTGGTGTGTTAATTTCAAAGAAAACTTTTATCTCTAACGCTGGCTCATAAGCCATGTAAAGTGAATGCCAGTGTCAATACTAATTAAATTGATAATATTTACTTCAGTTCTGGGCATTTTTCCAAAATAGAAAAACAATTTCTACTTATTTGAATACACTTTTCGCAATTTTTTCTAAGGACTATCAAATTAAATTTGGCAAATTTTTACTTCTTCTTTTCAAGGGGAGGAAAACACAAAATATTGTTTTGGCAAAATTTTCCTTATAGAACTATATGATTTGTGTTTTAAAATATTGTTACGGAAATGGAAACATCGTTTAACATCAACATGATTAACAAACGCTACACTAAGAAATACAACGAACGTGGTTACATATACCAACAATAACTGTGTGAAAGAAAAGGAGACAGACAATCAAGAAAGAAAGCAACAACAAACAACGTAAGCAAAGTACACAAACAACAATGCAGTCGCGATAGAATGCTCGTGAAGGCGAAAACAAAAACCTTCTACTTCAAGAACGTTCATCAGACTGATTTTGCGGACATATAAAAAGGCAAGAAAAGCTGACAACAGTCAGTAAGAATTCAGTCAGCCTTGTGTGAAGTTGCGTGTGCACAAAACAGTCGTTGTTTGAAGATCGCCGTTGTAAAGATCTAGCGAACAGTTGTGTGATAAGAATAACGAATAAACAGATTATTATTGTAGTTATTGTTATATACGTGGTACAAGTGCGAACAGTGGCGCAGATAGTGCGGACAATAAAGAGTTTAACTGAAACACATATTTGTTTTTACTTTGTTTGCAATTAACGAACTTATATTTAAACGTTTTTAAAAAGGTAAAAACGTAACAATATCTATTCTTAAACGCCTTTTTAATTATTAATTTACGTTTCTGTTAAGTAACATTTGTTCCACTTTCAATTAACAAGTATGTTTTGTTTCAGTGCAACTAATTAGGATTTCATTAGGTAAGCATTTGGTTGGCATACTGTAGCAGTTTTAAAACCATCAAACTTTTAAGAATATCTTTTGTGTAACCGCTATTAACTCAAATTATAAACGTTCATTGATCAGGACTTATTTAATATTAAATTTTGCCCATCAATCTTTTGAACCAATGAAATCTCATTACACAGAAAATTTAAGCTGCTTTTTTTGGATAAATGGGTTCCGTAAAAAACATTGTAAAATACTTATGTTGCTGTAGTCAGTTATGCATTGTATTGGCTTATCAGACGAGAGTCTGTGGTTCAAACCACATCTTAAAGACAACAAGAACAAGACAAAACATGAGAAAAATTAATTTTTTCCGGCGACTTTCTCTCAGTAGTTTTTTGGGAAAAGAAACTCTAATTTTGATGTGCGGGATAGGCCTGTCACGGGTCCACTAAGAACAAAGAATAGGGCTGAATCATGGAAAAAATTGTGCAAGGGCCTTTTAAAGGAAGATGTATACACAAAAAAGCTTGCTAAAAAGGAATGAAATTGAACTTTTTTTTTAAATCAAATCGTTAAGGATGATGGAAAGCAAAACGCATACGATTACAAATTACGAAAAAATGAACGACGCAATGCAAAGCTTCGGAGACTGTGAAAACTCTAGAATAACGTTGAGTGTTTGATGTAGTCACCTGTAGGTAAATAGAGTATGAGAGTAAATAAAACTGCAATGAAAAGTTTCTCAAAACTCTATCCTTCAGAAGCGAGGTTAAACTGTACTTCCCTCTATTCATGCATAAAATTAACGTACACAACATGGGTGGTGTTTGAAGCTCGGTTGTAATCTTAACTAAAGGAAATAAACGCTACTAGTAATGCTAATGCGTCGTGTATTTCTTTGTCTGTATTAATAACACAACGCGACAGTGAAAATATTTAAAATTGAAGTGAACTCTTGTCTGAATTGTTCACCGATCGGTGTGAATGGCCATCAACAAAATCATATCACCATCTGCATCACTGCAACTGAATTTATTTTATACAAAGCAGTTTATTGGGCAACAATGGCGAAGGTTTTGCACATGTTAAAATACTTTTCCTTCTGACTGTAACCAGATAACATCAAACATCACACATCATGCGGTTTAAGTGTAGTTTTAATATTCGAGTATTTAATTGATGTATTTTGTTAATTTTCAGATATACACATAGCCACAGAAGTATACATACGGATAACAAATTTCAGAAATTTTTTTAACTAATCAGCTTTCGTTGAAAATCTTTGTAATTGTCTGACAACTTTCCTCGATTTTAAGACGGTCTTGGTTAAAATTTTTTTGTAATTTGTTAACTTTTTTGGGCCTGTGCAGTTTTTTTTTGAAAATATTTATAATTGTCTGATATTTTTCTTCGATTTTAAGACGGTCTTTTGCTTTTGTTCAGAAATTTGTGAAATTTGTAAATCGGATGCATACCTTTGTGGGCCTGTGCAGGGCCACAATTCAGTTCAATATCAGAAATTTTTTAACCAATGCAAAAGACCGTCTTAACATCAAGGAAACTATAAAGATTTTCAACGAAAACGGATTAGTTAAAAAATTTCGGCAATTTTTTAACAGTACGTATAATTTAGTAGCTGCGAGTTTAAAAGTACAAAAGTGGGCAAAATGTCTTATCGAGTATTATTGAAAAATCACGACTTTATGTAGACTGAATAAAGCTAATTTTGTGCGTTACTGTGCGTCTTCACGGGACACTTCACTTTACACGTACACCTTATCGTATCGATGTGGTAGATAATGATGAATATAAGACACGGGAATAAAATTTAAAAATATGTGAACACTTTCTAAAGCATTTCTAGTTATCATTATCTCTAGATCGTAATATCAACACTAATAGGGTCGTTAATTACTGTAAAATGTCCTTCTGTTCTTCAAACCAATGTTAATTGTCGTCTGGAAGACAAAATTTCAACTCAAATGCTACCTGCTGCAAGCTTGCTTGACATTTACGTATAAATGTAACATTTTTAATGAGTTGTATCAGGCAAAACTGTCACTTGATAGAAAAGTGACACTTTAAGCTTCACTTTTTTAGAAGATAAAATAAAGCTACGTTGTTCTGTGAAAAATAGCAAAAAAAATTGAATGAAATGAATGCAAAAATTGAGAAAGATTGACACATACATAGCATTGTCGATGCTAGGAAAATATTAACAAACAGTTATCAACCTATTGAAGAAAGCTGGACACTAAAAAAAGTTTCTTATTGAGGTGCCACATAGTTTTAAAAGAAAGTGAATGATTATGGGCGACGATAAGTAGATCATGTAGGCAAATATTGTACACACACTTTGTTTTATTTAAATTTAAAGATAGGATCGCTTAAAAAATACCAGATGTGTGCTATAATGGTATGTGCTTCTCTTGTGGATTGTGAACCTCTATTTTGAATGTTTCCACAGATATTTTGGTGTTTTATCTTTTTTAAGTACTTTTTAAATTTATATTTGCTTGCTTAAGAAATTTTGTAACACAGTCGGATATGATTTATTGCTGTATTCCAATTTCATTTTCTGAGAACGTATTTTCCTCTTGGATTGGCATTGATTTGTTGTAGTCCTTAAGAGTATATTCTTTTAAATGTTTTCCGAACTTTTGAGGTGTTACATATGAAGGCATAACATTGTTAAAATAATTAAAAATCCATTACCTAGCTAGCTCTAAAATGCTAGATATCTAAGGTCCTTATAATCAAATTATATACATTGTGTGACGTTTACAGAAATTAATTGAAGACTTTGAATATCTCTCCTGTATGTGTTTGTAACACGTATATTCATACAAACAGCAGTCACATTCGAAAAATTCTACAAAGACTTTTTACACATTTTACGGTCTGTTTTGCCAAGTTTTTGTAGTTCATCGCAGATTTTTGTGATTTGGCATGGCTATTATGGAATACAAGTCACCGTAGTCTAGTAGGTAGGTAGTTTGTGTGTGGACTTATTAGGCGTGAGGCAACGGTTCAAACCCAAGCTCAGACATTTCCATGAAAATGAAATATGAAAAACATTTCTTCGGTGAATTCTTCTCAGTAGATTATTGGCAAAAACTCTAATCGCAAATAAAATTGCCACGAAAAGTTTCTTAAAAATATGTCTTTTGGAATTGACTTTAAACTGTAGGTCACGCCATTCATGTATATAATTGACGCACGACACAATCCTGACTGAAGGGTTGTTGACCAATTATGTATGTATGTATTACGGAACACAACATCTTTTTTGTAGACCAATTCTATATATTTAGTTTGAATTGCTTGCTTTAAACTTTTTATTTGACTGTAGTAGTAGTCGATTGTGAAGTCGCCGTGGTCTAGTAAATAGTGTGTTGGCTTCGTAGACTTGAGGCCTAGGTTCAAACCCCAGGTCAGACATCAAAACGAAAATATGAAAAAATATTTCTTCGGCGTATTCCTCTCAGCAGATTTCTCGTAAAAACTCTAAGAGTAAATATAATTGCCCTGAAAAGTTTCTTAAAAAATGTCGGTTAAGAAACTGTAGGTGCTGCCACTCATTTATAAAATTAACACATTTAACATAAGTGGCGTAGGAAGCTAGGACGTAATCCTGACTGAAGGGTTGTAACGACCCATTATGTATGCATGTATATTGTAATTCATCGCAGATGTGTGTAATTTAACGTGTTTTTTAGGGAACATAACATCTTTCATAACCAATTCTATCAGTTTTATTTGAATTGTTTCACTCAAACTCTTTATTCGATTGTAGTAGTAGTGGTCAATCGTATAAGCAAGTTCTAGAAACTCAAAATAAACAATTCCTTTCCAAATCATCACACAATTCGATGTTTGGGCGACACACACTATAATTTAAATTGTAACAGGAAGCTAAAACTTCGCAGATGTTGGCCAAACCATAAATGACAAAAAATGGTGGCTTGTGTTTGATGGCATAGGAAGCGAACTCTTCTGAGAAATCTCTACTATCAACAATTAATCAGATTGAAACAAGGAATTTAATTAGGAATTAATTAGTTAATGGGGCAAGACATTCTGAACTAAACGAAATATCCAGCAACTTCATCTAAGTAGTATTCTGTCAAAAACCCTGGTATCAAAATAAAATTGCCATGAATGATTTCTTAAATATTTTTCGTTCAAAGTCGCCGTTAAACTGTAGGCTGTGACACTCACAGCAATTGGTGGTGTGAAAAACTAGATTATAATCCTTGACTTGAGAATTCTAATGACTAACTAAGTAAATACATTTGCTTAGGGAGCCATTGCTTAAAAAGTTTTTAGGTGTCGTAGGAAAACGTAATCATTATTGAATTCATTTATAACCCCTCTTTGCTTTAAGCAAACTTAAGTTCAAAATCTGTCTAAACTTTTAACATTAATTTTATTAAAATTACGTTGAAGTAGTTAAAAGAATTAATTTGTTTAAATGAAGAGAGGATCATATGATGCTGTTCTCTGATATTTTAATAAGAAAAACTAAGACTTTTAAAAATAGAAAATCCTCTTTTTTTAAATAATTTTTACGCGTTTTTCTCTTAGTCATTTGGTCATGTTTTCAAAACGGAAAAATAGTGGAAAGAGAAGTTCGTTTTTTTCAAATGAAAAGCAAAAATAAAAATTTGTTATCACTTGGTATATCGCTTTTCTTTACGTATATATTTTTATATTCCTTTTTTTATTTTGGGTTTTGTTGTTGTTGTTGCTGTTATTACTACACACATATATATATATACATATATATGCTGCCAATAATAATATTGTTGTTGCTATTATTGTTGCCGATTTTTAGGGAAAGTTTCAGAACATACGCACTCGCTTTTACAGGGTACATACAATTTTTTATTTCGTTCAGAAAATATATTTTTTCTCCTTTTTTATTGCTGTTTTTTGATATTATTTTTGTATAGGATGGCTTTTGTTTTTGCTGTTGGATTTGTTATTATTAACGTTGGTTTTACATTTGTCTTGTTGTTGTTGTTGTAGTAATAACGTGAACTTGTTTAAAGCCAAAAAGGTATGGCAGTTGAACTTCGAAGAAGAAAAAAAACAAATTAAAAACGAAACAAAAAAGAAGATGCGAAAAGTAACATTAAATTTCAAAAAGAAGAAGAGAAAAGTAAAACTTCAAATTAGAAAAATAAAAGTGTGTGCTGAGAAAACATAAAATTCAATAAAATTTGTATCAAAGAATTTGATTTGAATTTTTTATTTTTTTTTAATTAAACCCACTTTTCTCGAATTTTATTTCCTTTTTTCACATTTAATTTGTTTTCTCTTTTCAATTCAATTTAATTTGATTTTGAATATTAATTTCACTTTTTTTTTTAAATCATTGAAGATTTTACGCTTTCAACTTGACCGTTAGTTTTACCGTTAGCTTTCTATTTATAAACTCTAACTGAACGATTGTTGGCGTTTTGTTATTTCTCTCTTATATTTTATTTTTTTTTGTTTCAAATTTGTTTTATTTTTTTCTTCCTTTTTTTCACTCAATGATTTATTTATTTATTTATGCCATTAAATTTTTATAACTTTTCTTGAGATAATTTTCTTTTATTTTCTTTTCTTTTTGTTAAGAAATTAATTTTTCTTTTATTTTTTTAATGATTTTCTCGTTTCACAACGTCAAACAGGGGTGTAAACACAATACAGACTGAAATCAGGCATGTACAAGTACAATCCGAGTAGCTTGTATTTTAAACAACAACATCATCATTATCTTTGTCTTCGTCATTATTATTATCAATGTTGCCATCATTCACTTTACCATTACCATACCAGACTGCAAATAACACACACACATACACATACACTATCACCGGAACACAACAGTATCAAGCAACCGTCTAGGAAAAAGGAATTCTGTTAAAAACGGAACGTTATGGCATTGAAATGTACCAGGAACGCCATTAAACATACACAGATAATCTACCACACATACACTCCCACCACTATCAATCCTTGTCTCTGTTATTATTTGACTCACTTACAGTATTTCATAGATTTTAAGGCACAATGTTCAATAGCAGTTATTTGCAGAACCATGTTTGCCAGTAGAGAGGGTTACCAGATGTTTGAAAAATATTTAAAAGAGCAGTTGAATTCTACTTTGTTTAAGGGAAGCGGAAATATTATTGGAAAATAAAATCTTTATTTCGATCATAAAAAAATTCCTTTTTAACCTCCAACAATTCATAATCGGATAAAATATTGCTAAATTCTCCTCATACTATAATATAACCTCTATCTGAGATTACCATGGATTTAAATCGCTCGTGTAGAATCGCTCTTAACGTTGGTGTCCAGATTATTCAATTCAAAAATAAATTGGTAATCAATTATGGCCTGACATGGTCGTTCTCAAAGAAATATGGACCGATGACCCCGCCAGCCCAAAATCCAAATTAACCGTAGATCGAGCTTTGTATCAAAAATGATACATTTAAATTTTTTAGAATACATAACTTTAATTCAGAAAAACTTATATGCCTGATATTTTTATAATTCGTTAGTATTGTTGTCGCCATTATTTTAAACTAAATAAAAAATAAAATTTCAAACAGGGGTTACAAAATGCAAAAACTTCATAATTCTATCTTATGTATCATTTTTGAAACATACGACTTTCCTAGATATTTTTTGGTGTCGTGTACGTAATTTTTTTAAGATTTTAAAGATTTTGTGAAGTTTTATCGTAAATAATATATTATTTACGGGTTTTGAGAAAGAATTGAAAGTTAAGTGTTGAATGAAAGTGAAAAGGTTGAATCATTTGTTCTTGATATTGATTGAAGTAGTCGTAGTCTAGTATGTAGCGTGTTACCTTATTAGAGCTCAGACCAAGGTTCAAACCTCAAGTCAGACATTTCCAACTTATAACGAAAGGTTGTAATGACCGATTATATATTAATTAAAATATATAACATTCCTGCTGCTGAAGACTTTGAAGATGAAGAAAATAGAAGCTCGTCTTATGAACTGGAGAAAGTATTGGCAGCAACAAACATGACAAAAGGATGTTTATCGCCAAAGAACAACAAACTGCCTTTAGTAGTTTGAGATGAAAATATCTAGTAGTTTCCTACTGCTCTCCTCATATTTACGTCACGTGACAGACAAACATTAGAAAAATGTGTTTCGTCCCATGTTTTATTACAGATGATAATATTTCGGTCAACTACGTACGTATGAGATAACAGAATCATTCGCTTTGATAATGATATAGTTACACCTATTACGCCTTTTCGAAAAATGAGCTGAAAGTCTTCCAGCCTTTAATAATCATGCTTAAAGCCTTTTTTGAAATTCGAATGGAAAGGATTTTTTTTTTCTAAAGAAAAAAAAATATATTTATCTTAATTTTTTGTTAGAAAATTTTAACCATTTTCATAAAACTCTTATCATACAACTTGTAGTTTTATGTAAGAAATAATACTGTATAAATAATGTGTAATTAGCTATCATACTTTCAGAGCAGCCCATATATCCTTTTTTTAAGATTTTTAAAAATTTAATTTTTTGTTCGTCTAAAAGGTAAGAAAATTAAAGAAAATATATTTAAATAATGATGCTTATGTTTTTATGTTCCTTTTTGGTATATTTTCATCTCAAATTAAAGTTTTTTAGCAACAGAATTCGAAACTTTTTAGTTTTATTGTGGAAAATGAAAATTACCTCTAGCGATTTGAATTGAAATTTGATACTTAATGATGGAATACTTACACTGATTGTTAGTTAAATTAAGGATATTTATATAAATCAAGCTTTATAAAGAGATTTGGGGAGTAATGCTTGGTATTGATTTATGTTTTCTTTTCTTTTGTCTTGTTTTATTACCTTTTCAACTCATATTTAATTTTGTCACTGTAGATTAGTAACTAGTTGAATTTGATGGTCTTTATAAATTTCGTGGTTCACCGAAAACGAATTGGCAGTTTTAGATTCAAGTACATGCTACTTGAGTAGCAACTACTTACAGCAGTATTTGGGGAAACCCGTATCCGGGAATCCAGAGAGGAATCAAAGAGAGAAAATTGTTATTGACATAATCGATGTTCTATTGTAACGGGAAACTTTTTTAACTCACATGACGTTGACAACAAATATTTCTAACGAATCACAATAATGGTTTGTACCATCAGATTTCAGACAGCCCCCAACTGTGAGTGTTACTAATGAGAGTGACAATAAGCTGTCCTATCTAAGCAATTGGAAACTTATAAATCGCCACAAAACAGGATTGCTAGACGTCAAATTATTACCATTTAGTAAGAAATAAAACCAAGCTGACATGAAGTGCTTGATTTTTATGTAAAAAAGCATGCCAATGTCATGTCAAAAATTTTTGGTGCAAATTTCATAAAAGTGATAATAAAATGTATTAATAGTAAATAAATAGTTTTATTAAAATGAATTAAAATATTAAATTTTTTTTAACAAAATCTATCAATAATTGTGACAATTCCATGTACTACAAGTATGTATCAAAAGTGATTCATAAGGTAGAATTGTGAAGTTTTTTTAAGGCTCGATCTACGGTTAAACACAAACTTGTGCATTGGCCCATATCCGACAATAATTTTTGATCATGTACTCTTTCACTCAGTAATGTACCTAATTGGTGAAAAGGATTTTTCAATAAAAATTAGGGTCAATTGCCAAAGTTAGGAAGTCATTGTTAGAAAACTTTATATAAAAATTTTGTAATCATCAGCTGCCCGCATAAGCCTGAAAGCTGTAAAGTAATCCTCACAATGACTTTTGCTGAAGTTGTAATGACAAGAACGAATTCCAAACCACAGGAGCACAGAGCAGACCTTAAAATATCATTGTCCGATATTTATGAACCTAACAGAAAGGATTCTTAGGCATACAGAGCCAAAGGCTATTTAAAGAAAGTCTACAGCTCAGGATGGCTGAGAGATGCCAGCCAGAAATTTTAATTATATGACAGAATACATACAGTGGTGGCCTTATAATTAGAAACGACTTAGCAACATGTATGTTTGTTATTTTGTTTTATAGTTTTCACTGTGTACCTGGGATTAAAGGCTTTGTTTGGAGGACGTCTTACATACGTTTTTCCCATCAGATTGGGACAAATTAAACTTAGATTCGTCACTCCAGAGAACTCTGTTCCAGAAACATCGTTTCTAATTACAAGGCCACCATTATACATATATAATATTCTGTTACAATGGGACATTGTATTACCAAAGAAGGCTCTTTCAACAACTACCAATTAAATACACCCAAACCTGTTTTTACACGGTTTTTTTTTACGCGAATTTGAAATAACACGGTTTTTTTTTTAACAAATTTACCATTTTTTTTGTTCGCTCCTTTTTATACGGATAAAATCGTTTAATAAAATAAAAACTCTGTGTATACTATTCAACTAAATCTGTGCGTTTTTATAAAGTTATTCAATTTTATAGGCATATGTAGGCTGCTGCATCAATCCTATGTATATTTTTTCAGTTTGTTTATACACTTACATACATACATAATATTTGACTTTTTTTACGCGTTTTTTTTTACACGGTAACCACTGGAACGTATCTACCGTGTAAAAAAAGGTTTGGGTGTATAACCTAATGTGTACGTTTAGCTAATTTTGCCTTAAGTCTCTAATGAATTAAACCTGCGCCCTTGACCATGAATGCTAAGAATTTCTGAGGAAAGTTTAGAATCTTTCAAAGGGAAACTGATCATATTCAGGATATAGGAATATGGTTCTGAAGATCAATCTCCTTGTTTGCAAGAGGGTACGCACAATATTGCTAGACTCTACTACACACACGTACGGATAAGTACTTCTGTTCTAAGATCGTATGGTCATCCATGGCACAAGAGTGATTCTTAACGACCACTGTGCTTTTGGTAGGCATGTCGAAAGACTTGGCATTCTGGTAAATGATTTCTGTAGGAACTGTTGATCTTAGCAGAAGGTAGATACTGTCTTTAGTTAGTGCCCTGCTATTGCCATAAAGGGATGTTTTCGACCTCTAACTTTCTGATACCTTTGCCAAACTAATATAAGGATTGCTGCAATAGCAATATTTATTTTGGACTCGAATTGATTTGCTCTAGGGAATGTTTGAACCCCGAGTAGAATTGATTGTGATATCACAATGGACATAAATGTTGGCCTAACTGCGACCCCTTCCTTTAACACGTTGATTGCCGCGGCAATTTTCTGAAAACTGGCCACGCAAGCCAACATTGGCTTTTTGTTCTTTTGCCAGAAGCCATTTATCGATACTAGCACTGATATAATACGATTTTATTCGTAGCTGCACAAAAATGGCAGGTTTAGTGAGTACGAGACAACTCGTAGTTGGCTCCCTAGAAGGGAACGTAATCTACGAGTTATCTCGTAGTCGGCAGTCAACGTGTTTTTGAGGTCCGCCACCTTACCTAATCTAAAAGCTATTTAAAACATAATTGAAAGAAAGAGCAAACGTTAGAAGGTTAGCAATAATCTCATGGAACAAATGTGTATATGGTTGCGACTTATTGTTGCTGAAATCTAAATTTCTTCTTGAAAGAGCAATAACAGATGGCACCGGTACATCTTGTTCAGTATATTTGTAGCTTCTGACAGTAGGTAACACGTGATACTCCTTAATAGAGGTCATTGCTATAAAAGCTTTCATTTCTAGAAGATCTCTTGTAAACACAAACCAATTACTGTAAGTATAGCATAAGGATTCGCAATGATTTCATGATGAATCTTGAAGAATACCAAAATCTTTCTTACTTAATTGATTAATCGCTTTAGCTTATCACACCACTCATGTTGCATACATAATTGATCATTACAACCCTTCAGTCAGGATTACGACCTAGTTTCTCACACCATTTATGTTGTGTGTGTTAATTTTATACATGAGTGGCGGGACCTACAGTTTAAAGTCGTCTCCGAACGACAGGTTTTTGCCAGTAATCTGCTGAGAGCAAGTCACCGAAGAAATATTTTTTCATATTTTCGTTTTTGATGTCTGACCTGGACTACTAGACTACAGCGACTTCATGACCCATGAGCGATAATACGTCGACCCTGAACCACGAGATTATTGAGATTTTTTTATGGCAATTTAATTTTATTACACAATTTTTTTCCAGAACTAAAATCAATTATGAAAACGTCGTTTTCTCTAGAAATATTCGATTAGACTAGAAAGTTCGATTAGTTGCCATTGATTATAAAAAGTTGTTTAATTTGAAAGATATGCCATGTTAAGCTTTTGTTAGGGCCATTATTACAACTTGCTGTTAACTACAGGGAGGGGATTTTAAGGGGCAGATCAATTGTTTTTCATTATTATAAGTGGTATACCATTGTTATAATATGGTAGAAGTGAGCGTTAAGCTAAAGAGAAGATCATCCTATTGGTAACTTTTAAAGTTAAGTTTATATTAGACCTTGTCATATTATATATTATTTTTAATATGGCAACTTCAAATATAAACAAAGTGATCAAATACTTTACTTTATTTTATCATTAGGTTGTAATAACGAAAAGAAGTTCAAAGTGACTTTAAAGTTCACTTTAGATAAAGTTACCTTTAACTAAACCCAACTTTAACGGGAAGTTGTAATAATGGCCCTTAGAGGGTTGAATAACTTTCCTGCCGATAAAATGAATGATTCAACAACTTGAAACTTTCTTGAAGTGTTAAATCTAAGCAGGGGTGGAAGGAGAAGTATTTTACATGTATCAAGTCTTGAGTCCTCCACAGAGATTGCTTCATAGACGGATCATTTAAATTTAGGATCACAAATATGTGGCTCACGCAATTTCACTCAGAGTTGGAGGCAAATTTGGAGATATTTGTTTCGGGAATAGTCTACGTACCGTCATTAAAGGATTCATTTTAGTTTATTGCAGAAAACTAAGCTATTTTGTTGGATAATAGTTTGGCATTGTTTCGAAATTAAATATCCTCCTTAATGCAAATGCTCAGCTCACATTGAAATAAAATGTTGTTGACATGAGTTTTACTTTCTATTAAAAATTTAACTGTAAACGTTGCCACATTCTGTTCTCTTTGTTAATCTCTGTTACTGTTATCTCTTGCGTACTGTTAAGAACATAAGAAAATGTAACCAAAATATATACCAACAATGAACAAGGATGACACAAAAACAGGAAACCGTAATTGTCTGTATGTCTGTCTGTCTCGCTACATGTTTACCAGTCTGTTAAATTTAATTTAAAATGTTGTTGTTGTTGTTGTCATTGTTTCATTTCATTCTCAATTTCATTTGTTTCATCTTTTATTTCCTTTTGTTTTTGTTATTCGTTAAAGCTGAATTATGAGTAATAAGGGACATCAAAAAAAAAAAAAAAAAAAAGAACGACAAATGTGTGAGAGACATACAGTCAGACAGAGAGATAGAGAGTGTATGTGGCAGTGTATGGGAGTGAAAAGAGAAAATGTACGTGTGCGTGAGTGTGTTTATAAAAGTTTTTTATTATTGTAACTGTTGTTGTCGAAATAAAATTAAGGATATTATTGCATGCAATAGATTCGTTTATCGTTTAGCTGACGACACGAAGACTAGCTGAAGAGCTTTTAATTCATACACCCGTGTATGGGTGTATCTACTTTTTGTGTTATTTTGTTATTGTTACATACATGTATACTACATATATACACAAACACATTCAAATGTATATGTTTAGCCACATAAATCTAATTTTTATTTTGCCCCGTTAGCCACTTTGTCTGTTGTGTATGAGTATGAGTGGTTCGTCCTTTACTATCTCTTTATAACGTGTGCACGTTTTCTTAGTGTTTCATTTATCATTTTGTTCCCATCTCTTGTGTTTGCAACTTTTATCGTATATTCTATGAATTTATCAATGTTTTCCGTTCATTTCTATTTTTTTTTTCTGGAGTCCTCCAATAAATATTTATTTCTTGTGTCTTGTTGTCATTGTTATTGTTTGAGAGCCTTCTAATATTCACTTGACTGTCCAGTAAATTGACAGTGACATGTCGTTAAGGGATGCCATATTTAATTACCCTGCCATTTGCGGTCTGCATTGGATTCATCGAATCGGAAAGTTGATTTCGTTATGCCAAATGCAAGAAGACGTTTATATTGGTTTTGTATTGGATTTGAATAATCTTTGGCAGATTTATTATGCAAGTAAATTAGTAATTTAAACGAGAGAAACAAATGTTTTTTTTATAAGGAAGCTAGAAATCGAATTGAGTTCTGGAGCAATAAATCAAGAGGCTATTTCAAGTGATTGCTGTAAGAATGGAAGTCGTCATAGTAAGTAGTGTGTTGGCTTATTAGACGTAAGGCCACTATTCAAACCCCAGGTCAGACATCTCTAATATAATGAAATATGAAAAATTATATCTTCGACGACTTCCTCTCAACAGATTTCTGGCAAATACTCTGACAGTACATAAAATTGCAATGAAAAATTCTTCAAACATCTGTCGATCGGAATCGATTTTAAATGGTAGGTTCTTACTAGGTCGTAATGATCAATTATGTATGTTATGTATGTATGTGGTAAGAAAGAGGCACAAAAAGAGTAATTTTTTTATTGAGGGCTCTTCTAGAATAATGAAAATTATTTAGAACTGAACAATCCTTGTTTTCGACATCTAGTGCCCAATATCTGGTGCGTTAACTTCGAAGATCCGGCGCATTTTTCACAAGTCGTTTGCTATATATGATCACTCAACTGTTCATTACTTGGAGTTTGCACAAATCCTCTTGCCGTTTATGGATAGCAGTATGGGATAGAAAATAACACAGTGACGTCGTATGGCCTTCCATCTGTTATAACGTTAAGAACTTCTGCCATCAGAGGATAGCAGATAGTAGGCAATTGAGAGCTGTCAGAATAGATGTGATTTCCAGCTATTTCTGTGCTGTGGCTCCAGTTGTAGTTCATGTTATTTACATACTTACTTAATTGACCCTTAACAACTCGTTTATCCTTCTAGACGCCACTGATTCTTACGTGCCTTTCCAATTTGTCCTGACGATGACAGGAACTTAGAACTTCTCTCGAATGCTTTCAGGGATGCTGCATCGGTGCTTTATAGTGTCCATGCATATATACCGTAAAGAAATACGGGTAGGATGAGCAACTTGTAGAGTATAAGTTTCGTCCTGCGAGAGAGGTCTGTGACACTCAATTGCCTATTGAGACTATAGTAGCACTTGCTGGCAAGAGTGATTCTACCCTTGAACTCCAGACTGATATTATTTTTGTTGGTAATGACGTAGTCAAGCTAAATGAATTCATTGAAGACATCGAAGGTATAAGTATCAACCGTAATTTCGGGATATCAGATCCTGCATGTCCCTACTGGTCGTGGGCGCCGTTAAAAAAAAATGTTATGCCGATAAATCTGAAACAATTGAGCATTCGTGATGTCATTGCCGAGATACGATCCCAAAAAAGATATTATCTCGAAAAAGTGAACTTATATTGGTGCGGTCGAATGAAGGACTGTGAGGCCAGCCGCGGCAGCCATATGAATGAAATAATATTCCATTTCACAACAAAATAATAAATTTGGCAAAATTTTTTTGGTTTTATTGCATTTTTAAATATAAACTTTTAAATGGCCCACCCTATATTTGTGTCATTAGAACTGATTCTCCGTTTGTTTATCTTTAATTTCCCTCCACTCATTGGCAACTCTGATTTTAATAGATTTTCTAAAAAGACGACTTAACTTCTTTTTTCTTTTTGTTTTTGTTTCTTTCTAGTCATTTTGTCAACATTCGACAGATAGTGAATACAAAAGCACTCCCTAAACAAATCGACATTCACTAATTGGAAATTGCCACGCAAAATCAAGCAAAAAATTGAACGAAAAATTAAAGAAAAGAAAGGAAAAAAAGAAAACAGAACCCCAAACCAAAAAGAAGAGACAAAATTTATGTAAATTGGTTAAAGACGTAGAAACTAATTTGTATTCATAGAAACTCTCAAAGCATTTCATACAATGCGGTAAAGGTAACAGAAGAATTAAAGAGGGCAGAGACTTTTAAATGACAATTCACATGAGCCCATGTGTAATATCTCATTTAGTGTAGATAATTCAAAAATAATAAATGATTTAATTTATCCATAAAGAGGTTATGAACCCAGGTAAAAAACAAAAAAAAATACAACAAAAAATAACTTAATTAACATAAATTAAACATAAGAGCCTAACAAGATAAATTAAGCGTAGAGAGTGAACACTTAAAGGCAATACAAACATTTCATGAACCCACACCCATAATAGAGTCACTACCCGAAGATATTTGTGGCAATGAATACGTTTGAACACTGAACTTTTAAAAATCTAACCAATAAACATACGGACATACATACACATACACGGGAGAATCACAATTACAAAAGCTAATGTAAAAATAAGCAAAAGAGTATAAAAACAGTAACAGTAAATACTCTTAAAATGTTATGTTAAAAATAACATTAAAAAAATATAACAGTCCAAGGAGCAATGTTTATTTGGGAGAGTAATGTTATGGAAGGAAAAGCTTTTTGTTTGTTGTTTGCAAACTTTTCAGAGAATCGTAATAATGACGTTGAACATAAAACACCGTAAGCTTATATGCTTCTGTGAATGCGAGTGTGTGTGTGAGAGAGCAAAAATGAAGAGTTATATTTCAAAATTATGGTAGGTCAGCTAGGCACGTACCGTAATTCACAGACACAGTTACAATTCTAAATTACAGAGCAAAATTATAGCACAATGTATACGTATTATAGATGCCAATCGGGAAATCCCGAATCACAAAATCCCGGGATTTTCGAGATTCCCAAATCTCGAATCCCGGGATTTTTTAAAACTTATCCCGGGAATTTTCGGGATTGTAAATTCAACATATACACTTTATAAAGTAAGAAAAAATTGAGTCTACGGCATTGTTTTTTTATTTAATATTACATTAAATAACACTAATGTAGTTTTTCCAGTGTATCATGCAACAATGAAGTGAATATTCTATATCACTCGACATCGAACTGAATAAGAACCCAACTTCCTTTGTTAAAAAGTTAAATGTTGCCCTCGAAGTCCAATAAAATCTGTTAGTACAGCTGATGATTTAGACAATCAACTTTCTAAAGAAATAGATTTGATTGAATCACGAGGTGTTAGAGGTGAATAGTTTACTCTGCATAAAGCTATCTTGAAACCATTTTGCCCACAAGTGTAGATTGCAAAAAATATTTTTCAGCGAAGGAGGTTTTTGATTGCATCAAAATTAAGGCTCTTCGATGAAATATTAGTCTTTGATCTTTTTAAACAATTACCTAAAACAATGAATGTAATTAATATATATATTTTGGACACTAAATAGTGTTCTTAAAATGGTAGGTATTTGTTTCTTCACTAATGTGTTTATACATATGTAAAGGGTGTTTTTTATAGAGGTATAGAACTTTAAGTTGCAATAAAACAACGATGGATTATTCGATTGACATGAATTTTGTTTATCCGAAAGATAATCTTGTGGCATTACATTTTAAATATGATTTCTGGCGTATGACCGCCACGGCTGGCGCGGATATAGTCCAATCTGGACGTCCAATTTTCGATGACTTTTTCCAACATTTATGGCCGTATATCGGCAATAATACGGCGAATGTTGTCTTCCAAATGGTCAAGCGTTTGTGGCTTTACCGCATAGACCAATGACGTTACATAGCCCCACATAAAGTAGTCTATCGGTGTGAAATCACAAGATCTTGGAGGCCAATTCACAGGTCCAAAACGTGAAATTAGGCGGTCACCAAACGTGTCTTTCAATAAACCTATTGTGGCACGAGCTGTGTGACATGTTGCGCCGTCTTGTTGAAACCACATCTCCTGGACATCATGGTTATTCAATTCAGGAATGAAAAAGTTAGTAATCATGGCTCTATACCGATCACCATTGACTGTAACATTCTGGCCACCATCGTTTTTGAAAAAGTACGGACCAATGATTCCACCAGCCCATAAAGCGCACCAAACAGTCAGTTTTTCTGGATGTAACGGTGTTTCCACATACACTTAAGGATTACCTTCACTCCAAATGCGGCAGTTTTGTTTGTTGACGTAGCCATTCAACCAGAAGTGCGCTTCATCGCTAAACGAAATTCGCTTATGAAAATCGGGAACAATCTACGCCTTACTTGATGATCGTTTGGCTTCAAATCTTGCACCAGTTGGATTTTGTAAGCACGCAAATCAAGATCCTTCCGCAAAATCTTCCATAAAATGGATGGACACAGATCCAATTCCTGTGCTCGATGGCGGATGGACTCATTCGGGTCTTCCTCAATGCTACGCTCTACAGCAGCAATAGCTTCTTCTGTACGCACCGTACAGCGTCTCTGGGGATGCGAGTTATCAATAAGAGTAAACGTGGTGCGAAAACGTTCCATGGTTAATCGAATTAACTGCTCTGATGGACGATTTTGTCGACGATAAAATGGACGTAGTGCGCGATACGTTTTCCGCACAGAACCATTATTTTCGATATAAATTGCACTACTTGCAAGCGTTGTTCAGGCGTGAGTCTATTCATGATGAATTGCCAAACCAAACTGAGAATAAATCACTTGACAGCTGTTAAATCGGTCGCCATCTTGAAAAGTAATGCCAACTTAAAGTTATATACCTCTATAAAAAACACCCTTTATATGTATGTATGGAGGCACAGATACATTATTTTTATTTTTGTTACTTTTTGTTCTGTTTTTTTTTATTTTATAACTTGTGTATTGTGATAAAGATCAAAAATTAATGCAATTTTAATAAAACAATTGTTTTTAGCTTTTTTTATTAAGAGAAAATCCCGAAATTCCGGGATATTTCGGGATTTTTCGATCCCGAATTGTCCCGAAAAATCCCGGGATTTCGGGATCGCGATTTCAAAATCCCGAATCCCGGGATTTTTAAAAATCAATCCCGTTTGGCATCCCTAATACGTATTAAGTTTTAGAAAACATGTGCAGGAAGTTCTATTTTGATGAAAAATTTTAAAAGCAGACGTATTAGGCAATTTTCTATTTGTGACAAATTTATCACACGGATAGTTAACTGAAGACAGACAGTCACTGAACGCAGTGTTGGACTACTAACAAGCAAAAATGCACTTGACGTGGAGATGGAGAGATAGAAGAAATTTCTCTCAAAAGTAGCTCTGCAGAAAATAATTTACAAATCTTGAAAACTATTTCCCAATCTTAATAATATGAAATAGGCCTTCTGGAAATTTTAAATTAATAAGTTGGAACAGTCGAAGATGGAATATTAGCTGAAATATTCAAGGTAGACCGAAAGACCAATTGAATTTAAGACCATTAAGTAAGACCATGATTCAAACCCAAGATCAGACATCTCCAAAAAACAAAGTATGAAAAAATATTTCTTTGGCGACTTCCTCTTAATAGATTCATGGCAAAAACTTTAAAAATAAATAAATTACCCATGAAAAAGAATCTGTCGTTCCGAGTCGACTTTAAACTGCAAGTCCCGCCATTCATGTACAAAAAATTAACATACACAATATAAGTGGTGTTAGAAGCTAGGTCGTAATCCTGACTAAAGGGTTGTAATGAACAATTATGTATGTTACATCGTATTAGACTGGGAAGAAAAAAGTATGTCATCAACTACAAAAAAAACTGCAAACCTATCAAAAACAGGCGACTTCAAAGATTGCATCAGTGTGAGAGGAGTTACTCTGCATTACACTTTTAGCTGCCAGATTTGAATATTCCGACTAAAAAGCGAATTTTGTCTGTAATGCAGTGTGTGATCCACTGGTCAATCGACCACATACGGATGTGCTGGCAGAGAAAGTCGAGTTTTACGTAGGAATATATGATTCTCGGGAACAAGCCCCCTTATTTCGCTCCGTCAAAATCCGTTGTAGTAGCGATAGAACAGTGAAACACTAGCAACATTGCAACGATGCTCCAATGAATCAATAGAGTTCGATACCCTACCGTCATTAACGAGCAACTTCACCTTCTCCTGTGCGCGGTCAAGAAGTCTCAACATGAGAGTTGTATTATATCCTCGGTCGGATATATAAAGTGAAGTATTTCTTGCGCCGTCTTAGGAAGCCAAGGAACTGAAAAATACGTCGGTTCCAGCCAACATTACACTGAATTTTCATGTTCAGAACCTCAAAAGCTGCTGATTCCCTAATATCTACACCGCTCATAGATATAGATGAGATAGATTGTTTAAATCTTAAAAAAAATTTCCTGAAAATTTTATGGAATTCCTCCATTTTTTACGAAAAAATTTAATAAATGAAATGAGGGAAGCTAGCTTTTAATTTCCAATAATTTTTTTGATTAAATGTTTTATTTTTGAACTTAGATATGTACATACATTGACTGTGAGAGAAATAGGAATATTTCTAGCTTAATAGAAATGAATCTACGCCTTACCGTTCATCTATTATAAGAAAACCTTCATTATAGTCAGATGGTCTTCTATATAGAAAGCATTAAGAGCACCAAAGTTATGTATGAGAATGCGATTGCATCAGTAATAGTAATCAACCGTTCCATATCAACCATAGATTTTTCATCATTATGATGGTCTCTGTTTAGAGAGAATTAGAATTTCAAGCTAATTCGAGGATATGAATTATTTGAGCAAAGTCATCGGAGTCTATTTGGTAGTGAGAGCCCCTGGTTCAGAACCCAGTTCAGATGTCGCGAACAAAACGAAACTATTTCTTTCTCTTTTCTGTCAGCAGCCTTTTGGTAAAAATTTTGTGAGTAATTTAAAATTGCCATGAAAAATTTCTCAAAATAAAATTGATACACACAGCATGGAGTGAGCGTTGTGAGGAGGACGGTTGTTGTCCTGACAATAAGGTTGTAAATAAAGGTCTCCAACATACAAGCTGGACTTAAATATCTGGAAAGTTTAACAGGTAATTTTAATACAACCAATCGCTATAAACTTTATTGCAGTTCATTAGACCCAGCCAGGCAAGAGGATGCTAGGGCGACCATTTTACTTGCAAGACTTTTTTTTAATTTACAAGATTGTGGTCAACAATTATTTTTGGAAAAATTTGAGGGACATAAAGCATAGGCGAATGAAGAATAATCCCTTCAACATTTTGACGCTTTGATAGCTAAAATGTCTGGAAGATGTTTTCTGTACATATTAAGTTTCACTTTGAAGAACTATGGAGTTAAAAGTCAACGTTACAAACAGAAAATTAAAGGATCATAGCCGAGTTACTTTCAGTAATGAGACAATAGAAAATCAAAAACTTTTTGCTTCTGATGACGTTTAAGTACCAGAGATCAGCAATGAGTATTCAAAAAGATGAGTAGATTCGAATCATACTCATAATTTCGGATATTTATACGCATTCATACTTATTTTAATATCATACTCATACTACTCATATTCAAAGTTTGAAGTACTCATCGTACACATACTTAACAATACGCACGATGTTGTTGATTTCGACTCTCCATGACTCAACATTTACAAGAATTACAAAATAAGTATGATTCGCGTACGAACGCTACAATACTCACTAGAAGGTTGTGTGTTTACTTTGCTTGCTTTTTTTGTCTTTTTCTTTCTTCTTTTTTTGTAAATGCAACAACAACTAAGACTGTAAATTTTGAGGAATGATTCAGATCACTCGAATCATTTATGAGTATTATAAGTATTTTTCTAAATTTATGAATCTGAATGAGTAGGCGTATGAATCAAACATATTTCGAATGTTATGAGTTTGATGTCAACGTTGTACTCATACTCATTGCAACCTGTACTTATAAATCAATGTTGTAATGAGTACGAATGAATCGCAGTAGTTGAATTTCATTACTGTTGACTCACTCATACTGAAAATTTCCTGAGTACTTATGAGTAGCGGAAAAACATTGCTAATCTCTGTTAAGTACGTATGCATAAGGCTAGAATTGCATCTTATAACCTACAAAACATGTGGAAATCAAAGATTTTTAAAACGTCTGTGCGAAATTTATTCTTCTCTACTGATCTGACGAATAAAAACCAACAAATTACAAGTACAATAGTCTCGTGTAAATATTAACGAACGATTTTTATAAATCGTCGTCCAAATATAAATACATGGGTCATTACGCTCTGAAGACAACACAGCGAAATTCATTACAAAACACTAAAATAGAGCCCACCGGTTGTGAGAACTGAGATATCTATTAATGAACACATTGCTGCATGGTTCTGTACTTTAGCTAGGATTACGATCCAGCTTTTCACGCCAACCATGTTCTGTTTTTGTTGATTTTTTCGTCCATAAATGGCGGGACCTACAATTTAAAGTTGACTCTGGACAACTAATTTTCGAGCAGATTTATTTACTCTCAGAGTTTTCGCTAGAATACTCCTGAGAGGAAGTCGCTGAAGATATATTTTTTCGTATTTCGTTTTGTTCAAAAAATCCGAGTTGGGGTTAGAACCACGGGTTCGCATCCAAAAAGCCTAGGCACTGTCTACTACATTACGGCTACTTCTAAATTATAATAATTAAATTATAATAATTAAGTTATAATAATTAAATTGATTAATTATTAAAACTGAATATTTCGTGCGTTAATAAGCTTTGAAATACCTTTCTCTAAATGACAATCGGTTGAAGTCGCCGTGGTCTAGTTAGTACTGTGTTGGCTTATTAGACGTGAGGCCTCGGTTCAACTCCCAGGTCAGGCATCTCTAAATGAACGAAATATGAAAAAATATTTCTACGGCGTCTTTCTATCAACAGATTTCTGGGAAAAATTCTGAGAGTAAATAAGTATGATTCGCGTACGAACGCTACAATACTCACTAGAAGGTTGTGTGTTTACTTTGCTTGCTTTTTTTGTCTTTTTCTTTCTTCTTTTTTTGTAAATGCAACAACAACTAAGACTGTAAATTTTGATGAATGATTCGGATCACTCGAATCATTTATGAGTATTATAAGTATTTTTCTAAATTTATGAATCTGAATGAGTAGGCGTATGAATCAAACATATTTCGAATGTTATGAGTTTGATGTCAACGTTGTACTCATACTCATTGCAACCTGTACTTATAAATCAATGTTGTAATGAGTACGAATGAATCGCAGTAGTTGAATTTCATTACTGTTGACTCACTCATACTGAAAATTTCCTGAGTACTTATGAGTAGCGGAAAAACATTGCTAATCTCTGTTAAGTACGTATGCATAAGGCTAGAATTGCATCTTATAACCTACAAAACATGTGGAAATCAAAGATTTTTAAAACGTCTGTGCGAAATTTATTCTTCTCTACTGATCTGACGAATAAAAACCAACAAATTACAAGTACAATAGTCTCGTGTAAATATTAACGAACGATTTTTATAAATCGTCGTCCAAATATAAATACATGGGTCATTACGCTCTGAAGACAACACAGCGAAATTCATTACAAAACACTAAAATAGAGCCCACCGGTTGTGAGAACTGAGATATCTATTAATGAACACATTGCTGCATGGTTCTGTACTTTAGCTAGGATTACGATCCAGCTTTTCACGCCAACCATGTTCTGTTTTTGTTGATTTTTTCGTCCATAAATGGCGGGACCTACAATTTAAAGTTGACTCTGGACAACTAATTTTTGAGCAGATTTATTTACTCTCAGAGTTTTCGCTAGAATACTCCTGAGAGGAAGTCGCTGAAGATATATTTTTTCGTATTTCGTTTTGTTCAAAAAATCCGAGTTGGGGTTAGAACCACGGGTTCGCATCCAAAAAGCCTAGGCACTGTCTACTACATTACGGCTACTTCTAAATTATAATAATTAAATTATAATAATTAAGTTATAATAATTAAATTGATTAATTATTAAAACTGAATATTTCGTGCGTTAATAAGCTTTGAAATACCTTTCTCTAAATGACAATCGGTTGAAGTCGCCGTGGTCTAGTTAGTACTGTGTTGGCTTATTAGACGTGAGGCCTCGGTTCAACTCCCAGGTCAGGCATCTCTAAATGAACGAAATATGAAAAAATATTTCTACGGCGTCTTTCTATCAACAGATTTCTGGGAAAAATTCTGAGAGTAAATAAAATTGCCATGAAAAGTTTCTCAAAAATTTGTCGTTCCGAGTCGACTTTAAACTGTAGGTCCCGCCACTCATGTATAATAATTAAATAAGTGGTTTGAGCAACTAGGTCGTAATCTTGACTAAAGGGTTGTAATGACCAATTTTGTATGTAAATGACAATCAATTCTAGTCGTCAACGATTTTAAAAAATACGACAATATTTGAGCCGTTTATTTCGAAAGTGACATAAGTCAACCTTTCAAAAAAATCGAGTTAATGGCAAGACTAAATAGAATTGAACGGTATACATATGTACATAATTGGTCATTACAATACTTTTATTCAAGATTACGACCTAGTTTCTCACACACCGCTTATGTTGTGTGCTTTAATTTTTATACATGAGTAGTGGGACGTACAGTTTAAAGTCGATTCCGAACGACAGATTTTGTGAGAAACTTTTCATGGCAATTTTATTTAGTCTCAGAGTTTTTGCCAGAAATCTGCTGAGAGGAAGTCACCGAAGAAATATTTTTTTTATATTTTCGTTTTGATGTGTGACCTGGGGTTTGAACCGTGGCCTTACATCTTAAAAGCCAACACACTACCTACTAGACTATGGTGACTTCAACGGTATATTTTTATTAAAAAAACCAAAAAAAAAGTGACTTATGCCACTTTCAAAATAAACTGCTCATTTCTTAAATGGCAAACATTATTTTGGACAAAAATAGATCGTAAGTTTATAATAAAATTTACCTGTAGGATAATCGCTTAAATTTATTTATTACGCTTGCATAGAAAAGGATTTCTTTCATTTCATTTGCTTTCAAAATTTACTCCTTTTATTAGTGAAACTTTTTTGTTGCTGTTATTACATTTACTGCATAAATGTTGAATATTCAGTGAAAAATCGCCACGAAAAAACAAAAAAAAAACAAAACAATGACAACAACAGTATAATTCACTCACTCACATAGTGTTTACACATGTTATAAATAATAAAAAGTGCACTCTTGTGTTGGTTGGCTTTTTGTTCACTCTTTAGCACATTTTTTTTTGTTTTTTTTTTGTTTTGTTTTAACATTTTGGTTGTTTTCTGTTGCTGTTGTTGTTTGTGTTAAATGAAAAGCTCACGTACATTGACTATTTTAAACTAATAGACAGAGAAAGAGAGGGAGAGAGCGATAGAGAGAGTGTGTATGTTTGTGTAAGAGTAAGAGAAAGTCCATAGAAAGGCAGAAGAAAAAAAAGAAAATAAAAATCTGTTCTTGCTTTTAATAGAAACGAACATACATTAGCCATATCAACTCATTCACAAACTTACACATACAATATGCACTCTCAGTGCAAATATACTATAAGGTGTAGAGAGGCAGAGAGAGAGAGTGGAAAATACATGTATTATATAAACACAAACACATATAGATATTTACTGTTTATTTATAATAGAGAGATAAATAGAAAGAAAAAAATGCTTTAAAAACAAAATATTTTTTCTTGTTTGCTTTTGTTTATAAATTTTATTTATCATAACCCAGCAAACATTTGGTGTAAGGTTTCTCACGTACTCATTTAAGAGTCGCTTATATTGCATATGTTTGAAACGAAATGAAATTTCTACAAAGCCTAATTCAGTACAAATTATATTCTGTAGGCACTAAAATGGAGATGCCATGGTTTTATAAGAATTGGTCACGCTTAAATAAATCTCAATGGCAACTTATTAATTACCGCATTACTATATATTTAACAAATAATTAGAAAAACGTAGTTTCTAGGGATTTTTTGCCCACATTATGCTTTCTTAAGTGAGGAACAGCATAGTCGCTGTAGTATATTGTAAATGTCAATATAATACGTAGTTGTAGTAGACGCTGAAGAAGTAGAAGCTAAAATTAAAATCCGAATTTTTGAAATTTGTAAATTGTAAACAGAGTTTTCAAGATTTTCAATATGGCTGCCTTCCAAAATGTATCAATACAAAGGTTATATGCAGTTCTACTACTTTATATAAACTATGTAGATATGCAAAGTAACCAAACAATGCACCAACTATAAATCCGATGCCTGATTGCTTTTTGACTGCGTTAAAAATACTCATTGACGACATTTTGCAATAGCATACGTTGTATATATTTTGTACAGCGGCATTATGAAGCACGATACTTTGTTCAAACACAAAGCAATTAACATTTTGGAAGGCAGCATAGGCTGCCGAAAATGAAATTCGTCATTAAATATGTGAAACATAAAATTTAATGTTGCTGAAGAGAAATATGTAGTTGGATAGGCATTTGTTATACAGTTTGATACGAATTTTTTTTAGAAAATTCACATAATATTCTTCCATTATTCTGTAAGTTATTGAAAAGTTTGTTTGGCAACATTATAAGATAGCTTCACTATTCTGTTCCCATTTTTTCTTGCTACGCTCCTCAATACATAGTAAGTTTCAGCATCTAAATACTACAACATTACTTTACTTTATTCTGTTCCAGGTATTAGACGTGCATATATTAAAATTACATACAATTATTTCCAATCGAACTAAGTATGTCAAATATGAAGTTGAAAACGCATGCTTGTAGTAAAAAAATTTCGTTAATTTGTAAATTTGTACCTATGCTAAGATCGAGTGCTCGTCTCCACTGTATAAGCAACAGACCCGAAGAGATAATGCGCCATTTCCAATAGTGTTTCTTCCGATAAAGATAAAAATGAAATTTGAACTTTTAAAAATTGGTTTAGCTGGTACATACACGCATATACATACATACATCATTGATTATTACCATCCTTCAGTCAGGATTACGACCTAGCTTCTGACACCACTTATGCTGTGGGTGTTAATTTTATACATGAGTTGCGGGACCTTTAGTTTAATGTCGACTCCGAACAACAGATTTTTGTGAAACTTTTCATGGACAATTTTTTTTTTCACGGGGCACTACGAGATTAGGCCGCTGACGGGGATCTGGAACAGATCCCAGCCGGACTATTGCAAGGCATGTTGCGATGAGGAGGAGTTGGAGACTATCGAACACCTCCTCTGTAACTGCCCAGCTCTTGGTAGGTTGAGGTTGAGGACCCTTGGCGGGGCCTTCTTTGAGAGTTTGAATTCTGTATCGAGAGCCGACATCAAGACTCTCCACAGATTCATTAGTGGCTTAGGCTGGTTGAGAGGCGCTAGGCTACATCAGTGTAATCGCGCTCTCCCCTTTTTGTTGTGTCTTATCTGTGTAATTCCTCCATTTCCCTTTTTCCCCCTTTCCTGCATCCTCTCCTGTTTATCCCTCTATTATCCTTCCCTCTTTAAGGACGTTGTACAATGGGTCAATTCGACCTTCGAATACTGTACTTGTCTTAATATATACGTCCTCTAACCTAACCTAACCTTTCATGGACATTTTATTTTACTTTCAGAGTTTTGCCAGAAATCGTCTGAGTGGCAGGCAGTCGCCTGAGCACAAGTCCCCGGAAGAAATATTTTCTTTATATTTTGTTATGCTCGGGATATTTGATTGATTATTTTAAATCGTGGCATCATGTCTAATAATACTAGGCTACGGAGGCTACAAAACTCAAAAACTAAACTACAACTAATTTATCTGAAACCTATACATACATACATACATAATTAATCATTACAACCCTTCAGTCAGGATTACGACCTAGTTTCTGACACCACTTATGTTGTGTGTGTTTATCTTATACATGAGTTGCTAGACCTACAGTTTAATGTCGACTCCGAACAACAGATTTTTGAGATACTTTTCATCGAAATTTGATTTTAATCTCAGAGTTTTTCTCAGAAATCTGTTGAGAGAAAGTCGCCTGGGCATAAGTCCCCGGAAGAAATATTTTCTTTATATTTTGCTATGCTCGAGATATTTGATTTGGCTTTTGAATCGTGGCCTCATGTCTAATAATACTAGGCTGCGGAGGATACAAAACTCAGAAACGAAACTACAACTAATTTATCTGAAACTTATACATACATATATAATTAGTCATTACAACCCTTCAGTCAGGATTACGACCTAGTTTCTCACACCACCTATGTTGTGTGTGTTAATTTTATGCATGAGTGGCGGGACCTACAGTTTAAATTGAACGACAGATTTACTCTCAGAGATTTTGCTAGATATCTGCTGAGAGGAAGTCGCCAAAGAAATACTTTTTGTATTTTGTTTTTGATGTGTGGCCTATCAATAGATTATTTGCAGAGATTTGAAGATATTGCAAGCGATAAAGCAAACAATTTTGCACTCACATATCCCACAACATATGCGATTTTTGCTTAATCTGGCCTAAGCTATTCCAAATAACTCTTCTTCGAAAATGTTTACTGGAACTACTCAATATTTCTCTCGTACAATCTCTTACGATTGTGTAAGTGCGGGTAAGAACGGATGCTCATGTGCTCACAACACTCGCACTTAGTGTTTATAAGTTTAAATGCATATGGTGTTTACGTGAGTTACTGTAATGTCTAGTTCTATAGGTACATATGTGTGTGTGTCTGTGTGAATGTATCTTAAAGTACATAGCAAAGTAAACATATGTGAAAACAAACATTACTTTTTACTTGAATGGGCTGCCAAGTTTTGTTGCTTCTTTGTTTTATGTTGTTCACATACAGAAAAAGAAAAAAGAAACAAAGCATTCATCTTTTTTCTTTTGTTAACGATTGTTGTTGTTCATTTTTAAGCCCAAAGGGTTTTGGATATTCTTGATGCAAGTTAAGTGATTTAATTCGTTTATGGCTTTCACGTTGTATTAAAATAAATTTCTTTTACTGGCTGTGATTAGTAGTACTTTTAAAGAAAACTTTTTAAAGTTGGTAACAGTATTGCGTGGAAACTGTCTAGAAATCATGCTAAATTATGTTTAAATTTTACCCGGTTAAGTCCAACATAAATTTGTCAAACCAAGTTTTACTGAAGTTTGTATTCATATTTTTTCTCAGATTTTCACAAGAACAGATTTTTTAGATAAATGTTTGGCATTGAAATGTTCAATGATTTGTCCCAGTGACATCGAGTAGTTTTTCTCAAGTAAAAGTGAAGTATTCACTTGGATCAATAAATCGATGATTGCTATTTACTTTTAAAGAATTATTGGAAATAAACTAAGACCGCTGGTATCCCCTAGGCTACAATTTTGACAGACTTTTTATAGCATATGTGCAGGCCCAGTGCTGATCACCTTTTTCGAAGACTTTGATGGAATTCGGTCAGTGCAGGGATTGCGCTCACCTGCGGCGTCACAATGCAACGTGATGGCTGCTCAAGTAAGCTTTGGTAATCAAATCTACCACTTCGTCCTAACCCAACCTTTTATAGCATATCGATCATTATCTCATCAATGTGATGATGTAATGTTGTTTTTCACGGCAGGACTTATAGTACTACTCCGATAAATGAGACTAATTCCATACCAAAATTGCCTCCCCAGTAGTGTTGTATTTGGCATGTCGTACCATGTTGTGGAAACAACAAGTCAACCCAGTTAAATTCTTCCATTTTGGGAAACAAAGTCAGCAATTATGGTATGGTACGCATGCTGCTCGTCGTTGCTAAGTAGATAGTAAGTTGGCTTATTAGATGTGAGGCCATATTTCAAAACGCAGGTCAGACATCTCTAGCAAACCGAAATATGAAAAAAATATTTCTTCGGTGACTTCCTCGCAGCAGATTTCTGGCAAAAACTCTGAGAGACTCTCGCATTCGGAGTCGTCTTTAAACTGTAGGTCCTACTACTTGATTTGATTGATAAAATTAACACACGCAACATGAGTGACATGAGAAGCTATGTTGTAATCCTGACTGAACGCTTGTAATGACCAATTATGTATGTATGTATCCATGCTGCTCTGTTGTCTGTAATGTTGCAATTATCATCGTTCTTGATGAAGTATTACGCTTTGATTCCGTTGGGTGCACAGACCCTGCCGAACAGCTTATACTTCAGCGTGAATTGGCAGCTACTGAGATAGCTGCTGACTGCTCTTCACATAAAATTTGTTATTTTCATATCTACGACTTGCGTATACAACAGTTAATTATTTATATGTGGGTTAATTATACATATGTGGGTTAAACAAATTTTTTTTTAATTTTCATAAATGTATTGGTGGTATATCGTTCTATTTGAACTCCAAGGGTATAAGGCAAAAATATACAAATTATTACAGATTTTCTTATGGTACAAGATTCAAAAATAAAACAATTTGTTTCACAAAGTACATTTGTATTATCCGAAAATATTAGAGCAATTCGTCATAGCTCCTCCACATTTAATGTTACAAAATCTTAACTTGTTTAAGCATTCCATGTAGTCGAATTGAATTGAAGTGAATGAACTCTAATAACCTAAATAAATAATATTTTCAATTATTTCTTCTACAGATATATGTATGTACATATTCACAATGTAAACGTTTTCACCTACTATCGTGTAAATTTCGCGACCTAAAAACGAACAACAAAATTTAAAGGTAAAATAATGAGCAAATCTGTAAGACGAATATCTTCAGACGAACGTCTGTTTGTATAGAAAACCATTTAATTTTCTTTGGTTGTTCCATACATATTTAAATATTCAATATTTTCTTTAAAACATATACAAGTTAAGGCACTGACTATGCTCTCTCTCTTGTGAAAAAAGGTCATATGCTTACGACTACAATTAAACAATGAATTCTTCAAAATTTTAAAGCATAAGTGGAAAAAAGAAAATTACACTCTCAAAGTAGAATTAGCAGAACGTTCACGGAATGTAACGGAACGTACAGTTCGTTTCTAGCATGTGAGTGGTAACGAGAATTGATACCCCCACCGCAAGGGAATTCCCGTAAGCATTTGCATTATTTTCGAATGCTATAAATGAACGTACGTTCTCTTCTGTTCTGTTCTGTGAACGTTCGACTAATTCTACTATAAATCAAATGTCAACGTTCTTTGAAGTGAACAAAGCAAAGATGCAATAAAAAATGCTACTTTAGAGTGTGTGGTTTAAAGTGTAAAGTAACTCCTGTGTATGTACTCAGGCAAAAGATTGTCGATACATAGTCAGTTTGTTGATTTGATTTTAGCTTTATCAGTTGCTGTTGTCTTATAAAATTTAGTAGAAATATATTAAAAAAATGATTTGTATGAATTTAACTTTTATTTTGGCCTTTGCTCTATGTTATCGTTGTTTGTTTAAAAACAAAACAAAATTTTTTTTTTAACTTATCCGCATTGTACTTCCATACAAATCTGTGAGCCCAAGCATTCTTATTCTGCTAACAAAGCTTTATATTTACTTGCAATCTATGAGACGAACAGAGATAAGTTTTCGGCCAACATTCTCTGCATTATAATAGAATAATCTCTGGGAAGGCGTTCTCCCCTGTTCGTAGATATCATAAAAGCTTTCAATACAATCAGACGAAATACCTACCAAGTGAAAAGCATTGAGAAGAAAAGGACTACCCACAAGCTAATACGAATCATCAGAGCTACATATGTACGACGAAGCAAAACACTCAGTTATTTACAACTGTAATATAAGCCAACCACACACACAATGCTGGAGTAAATCAAGAATACGCCTATTACCTCAGCTACTCACCATTGTGCTGGAAAGAAGAGAAATAACATGGAGTCTCTTACACCAACTCGAAGATTTGGATAATGCGAATGATATCGCACAAAGCATCCAACATGCAAACAATGCTAGAGGATTTAGAAAGAATAGCCCGCAATGTTTGCCTTGAGATAAATATCAGGAAACCAAAGTCATGAGAATTAATAACGTAAGCGTCAACAACATCATCAACTATAAGGTAAACCAGTCGAATACGTAGATAGCTTCTGTTATCTAGGCAGATCAAGGGCAGTGGAATCTTACATAAGAAGGCACAAAAATGTTAGCAGTCAAAATGAACATGAAAATGGACAAAATGAAAAAGCTGTACAGAAGCCGTATGCTCTCAAGAGGGGTAATGGGGAATAAATTGAAATCCCATTCCTTTAAAAATGTTTTATTTTTTAATTATTTAATAAAAAAAAAAGATCGGCCCTAGAGTTGCTAACGCCCCATACATACATAATTGGTCATTAAAATCCTTTAGTCAGGATTACGACCTAGTGTCTCACACCACCTATGTTGTGTGCGTTAATTTTTTTCATGAGTGGCGGGACCTACAGTTTAAAGTCGTCTCCGAACGACAGATTTTTGAGAAACTTTTCATGGCAATTTTATTTATTCTCAGAATTTTTGTCAGAAATCTGCTGAGAGGAAACCGCCCAAGAAATAATTTTTCACATTTCGTTTTGTTGGAGATGTCTGACTTGGGGTTTGAATCGTGGCCTCAAATCTCACAAGCCAACACACAACCATTTTTTTTTTGTGTAGATTTTGAGTTTGTTTAGCTAAGCGAAGTTATTTTCAAATGTATGAGGCCTAAGCTAAGTCTTGGTGCAAAGCGACTTAAATATCTGCATTGATAGTCAAATGACAATTATGGCAATAACAGAGAACAAAATATGAGATCAAGAACCGTCGGTACTAATTACATATATGTATACCTACTCATCAGGCAGCGAATGGTAATGGGAAAGCGAATAGGACCACAGTCTTACAAGCTACAAAAGTAGGTGGCAACCTCACATCAACTATTGAGAACGATGCCACAGTAGGAAAAATTCCGAAGATACTCTGGAGCAATCTTGAATGTGTTAGAACTGAATAAAGGCATGTTTAGTACCCTGATGAACGTCCGTTCGGGGTATTCCGCCTTATTACTGAACTGAATTGGTTATTATTACAACCCTTCAGTCAGGATTAGGGCCTAGTTTCGCACAACACTTATGTTGTATGTGCTAATGTCATTCAAGAGCGCCGGGACCTATAGTTTAAAGTTGATCTTGTACGACAGATATTTGAGAAACTTTTCATGGTTATTTTATTACTCTCAAAGTTTTTGCCAGAAATATTGCGGAAGAAATATTTTTTTCATATTTCGTTTTGTTCGAGACGTTTGACCTCTATTTTGAAACGTGACCTCACGTCAAATAAGTCTACTAGACTACGGTGAGTTCAAAATTCCGCCTTATATGTACACTTAAACTGAATAATGAATGCTAGACATCGAACACTTTTTATGTAATTTCCCAGCTTTCGTAAGCTGTAAGTTCCAATATTTAAGGCGAAGATATTATTGCCAAGCATAAGTCTTCAATGCTGGTATAATGGTGTGTCGACGTGCATGAGATCCATGGTAGGTCTCCTCTCCTCCAAATTACCTACCTAACTAGAAGGATTACAGGTTGTAAGTGTTATTCTTTCGCCTGGTGTAAAAGTACTTAAAATTTTGAAACAAAGTGATCCAAAAGTGGTTATAATTTTAATAATTTATACGAATCATTTGTTTGGAAATGAATTTAAGCAGAAAAATTATCAACAAAGCACAAACACGAGAAAGTTCAATTCCCGATGCACAATTTTTTGAAAACAAGAAATTTCGTTTCCAAATGCGAATGTGTTAATATATCAGTATCATGCAGTCTCATGCATATCCCAAAGACAGCTCTGGTGAAAATATTGTTACTGCTTGTGGCAGGCAGATTGATGCCTGATTACTCGTATGTAAGTAATAATAGGCATATAGAGACAAAGAGACGTTTGATTTGTTGAGATATCATTTTACTCTTTACTGTAAATACATGACTTTATTGTTTAAGTCTAAATGTACTTATTACACCTGTACAGCATTATTCTTTATTTTTTGTTTTGTTTTTATTTTCCATTATATTGAAGTGTTAATGTAGGTCATTTCCTATTTCTGTAGTAATAAAAAAGACAGAACCCAGCAGAAAATCGTAAAATTAAAATAGAAAAATAATAAACACAAACACACATTTCAAATACCGTACATAATACATACGTACATATACGCTTTGTCAAGAAGAGAAAATAAAATGCAGGTAATAAAATATAAAGATATGTACACAAAAAAAAGCAGAAAAAAACAAGAAAAAAATAGAACAGAACAAAACGAAGGCAATTTAGTAAATGGAAAATTACTCATTTAATTACCGTTATGCTCATATAAAATCTATAAAATAATATACATATACAGTGGCCAGCAAAAGTCTTAGTACGGCAATATATTTGGACAAAAAAAGGCCCCATAGGCTTAATACTCTTGCATAAAGTCCCGATATGACTTCAAGCGATTATTTAGGAGATCCTTTGAAAGAAAGCATACGTAATCGCTAAACCTTAAACAAAACACAACCGAAAAACTTGCTCATGGTGCCACCAGAAAATACAAAACAAAACTTGTTTATTCAATTACAAATGGGTTAAATGGAGTACTTAACCTTAAGAGATATTATACTAAATGCAAGGGATAACATTTTCATATATTAGGCCTTTGAATTTTAAATTTATTCAGGGTTTTCCTTGGCGGTGTACCTATGGAGTCACCTGAAACTTTTCCTTACTTTTTCTTAAAAAAAAACATTAAACATTTTTTGTTTTATAAGAAAAAATAAATTTGTATACAAGATTTTGGCTAAACTTCATAAAATTTCTAAAATATATTGCCGTACTATAACTTTTGCTGTCCACTGTATGTATACACAATACGTGTTTGTGCGTGTTGAACATACACAATATTTTTTCGTGAATCTTTTTTAATTTATTTCAAAAATCGTTAAAACAATTAGATTAACGAAACAGAATTTTTTTTCATAATTTTTATAATTTAATAAATGTACAAAGTATACCAAAAAAAAAAAAATTGAATCTACAATAATAATAAAATTTAAAAATCAACGTTCTGCTAAGTTATAATGGTTAAACAAATTAATAAAAATGTATTAACCCTTTTACGACTGTCGTACATAATTGAGCATATAATGGGTGATTTTTTAAGAGCTATAGGAAATTTTTTCAAAAAAAAAAACATAAAATTCGGAAAAATGCAAGAAATCTTTATTTGAATCGATAGTACGGTCCATATAATTTAATGTTTGAAGATTATTTCATGCAAATGTTGACCGCGAGTGCGTCTCAAATGGTCCATCCGCTTAGTCCAATTTTGGCATACTCTTTCCAACATTTCGGCCGGTATCTCACGAATAAATGCTTCAATGTTGTCTTCCAAGGCGTCAATTGAAGCGGGCTTGCCTGTATAGCCATTAGCTTTAACAAAGCCCAAAAAAAAATGGTCTAAAGGCGTTAAATCGCACGATCTAGGCGGCTAATTGACCGGTCCCTAACGTGAAATAAAATGTTCAGCCAAAATATAAAAAGTATTTTTTCGGCAACTTCCTCTCAGTAGATTTCTGCCAAAAACTCTGAGAGTAAATAAAAATTGCCATGAAAAGTTTCTCAATAAATAAAAATCTGTCGTTCGGAGTCGACTTTAAGCTGCAGGCCCCACCACTCATGTATAAAATTAACACACACAACATAAGTGGTGTGAGAAACTAGGACGTTGTACAATGGGTCAATTCGACCTCCGGGTACTGTACTTGTCTTAATTGACAAGTACACGTCCTCTAACCTAACCTAACCTAACCTAACCTACGCGTGCTGTGTGGCATGTGGCACCGTCTTGGTGAAACCACATGTCATGCAAGTCAAGCCCATGCATTTTAGGCAAAAAAAGTTGGATATCATCTCACATAAGCGCTCACCATTCACAGTTACATTACAATTCGCAGCATCTTTGAAGAAGTACGGTCCAATGATGCCACCAGCATTGGTCGCTTTTGCAATGCTTCTGGCTGATCTTCACTCCAAAATCGACAATTCTGCTTATTTACGTATCCATTGAGCCAAAAATGAGAAGTGAATCTTCGGCCATCTTTCCATGAGCCCATTCACCAAAAATTCTGCGTTGCGGTAGGTCGTTTGGCGTCAATTCTTGCACCAGCTGTATTTTGAAAGGCTTCACACCTAAATCCTTCCGCAAAATTTTCCACGTTGTTGAGTAACAGAGGCCCAATTGCTGCGAACGGCGACGAATCGATAATTGATGGTCATCATTAACACTGGCCGATACAGCTGCGATATTTTCTTCAGTTCGCACTCTACGTAAGCGTGTTGGTGATTTAATGTCCAACAATGTAAATTTTGTGTGAAATTTAGTCACAATAGCTCGAATAGTCGCTTCAGTGGATCGATTAAACTGACCATAAAATGGAAGAAGCGCGCGATGAACTTTCTTAACAGAGCACGCATTTTGATAATAAAATTCAATGATTTGCAAGCGTTGTTCGTTTGTAAGACGATTCATGGTTAAATTATAGAACAAACTGAAGATGTTTGACGGTCAAACAATACACGAAACGTGCGTGAGCTGTTTAAACCAGTGTTGCCAAAAGATAATAGCTAAAAAATCACCCGTTATATAGGTAAAGTATTGCTATTATTCTCGAACCCTCCCAAATTGTTTCATTTGACCAATAATGTTTTTTTCAATTTTTCACACAAATTATTGATTACTTAAATATTTTAAAGCCGATTTTACAAATTGAAGTATTTTGAAAAGGGGGAGATAACCCTTTAAAACGGTATATATGAACGTACTCTTCAAACTTATATGTTATGAGTTTTGATCGGATCAACTTGGAAAATAAGATTTTTTCTTATTTTATCAAGTTTGACCATACTTAATTGCAAAATTTAATTAAAAAATATAAAATAAGTGGTGACATTCTTAAAATGGATTCTTTTGTGAAGAGATTGACAATTGGTTTGATAAAATTGGATAAAAATTACCGTAGTTATTATTTAAAGAGTATAACAGTCGTGTCATATATTGTATATACCCGTATGCATGCTTATCAAATGAGCTTTCAATTTAATAATTTTAAAAATCTTGGTTGCTTCTTTTTCCACATTTGAGCAACTACCAGAATTTGGCTAATGTTTGGGCAAAGCAAAGTAATAATATTTGCAAAAAACCTAAATAGTAGCCGATTTTTGGTAATTGCTCAAACGTGCAAAAGGCAAATTTTCCCGTAAACAACCAAGATTCACCGAAAATTTTCAAAATACTTATAATTAAAGTTTATTTTATTTATTTTAAAAATGTTCATTTGATTAAAAAATATTTGAATTTAAATTTGTGTGAAAAGTTAAAAAAAAAACTGTTTTTGTCAAATAAAATAAGTTCGAGTGCGAAAGTATAAGAGAGTCCGAGAAATATAAAAAAAGTATTTTTGAACTTAGCTGAACTAAAACTATGTAGTTACTCGAGTATATTTCTGCTGTCGCACCATGTATTTGATATGGTCAAATATGTCAAAAATGCAGACGTAGAGATTGGTGTTGGTTAACGATAATTAACGATCATTAAATTTCCTGTGTATAGGTTTGAAGTCGCCATAGTCTAGTAGGTAAGCCTATAAGAAGTGAGGCCAAAGTTCAAACCGCAGGGCAGACATCTCGAACAAAACAAAATATGGAAAAATAATTCTTCGGCATCTTTCTCTCGGCAGATTTCTATCAAAACTCTGAGAGTACACCAAGTTGCCATGAAATATTTTTTAAAAAAATTTTTCGCTCGAGTTCGACTTTAAACTGTACGCAACATAAGTGGTGTGAGAAGCGAGGTTTTAATCCTGTCTGGGGGTTGTAAGGACGAATTATGTATGTATGTATGCGTGTTCAGGGTAAAATCAAAAATTTGTTTTTTTTGATCGAATTCGACCCACAAGAAATCACACAAAATTAATTTCATTTTGCTATATAATATCAAACGTCAAACGTTTGATGGTCGTTTAATTAGCCGAAATGGTGATGTCAATTGGCTGCCAAGAAGCTGCAATTTGACACCGTTGGACTACTTTCTGTAGAGCGTTGTTAAAGAAAAGTGCTATGCCTACAAACCAGAGACAATTGAGCATTTGAAGGCCAACATTCCTGATGTCATTACCGAGATATGATACCATACACTCGAAAAAGTGTACGAAGATTGGTCCGATCGGATGTGGTACTGTGAGGCCAATCGCCTCATATTATATTATATTATATTCCATTCCTCATCGAAACAATTGTAATTCACAACAAAAAAAAAAGAATTTTGCAAAATTTGAAACCGTTTTTGTCTTATTGAATTTTTAAATTTAAACTTATAAATGTCCCACCCTTTTTATATACGATTTCATAATGCGTAAAATAATGCCGTGCCAATTTGGGTACAATGGCTACGAGTATACGTAGTAAAAGAATGCATAATTCAAACACACATCAGTCAATGTTTATTAAAGACAAAGAGATCCTCAGTGTACTAAACTTTCTTTTATTATTTATTGCAGCAAATCAACTGACACTATTTCTGAGTTATTGGGTACTAGAGTGATCAAAATGCCATTGGCGGTATTGATATAAAATTATAGTGGGGTTTTATTCGCCTACATGATTATTATGATTATTATCTTGAAAAGGTGCCATTGTACTGCAATTATACGATCTACTGTACTCCCTTCAACCTTATATGGTATCCTCATAAAGCGGTCTTAAAGCCTATTAAATTGGCTAACTTGTGACACCCTCAACGATGAAAATACACTGGCCAGCACCTGATATGTACAGTGTCAATTTTCTTCTGGAATGTGTTAATGACTCATAGATTTTAACCGTTTGAGTGCTATGGGTTTTGAGGTAAATTTAGTGAAAATTGCTATGAAAAATTGAGAAAAATTTTTTTTTTATTCATAACAGTCGCAGCAGTCCTCACTAACTGAACGCCAACCTCTGACTGACGCAATCGTCGCTAAATCGACGAACCGCGATTTTGGCGCATTACCTATTCGTCGCTATAGCGACTATTCGCACTCAAGCGGTTAAATATGTCTTCTAATGATTTATTCTCATCATCACAGAAAGCACATGTTAAGCTCGATGCAACACTCTTAAATAAATTTACTGTGAGTGTACAGTGCCCTGCTACTAACCTCAGGTTATTCTCAGATTTGCGTGAGTCACATCTCTTCTTATTGTAAAAAGAAGAAAATTTTTGCATTTCTGTAAATTTCCTATCGTTGAGTATATTTTTCCGAACCTGTCTCCACTCCACAGAATCCAGTATCCTTTTGGTGGACTTAGCGGTATAGCCATTTAGCATAGCCATCTACCATGTATGTCATGAAATAAAAATTTTCCGAATCCACTCCACTTAATCCACGGAAAGGATGAAAGGATACTAGATTTAGTGGAATGTGTTTGTAAAATTTTATTCTTGGATCTTATGATAGATATGACTAGGCTCAATAGCACATGCATTTGACTAGTGAAGAACATAGCATGAATCATTTATTATATACGTGAACAACAGCTAGACTTTACCCAAAGTAATCACTAAAAAGGCAATGCTGCTAGTACTTCTTCATTAAATATTAAAGGCTTATTACAGCTAGATAATGCCGATTACGTTACAGAAAAGCCTCCAAATCATACAGTCGATGAATTCTGTCACAACAGACGTTGTTGGAATTGTAAAAATTGCAAGAAAGATTTTCGAAAATTCCTAACATAAGTGGCCACTTCGGCAATTTGTGTACGAGCCTTTTTTGTTCTTAAAAAAAATTTAAACTTTTGTTGTTTTTCTTTATTTTTGTATTCATAATTTACTATAAGTAAAGAATTCTTTTAAGTTTTCCCTGTAGTATAGGGTTTTGCTTTAAAATAATTACAAATCTTATCTTAAACACCTTGGCGTATACGTTACATAAAAACACTCAATACCATCTAATATCGCTCATACGCTTGTTGTACCGCTTAGAATGCATTTGAATTTTATGTGTTTGAATTTAAAAAAGTAAAACTTTTTTGAAACTAAACTTTAAATAGAAAAAACATTTTCAAACGATACTTAAACATAGAAATGTGTGTGTGTGTTTGTGTATACCGATTATGCTGTTAGTTCTAGAAAAGTATTCAAGTTTTGCTGCATAAAACTGCAACTGTTGATTACCGTTAGCAAATTAAAAAAAGTTAATTTCCAAAATAAATACAAGAAATGTTAGGAATGAAAAAATTTGCATTGCACTTAAAAGACATTGAATTTTCTATGTTTCATAGAATTTGATGGCTTAAAATGTATGAAAAGCTCAACTGTAATAGAAAAAGTTTCTGCTGATAAAACATTGTATGCTTTCTAATACATACAGAACTTTTCGAGAATTTTTAATACAGTCGCCGAAGATACTAAAAAGTACTGGGGACAGAAAACACTGTCGTATATATACGATAGGAAATATTTGAATACATAGCAATTAACTTAATTACTTCGAATCTATTTTTTAAATAATAATGTTACACGTATGTAGTCTTGAAGTCGCCGTAGTCTAATACGTTGGCTTATTAGACGTGAGGCCTCTGTTCAAACCCAAGGTCAGGCATCTCCAACTGAACGAAATATGAAAAAATATTTCTTTGGCGACTTCCTCTCAGCAGATTTCTGCTAAAAACTCTGAGAGTAAATAAAATTGTCATGAAAAGTTTCTCAAAAATCTATCGTTCGGAGTCGACTTTAAATTGTAGGTTCCGTCACACATGTATAAAAAAAAATTAACGCAGACAACATAAGTGCTATGAGAAGCTAGGTCGTAATCTTGACTAAAGGATTTTAATGAACAATTATGTATGTAGTCTTAAATAGACGTTGCTTTGCTCTTATTTTTATCATTTGTTCTTCTTCAGTTGAAGTCGCCAAATTAGGCCCGAAATATTACGCTGTAGGGTCCAAGAGACTTGGTCTGTCTTTAAGCCCGGATAAGCATTTCGTATTTAGTGGGTATTATAATGGCTTATTAGAAAATACTTTTTCGCTGACTTCCTCTCAGCAGATTTCTGGAAAAAATTCTAAGAGAAAATAAAATTTCCATGAAAAGTTTCTCAAAAATCTGTCGTTCGGAGCCGACATTAAACTGTAGGTCGCGGCACTTACGGATAAGAGTGACACAAACAACATGGGTGGTGTGAGAAGCTAAGTAGTAATCCTGATTGAAGGATTGTAATTACACCTAAAGAAATTGAATTCTTCAGAATTGTGCTGAGATACTAAAATACTGCCATCAAGCACGCTACTGTACTGCCCACAATCTACTATGTAAAAGATTTCTTTTCTATACCTGTTACGCTGACTAATTTCAGGGTATTCAATAACGGATACTTGCTGAAATGCATTAACGCCACACAGATACCAAATATAGCAGTACGTCTGAACTTATTTCTTGCTTATACACTTAATTGACGTTATAAACGTCATTGTCGGATTTCTCTACGACTTAATACTTTGCGTCGCAAGCGATTCAATAGTTGGACACACCAATTGATGTTACTTTTTTAATTTGGTTTACCAACAAAGATAAGGTCTAAGCCGTCCTTTGCTAATCCGCGCATCAAATCGAATCAAATGCGAAAATAAATGAAATCTCGCACTGGACCGAAGATCCTGCGTAGTATTTTCTCTGAAACCCACTTAAGGCTCTGAAATCCTTCTCTGCTTTTGCGTCATAGAGAGTTACGGGTAAGACGATCGACTTGTGGGGCATCAGTTTTGTAGCAGGAAAGGCCTCTGTTACTCAATTGCCTATTATATATGCTACGCCTTGCTGGTAACGGGGAAGCCAAGATAGATAAATTTGTTGATTATACCGAAAGTATAGTTACCGACCGTAGTACAACAAATACTTCCTTTTGTCATAATTTACTTCCAGACTTATCTCGATAGACTACTATTCAATAGCGCTAAAGGTAGAATAACATTTCGCTTGCTACGACCAATGATTTCAATGTCGTCAGGTCGGAAGTTGCACTAATAAGGTTCAATCAGTGTTTTGGCAAGTGGCTTGAGTCTTGCATATAATACGCAAATCGTATATAAGATAAGTAGAAGGTTACACCTCTATAGTTGGTGCATATTATTGGAACTCGCTTTTACTCGACTGGTTAGAGGGCGCTGAGATACCAACCATTTAGCTTACTCTCCTCTAACCATATTTTGTAAAAGAGCCGGAGCTTGTACAATTCAGCAGACAGGTCATCAGGGCCAGCCAGCATGGTGAAGCTTCCCCTATGGTGGTAAATTCAGAATTGTTACCATTATCAAACACTAATCTCTACTGTTAACGATTAAGGACTAGGAATTCAATGAAAAGGTCAGAAATTATAACCAGAAGAGGTGGTGGCTTGCTGAAACTGGCAGAATCTAACAGAGAACTTGTGAACATCCCATACATACATAGTCTGGCTAGTTCAGGTTTAAATTGTCTTTTGTTACAAACTCTCGTAATGATGTAAATTTAACCAAAAAACCTTTATACTCTGGTGACACCATTGCTTTATCCCATAAATAGTAACATGTTATCGATCATAAAAGGTACATATCTTCTTATATATAAAAATGAATGTGTGTTTATTTGTTTGAGGGCCTGTTTGAAGTCTATAGACGGCTAAACGGCTAAACCGATTTTCTTGAAATTTTAACAGTACCTTCCTGTATGTTTGGAAGGAAGTATAGGCTAATTTTTATTTTAAAATTTCAAGTAGGCGAGATGCCACGCCCACATACCCATATAAAAATGAATGTTTATTTGTATGTACCTTATAGAATCGTAAACTATGCATTTGATCATGTTATGATCTTTAGCAAAGTTATTGCGCATGAGCCGACGAATGTTTCTAAGTTGGTAAGACTAATTTCCGGCAGATGGCGCCACTAAAAATTACTTAAAATCAATGAAATCGTAAACTGTACATTTGATATGTTATGATCTTTAGCAAAGTTGTTGCGCATGACGAAGGTTTCTAAGTTGGTATGACCAATTTCCGTCAGGTGGTGCCACTGAAAATTACTTAACATCAATGAAATCATACTGTGCATACTGTGCATTCTTTAACAAAGTTGTTGCGCTTGAGTCGACGGAGGTTGGTGCGATTAATTTCCGATAAATGGCGTCACTGAAAATTATTCAAAATGAATGACAAGTAATTGGTAGACCTACACCTTAAGCACGGAAGAAAATGATTCAAAATTAATTGGACATTTGTCTTCCCTTCAAATTTATTTTAGTTGGTGGCGCAGCAATACGCGCAGGGTAAAGCTAGATTGTTATAAAAACCACAGAAAAAAATCTTTTTGGTAGCCCAATAATAAGTGTGTCTAATAAAGTACAGAATATTGTGCACCGCTTAGAATAGTCGAGGCTCTATTATGTTCTCTGAAAATCTGGAAAAATATGCTGGAAAATATAAAGAAATTAAATGATGCCCAGCGAAAACAAACTCCAAAATTTTTAATTACTTATCAGGATGCAGTGCATTAGAGTTCACATATACAGTCAAAGAAAAAAGTCTACATACACCGCTGTATGTAGACTTACATACACCGCTGTATGTAGACTTTTTCTCGCTGTATGTAGACTTACATACACCGCTGTATGTAGACTTTTTCCCTGTTATTTTTATCAAATTAAAAAAGTGTTATAGCGTTTTGCGTTGAAGTCGCCGTAGTCGAGTAGGTAGTGTCTTGGCTTATTAGAGGTGAAGCCAGGGTTCGAGCCCCATGCCAGACATCAAAACAAAATACTAAAAGTATTTCATCGGCGACTTCCTCCCAGCAGATTTCTGGCAAAAACTCTGAGATTAAATAAAAATTGCCATGAAAAGTTTTTCAAAAATATGTCGTTCGGAGTCGACAGTTTAAAGTCGTAGATCCCGCGACTCATGTATTAAATTTAACACACATAGCATAAGTGGTGTGAGAAACTAGGTCATAATCTTGACTGAAGGGTTGTAATGACCAATTATGTATGTAGGTATGTATGTTATAGCGTTGTTTAAGGCAGTACAATAAAGAATGATTTGAGGACAAAATCGAATATAAGGAAAATGCAACATAGAAATTATTGGAAACAAAAAAAAACAAATTTTCTCTCACTGCAAGTCTTGATGTAGCGTGAACATGAATATATTTTTTTATGCTTAAACTTGTTAGTCAATCAGTGATTATATTCCAAAATATCTAAAGCAATGCAATAAAGTAACCGTAGTCTAGTAGGTTGTGTGTTGGCTTATTAGATGTAAGGCCACGGTTCAAACGAGTCCATTTCGGACATTTCCAACAAAACACGAAATATGAAAAAAAATTTCTTCGATGACATCTTTTGAATATATTTTTGGCATTAACTCTGAGAGTAAAGAAAATCGCCATGAAAAGTTTCTCTAAAATCTCTCGTTTAAAGTCTACTTTTAACTGTAACTCATGGATAAAATAAACGTACACAACATAAGTGGTGTGAGAAGCTAAATTGTAAGTCTGACTGAAGGGTTTTAATGACCAGTTATGTATGTTATGTATGAATGTATGTCATCACATAAATCAACTCTTCGGGTCGAAACTCTCTATCTGTACAACTAGAGTGTGAGTTTTAAACGAAAACAATATACGGACTTAAGAACTCAAATGAAATTGACCGTCAATCGGTTGCATAAGCTTCCAGTAATGACACCGGATGTTGAATTTGCAACGTATTAATTAAGAAAAAATTAATATTTGAATAAGTATTTTAAATACTAAAGTTCAACGCTTTTAAAAATCGATTATTCATATGATGCATGAGTTGTTGTCCCTGGGGGTTTTTTTTCTTAATATTTACAATAACAATGTCTGGTCTACCAAAATTTTATTTTATTTTTTATTTTTATTTTTTTGTATTTTTTTTTTTTTTTTTTTTGTATTATAATTCATATTTTTTTTTTGTGTTTCTCATTTATTTTTCATTTTGTTTTTCTGTGTCTGTATGTATGTATGCATTCATTATTATTTATATAGCAATTCTAATCTATTATTGTATTCATAATTAATAACAGTAATAAAACAAAACGGAGATAAAAAAATTTACAAAGACAAAAAAAAAACAACTGCATTTAAATATCAATTTATAATCATTAATAATAACGACAGTTGGGTGTCAATAAACCAGGTGACAATTTGTAAACAGTACCCACAAAAAACAAAAAAACCCCAGCCAAAAATTTTAAACATGACACAATTTATTGCTGTAAGAATTATGACAGAATGACGTGGTACATACCATGCCAAAAAAAAAAGGAAAGCAATAAAAGCATGTCTATTTTAACACAAAAACTAGTGGGTTAGTATACATTGGCCGATATACTATACCCTACCATAGTTTATAATACAATTAGAAAATTCAGTTTTTTCCTTATGGTAGTTAGCAACAATAATGACAATTACAAGTTACTTTGCACACAAAATACTAAATTTATAAACGGCAGAAGGAAAAACAGTGCTAAGGGTGCTATACCTAACTCTATTCCTTTTTTTCTTCCATTGTATGCCTGTAAGGAAAATAGTGTTCTTTTAATTTTTCTTTCCCTTGTTTAAGTTTCATTAATTAAGTTTAAGCTAAAAAGGTAGAATAACACGAACATTCCCTTTCAAGCACATTCATCAGACTGTTTACTCTGCCATATAAAAGGCAAGCCAAAGCAGACGAGTGAGCAACGAAGTTCAGCCAGTGTGTTGTGTGAAGACGCGGTGCGTTAGAAGAGTATAATCGTAGTTTGAAGATCTCCGTTACAAAGATCTGTTGAATAATTGTCTAGTAATTGTTACAGAGGAATAACAAAGAAAAGCAATTGCTGTTGTTTACATCAAGTTGTGAACAGTGGCACACAGAGTTGTGCGAAAGAATAAAGAATTTTAATTAAAACTAAACACAAATTTATTTTTAATTTATTTCCAATCTACGAGCCCATATTTTAAGCGTTTCTATGGAAACCGTACAGAAAACGGTTTGTAGTGAAGCACTTTAACAATTGCACCGTACCACCTAATTTACTTAATTTTTCATTGCAACCCTTTAGTCAGGAGTACAATCTAGCTTCTCTCACCATTCATGTTGTATGAGTTAATACAATCCGACAGATTTGAGAAACCGAGATGCCGAGATGTGTGATCCAGAGGTTAAACCACGGCCTCTCGTCTAAAAAGCCAAGATACTACCTACTAGACTTCATTACAGTAAGCTTCCAGTTTTTTTAAAGGCGAGTATTGTCTTGGGCAATCCAATATAGTAACAACGGATTGTAGTTTTGCAGAGTTGTAACGTTCAAGCTAATGATGAAAAGTAATCGCTTTACGATTGGACAACAATTGTTAACAATTTCGATACATATTCTTTTAAAAATCGCTTAGGAACTCTTAAAGCTTGTAAATAATGACTACGAATTTCTTAAAAGGGTCATAAACCAAAACCGAAGAACAAATCGTTGGTCTCATCTAGAAAGGCCCTAACTCACATTTTTTTCGAAACTGATTTTTTGTGATTCCAATGTGTATATGTGTTAAATGCATTGGAACCATAAAAAAAAATCAATTTTGAAAAAAGTGTGCGTTAGGGCCTTTCTACATAAGGCCAATGAAATACACTAAACGTATCAAAGGAAATACATTTCATGAAAATGCCTAGTTAGGCTATACAAGAAACCAATGATAGCTTTAACTTTCCAAAAAAAAACTATGAGGACTCAGAGTTTACTCTTATAACTTGTTTTAATTAAAATAACTCTGCAATCATGCCACATTTTCTATCTTCAACCTCCACGTGATATGATTACGATCTCATATCGTGCATGCACAATATCTGGTATCCAAATCATCTAATCCAAACGAAGTTGCTAATCATCAACCTATAGTGCTCGTAGTTCTCAGTTTAAAATCCACCCCAAGCAGTTATTTTTTCGAGGTGTATTGATAAATTGTTGCACGTATCCATTCATTTAGAAATGAATCTCATCGCTGAAGATAATTATTCGATTAAAATTTGGGTCAGTCGCCAACTACTCCAGAAAACGTACAATGTTTCCTATGTTAGTTTACCTTGAGTTTCTGGGCCATTTCAATTTTATATGGTCGCAGGCCCAAGCAACAACACATACTATCTCAGCTGTAATATGCAAAAGGCTGAGTTCTTGTTAGCTCCGCGAAATCAACTGTCTCCGATTCCCCTGTAGTCAGCGTTGCCAGTAATTTTTTTTAAACCTGTTTTTTTCCGGGGAAAAAAATATGTGGAAAATAAGGAAAACATGACAAATGGCAAACCACGAAGGAAAATTCGCCAAGTTATGGTATGCAAGAGGTGGAGTTCTTGTGAGCTTGGCGAAATCAAGTGTCTCCGATTATACAGCACAGGGTTGCCAGTATTTTTTTTAACTTTTTATTCCTGGGAAAAAATACTTTTTTCCAAAAAAAAAAAATGACTTGTTTTCTAAAAAAGTACCAAAATTTTTAAAGGAAATACCGGAGTCCAGTGTCCACTGTTGGTGTTTCTTTAATACTTTTGCCCGGGAAAATAAGAGAAAACTTGGCAAATAGCAACGCTGCCTAAACTCCCTCACGGACAGCGGCAACGTCGACTTCAAATGTTGTTCGTGCGTTTATTCAACAAGTGGACTTGAACTTATTCAGAACATTGTCCTTTGGATAAGACAATTACGTGATCGTAAAATAAGCGATCACCGTAGTCTAGTAGGTAGTGTGTTGGCTTATTAGACGTAAAGCCAGTGTTCGAGCCCCAGGCCAGACATCAAAACAAAATACAAAAAGTATTTCTTCGGCGACTTCCTCTCAGCAGATTTCTGGCAAAAACTCTAAGAGTAAATAAAATTGCATGAAAAGTTTCTCAAAAATCTGTAGTTCGGAGTCGACTTTAAACTGTAGGTCCCGCCACTCATGTATAAAATTAACACACACAACATGAGTGGTGTGAGAAGCTAGGCAGTAATCCTGACTAAAGGGTTGTAATGACCAATTATGTTATGTATGTATGAAGTTGCTAATCATCAATCTATAGTGCTCGTAGTTCTCGGTTTAAAAGTTTATCGATAGATTATTGCACGTAGCCATTCATTTAGAAATGAACCTCATCGCTGAAGATGATTATTCCATGAAAAATAGGGTAAGTTGCCAAGAAAACACACGACGTTCTCTAGGTTGGTCTACCTTGAGTTTCTGGCTGATTTGCATTTTATATGATCGCAGGCCCAAGCCACAACACAAATTATCCAAGTTGTGATCTCCAAGAGACCGAGTTCTTGTGAGCTGCGCGAAATCAATTGTCTCCGATACTCCTGCAGTCAGCGTTGCCACTAATTTTTTTTAAAAACTTTTTATTCCTGGGAAAAAAACTTGGAAAATAAGGGAAAACATGACAAATGGCAAATCATTAAGCAAAATTCGCCAAGTTATGGTATGCAAGAGGTGGAGTTCTCGTGAGCTTTGCGAAATCAATTGTCTCCTATTCTCCAGCCCTGAGCGTTGCCAGTTATTTTTTTTTTAACTTTTTATTCCTGGTAAAAAATTCTTTTTTTTACAAAAAAAGACTTGTTTTCTACAAAAGTACCAACATTTTTAAAGGAAACACCGGAGCCCAGTATTCTCTGTTGGTATTTCTTTAATACTTTTGCCCGGGAAAATACGAGAAGACTTTGCAAATGGCAACGCTGATTAAACTCCCTCACGGGCAGCGGCGAGGTCGACTTCATAAGTTGTTTGATCGATTATTGAACAAGTGGACTTGAACTTATTCAGAACATTGCGATTAGTCCTTTGGATAAGACAATTATGTGATCGTAAAATAAGCGAAGAGCACATTGAGCGTTGCCCGATCAAATTTTGCAAAACAGACTGACTATATTGCCTATTTAGATTCAACAGAATGGCTGTTTTCAACTGTCGAAGTTCGGAAGTCTCCATACTTAGCAAGTGCTTTGAACATACGGACGTACTTCATTCGACAGCAGGAGGTGTCATTATGTATTGAATGCAGAAAAAAATGAGTCAGCCAATCAAGAAATACATTAAAACAGAAAGCAACACAACAACAAACAGTAAAAGTTAAAGAAGAATTTTATTTGAAATAAAAAAGAAACAAAAGTAACGGAAGGAATAAAACGGAAAAATGGTGTGGAAGTTTTAATTGTGTGTTGTACAGGTAAGTAGTAGTTGTATTGCTTACTTTACTCTGCTAGTTGTTCAGGTCGTTTAATTTAAATAAAATCAATATTTTTTCTTTTATTGTTTGCTTTTGTTGTTGCAAAACTTAACCACTTTTTAGTAATAAAATAAAAATAAAAAATAAAACAACAACACCACGAATCATTTATTATTTTTACGAGTAACGCCTGTTTATTTAAAGTTTGTTTGTCTCTTTTACTTTTTATTTGTTTTTCTATTATTAATAAAAATGTTTTTCATTGCATCTATTAAATTGTGCAATATTTTATTCTCTTTCTTTTTTCGTTTTTATTTAGAATAATAAGTGCCACTAAGTCAGGAAAAACGTGATGTTTATACAAAAACAATTTGAAAATTTATTATTTAAACAATTTTATTAGATTTTTTTGTTCATATTCTTCTTCATGTTCTTTTTATTAACACATTTGTTGTTGTCAAAATGTATGCCAAAATGTTAATAAATGTGAACACACACATAAATAATGATGAAGACAATATTCATTACCTTGTCTCATTGTAAAGCCAGGGGACAATTGATATTTAATAGACACGTTTTATAACGAAATTTATAAAAGAAAATAAATTACTAGTGTTTGTAAAAACATCTGTATATTTTACTAAAATAACCTGTTATGCTAGAGAATTCGAAAAGGAAAAGGCAAAGCTTGTGAAATTAAAAAGCAAAGACTAATAAGTATTGTAATTACAGCCGGTCAAAACTACTTGCAACCGTTCAGTATGATCATACCCGTTCAGTATGACCTAGCTTCACATACCACCCATATTGAGTGTGTTACATAATTTTATTCATGAGCAGCAGGACATACAGTTTAAAGTCGACTCCGAACGACAGATTTTTGAGAAACTTTGTTATGATAATTTTATTTCCTATCACAGATTTTGTCAGAAATCTGCTGAGCGGAAATCGCCGAAGAAATATTTGTTCATATTTCGTTTTGTTGGAGATGTCCGACCTGGGGTGGCCTTATGTCTAGTAAGCCAACACATTACTTACTAGCCTTACATAATTGGCCATTTACATCAAGTTTTCCGGATTTCGGCATGCCTTAACATATCCTTCGGCAGTTGGTCGTAACCAATGATGAGAGCTATCTTGATTTCATAGTTCCAAAGCTGACAATGTCGTCCTATATATCAACTTCCTCTAATCCACTCATCAAACACACGTCTCGTCGAAATATCCTCTTCCACCCGAACAACATTATCAAAACAGCACTGCCGTGGGCTGTTAAAACTCTACACAATCGTTAAGGAGCTCATACAGCTCATTTTTAAATAGAATTCGGAAATGATCACTAACTGGGACGTGACCGAAGAACTTATGTAAAACTTTTCTCTCGTACACTCTCAAGGGTGCTGCATCGGTGCTTAATAGTATCCACATTTCTGTGCCATAGAGAAGCACAGGGAGGATGAGCAACTTATAGAATTTAACTTTCGTCGTACGAGAGAGATCTTTGCTTCTAAATTGCCTATTGAGACCACAGCAGCAACCGTTGGCAAGAGTGATTCTATGTTCGATTTCTAGACTGACATTATTTTGGTTGGTAATAACAAACAAGTTCACTGACAATGTCGAAAGTATGGTCATCGACCGTCATCTGGTAGTCAAAAAGGGGCATTACTTTACTTGTCTATAACATATGTATACTTCACCAAAATTTGTCGAGTGAAGTAATACTGTCACTTGTTAGTATGTAATACTTTAGACAGGAGTACGACCTTCTCACACCACTTATGTTGTGTGTTAATTGTATACATGAGTAGTGGGACCTACAGTTTAAAGTCGATTCTGAACGACAGATTTTTGAAAAACTTGTCGTGGCAGTTTTATTTACTTTCGGAGTTTTTATTAGAGAAGATGTTGAGAGGAATTTGATGAAAGATTTGTTTTTTTTATTGTTAAATTTATTTTTAAACGAGATATCTGAGTTAAGGTTGGTCACGCGCTCTCGTCTAATAAGCGAAAACCCTACCTACTTACCACGGGGACTCTTTGTAAGATTGTAAGCAACTGAGAGTCAACGTACCAGTCGGTCTCTGGAAAACACTGCTGCTGCTGCTGCTGTAAATAAGAAATCGCTGAAAATCTGAAAACACCAAGTAGCCGTCGTTGCTAACATCTACAAAATCCACGAAGCACTACGCAAAGAATTTTAACGCCTTCATGTATGTAAAATTCAGTTTACTCAGTGGCTCAAAACAACACCCCAGGGAAAGCGTTCGTTCAATAAATGAGTACTGGAGCAAAGTCTACACAATGCCAATATTTCGAAAAAGAAAGTCATCTTTTCCGATGGAATGCATTTCCGTATCTGAATGGCTTAAAGACAATAGAAAATTATCGAATATTTGGGGCTCAAAAAGTTCTCATGCAATCCATTGAATCAATTCTCAATTATTCAGATGGCAATGTAATAAACATCATGTGAATTATATTTTATTTTTTTTTATTTTCATTTTCATTATTCACCCCCTTTCATTAATTTTTTCTGTTTAAAATCTTTTAGTAAATGGGACGTAATGTCAACACGCAAACAATTTGTTTTTATGACAGCAAAACTGTCAAATTATTTTGACAACATAAATTACACATGTAAACAGCCTACACTCACCAAAAAACTATCGGAAATGGCTAACATGGCTACGGTTACACACTATCATGTTTATTAATTGCAGTGTCACAAAATAATACAACGTTTAGGTAGTATTGCTAAAAGGATGACATTTGGTTATCGCCTACTAATATAGTGATTAATTAATATTTAAGCCATGATGGGTTTGTTGTGCGCTCACCACCATTCCCACTTTCTATAGAAAGCCTCTGCCTCTGTACAACCTTTCTCAGCTTCATCCAACCCATTCCTCTATAATGCTTAATGCCTGATATAGTATCCTCTCTAAAATATTGCGATCTTAATGTGACATTTCCGCTTTATTTTCTTAGCTTGCAATGAAAGGCATTATTCAATCCTAAGGTGTGCAGTACTTTAGGTCTATTAGCCATAATATTCACTTTCCGATTTCCGAGAACCTCTTAATGGCTAGGTACCATATAATGCGTATCGGTTCATACTTCCAGTATTCCAGAATGTTTCTTATTCTGTTATTGCCCTAATTGTCATTTGACTATCAGTGAAGATATTAAAATCCCTGTATATCAATACAATCCAAGACTATCGAAATCGATTGCACTCTGTATGCGAAAATTAGTGCGGATAGTTGAACAATCTCGAAATATTCCCCCATCGGCAAAAAAAATTCCAAAAAATAAACCGTTTTATAGGAAAGTTTAAGTAAGAATACTCCGACTCCGTATTTGTTCTGGAAATCGTTCCTGCAATAAATCGTTTGCTACACAGGCAGTGTAGGAAATGGCACCGTTTCGCTGAAAACATGTTAACCAGTTAAGCCTACAAGAACTCCACATCTTCAAAATATAAGAATCAATCACATCGCCTGAACAAAATTTGTAACCAACATTTGTGTTGCATTGAGAAAGTAAGGACTTTAACAGTAAATGTGGAAGGAATTAAACAAACCAGCTAATAAAAGGTGATTTCACACGCAATGCAGTTATTAAGGCAATAGATTTGCCGTATGAGAACCGCAGCACATTTTTTTATACACTAGGTGTACCGGTATGTAGTGTGCGTTAAGTTATTAAGGCCTACATACGAAACATTTATTGTGAAAAAGCCTTAATTTGTTTCCTCTTTTTTGTGTTGGAACACACGCAGTATATTGTACATGAAATCAATGAACAACCAACATAATATCAAAATTTTATTTTCATCGTGTTAGAGATGAAGCAAGAAAGAAACTGATGATTTGATGAACGTATTAATTTTCTGTTTTCATTTGAAGAAAAGCGCTGGAGTGTCTCATCGAATACTTGTCGAGGCATATGGTGATCATTATGTATCAGAAGCAACATGCAGAAGATGTTCACATGTACATGTTCACGTTCATGTTCACAGATAACGATTTTGATATGAGAAATGAAGAAAGGGGAAGAACTTCAAACATTTTTGAAGACGCCGAATTGCAGACAATATTGAAGCAAGATGTCACTTTGAATCAGAAACAAATGGCAGAAACTAGGGCACTATGCGACAAAATACAAAAATTAAATACACCCGAGTAACTACCTAGTCTAAGTTGTTCAGTTAGTTGAGTAGAACTCAAAAATCCTTTTTTTATTTTTCTCGAACCCTCCAAACTTGTTTATTTGACATAAACTGTTTTTTTTTCGACTTTACGTAAAAATTTATTGATTACACAAATATTTCTGAACCGATCTGTCAAAATTTAAGCCTTATTAGAAAGGAAAGAGATAGTCCTTTAAAACGATATACATATATATATTATTTGATTTAATATGCTATGGGTTTTGATGAGATAAACTTAACAAATGCGAATTTTTTTCATATTTTTTTAAGTTTGTCCGTTCATAGTAGCAAAGTATAATTAAAAAATATGACATAAGTGGTGACGTTCCGAAAGTGCACTATCTTGTGAAGATATTGACTGTTCGTTTGATTAAATCGGACAAGAATTACCATAGCTATTATTTAAAAAGTCTAACAGTCGAGTTATATTTTTCATATACTAGTATATATTTTTTCAAATGAAAACATTTTCAAAATTTTAAACGGATCTTGATTATTTATCGCAAAATGTGTCAATTACACATTTGAACGACTACCAGAAATTGAAAAATGTTTGCGCAAAGAGAAATAATAATATTTGCAAAGAAAACACAAATATTAGCCGCATTCTGGTAGTCGTACAAACGTGAAATTGATACATTTTACGATAAACTAACAAGATCCATCAAAACTTTTGAAAATTTTTGAATTAAAAGTTCATTTGATGAGATGACATACGAATATAAAAAATATAACACGACTGCTATACTATTTAAATTATAACTACAGTAATTTTTGTCCAACTTTATCAAACGAAGTGTCAAACTCTCCACAAGACAATGCACTTTCAGAATGTCGTCACTTATTTTATATTTTTTAATTAAATTTTGCAATTAAAAATGGCTAAACTTGAAAAAATAAGAAGAAAAAAATTTTTCCAAGTTTACCTCATCAAACCTCTTATTATATAAGTTTGAACAAATCATTTATGTATACCGTTTTAAAGACTATTCTCTCCCCTTTCTAAAAAACTTTGAATTTTTAAAATTGGTTCAAACATATGTGGGTAATCAATAATTTTGTGTGAAAAGATCAAAAATACCGTTTTTGTCAAATAAAACAAGTTTGGAGGGTTGGAGAAAAATAAAAAAAAGTATTTTGAAGTTTTACTCAACCTAGTGAATAACGGGTGTATTTTCACTGTCGCACCGTGTTATTGCACAACAAATAATTTCTGATCGTTTAAAAGCTATGGGAAATGGGTACCACATGAATTGTATGACAGAGAAATGGAAAACCTCAAAACCACTTGTAAAATTTTGTTTCAAAGACACGATAGAAAATCAGTGTTAAATCGAATCGAGTTATTGGCGCTGAAAAATTGATTTATTTTCAGAATCTTAAACGGAATAAATACTGGCTTAATCAAGGACAATCATTAACTTTGGCTGCAAAAGCAAATTGAACACAGGGCTGTGTGTCGACTGGGAAAGGTGTGATCGACCATGAGCTCCTAAAATCTGGTGAAACCGTTGTCATCAATTATAACAATAAATTGATCGAAAAACAACCAAAATAAGACACGCAACAAGGCAAATCGATTTTCCTTCCTAGGTGTAAGTCATATATAGAGTGAATAATTGCTTTGCTTCCAAAGACGAACAGTTTTATTGCTTGAAAGATGAAAAAACTATGTAGCGAGCAGTTAAAACATTTTCTTGACATACTGAATATAATTCTAAGAACGATTGGTATTTTTTGCATGCAAAACACGATTTTCAAAATGTTATTTGAGTGAAATTTTTTCCTGAGTCATTTCAACATTATGGAACAAATTCTTATTAGTAGTACGAAATTTTACAAAATTAAAAAGAAAAATTTATATTTTGTTATTAATTTCAAATAATTTAGTTTCTAAAATTCATTCAAAGAAAAAATCAAAATAAATAATAAGAAAATTGATTGAAACTACAGGAGATCCCCTAAACAAAACATTTGAAATCAAATCAGCACAATTGGGTACAAAACAATTTCTATCCTTCCTCAAAAAAACCGATTTTTACTGGAATTTCAATAAGAAAATGAAAACTTGACAATATTAATTAGCATTGTATTGTTTCATTAAAGCATAAATGCCTCAAATAAATTTATTTCATTTGATGAGACTGACGAAAATGACAAGCTAAACCAGAAATACGAATTATTGCAACCGCAATTTACTGGATAAGTCACAATAACTGAAGCAAAAAAAAGCAAAGAAAATCACAAAGTAAACGTGTTCAGACATTTCGAACAGCGAATTTGGCTGAAACTCAAAATGACGTTTTCCTAGTAAAATGATTTTTTTTTTTGTGTACAAATTTTGTTTCTATTTGACGACCCGAGTCTCATATTTATTTGTTCCATTTGGTGTCTGTCGTTTATAAATATTTTTAGAAAAATGTTCAAAACATTTTGCTCAGATTTCTTATGAGTAACTGAAATTCATGTTCGGTTTATATTGTTTTGTGGTTGTGTTGTGTTGTTCTTGTTTTATTTTTTTTTTTCCATTTATTTTATGGGAAAATACTGAATTGAAATATTGTTGTTTTCATTTTTTTTATTATGTTTTGGTCTTTACGAATTATAATACAAAATAAAGAATAATAAATTGAAAATTTTTAATAAATAATCTCCATGAACTAGCCATTTGAATACCCTACATTTGTTTGTTTATGCAACATTGTTTAGAAACAAAGTTGTACAACAAAAACGGGACACATAACACAAACGAAACATCTGTATTGGAATATAAATTTATGTTTAAAAGGCATTGCCATATTATTCTCAAATTTTTATTTTCAAGAGATGATTATCCATAGATGTTTGAAAGACATGGCTCTATGACCAAAAATCTATGCGAATTAGGGGAATAACGTGCCTTCTTGGTGGTAAAATTAAACATTTTTCCAACGTTTTTCTGATTTTCTGCAGAATATTGATGTAATGAACAGGAGGTTGTGACTAAATGGTTTTCCAGATGACTACTCTTTATATTAAGAGCTAAACAAATACCCTCTAACCCAGTGTTTTTATTATAAAGGCGCTGATATACACAAAAGAAAGATGAAATAATATTGCTTCGGCGACTACCTCTCACCAGTTTTCTAACAAAAGTTCTGAGCGTAAATAAAATTGCCATGAAAAAGTTTCTCAAAAATCTGACGTTCGGAATCGACTTTACTCTGCAGATCCCGCAAATCCTGTATAAAATTAACACACACAACATAAGTGGTGTAAGAAGCTAGGTCGTAACACTGACTGAACTGCTGTAAAGACCTATTATGTATGTATGTATGATGTGATATACACAAAACAAAAAGGTACTTAGTTGGCCATTTTGTAGTCGGCATAAAAAATTAGCTTTTCACACCATTTATGTTGTGTGTGTTAATTTTATCCATGATTGGCAGAATATACAGTTTAAAGTCCACTTCAAACGACAGATTTTTGAGAAACATTTCATGGCAATTTTATTTGTTCCCAGAGTTTTTGTCAGCAATCTGCTGAGAGGAAGTCACCGAAGAAATATTTGCTTCATATTTCCTTTTGCTGGAGATGTCTGGCATGGGGTTTGAACTGTGGCATCACGCCAACACACTACCTACTAAGCTACGGCGACTTCTGTACCCTACATTCCCTTTTATGTAGTGTCAGATGTCCATATTGGCGTTCTCAGTATTCTGAAGTCACATATTAAGTTGTAATTTCTGTAGAATGCACATAAGTGCACCCCTAGCTGATGAGTATGCTTTCCTACTAAGCAATGCCAAAGAAAAATGAACTGGTTCGTCCTCCCAGCGTTAAGGTATGGCTATGTCCAAAAGATCGTCTCTTTTACTCAGGGAATTTTAACCAAGTAGCAGATTTTATGTGGTCTAATAGGTTGTGTATTGGTTTATTAGACGTGAGGCCATGGTTCAAACCCCTGGTCAGACTTTTCAAACGAAAGGAAATATGATTTCCTTTCAGCAGAATTCTGGCAAAAACTCTGGGAGTAAATAAAATTGCCATGAAAAAGTTTCTCGAAAATGTGTCGTCCGGAGTCAACTTTAAACTGCAGGTCCCGCCACTCATATATAAAATTAACACATACAATATAAAGTGTTGTGAGAAACTTGGTCGCAATCCCGACTGAAGGGTTGTAATAACCAAGTATGTATGTATGTATGCATACATGATGAGTTCTACTTGTACTCAACTAAGAAACTCCAACTCCCTTTTGAATGACGCATAGGCGATCTGACGAGCATATGGATATCAATGGCTACTGTGACAGAAGGCATGATAAAGCAGATGAAACTTTCACTTATTGTGTAGCCCTTGGGGATCTTAAATGGGCGTATCTGGAAACACCACACCATGGGTTGCTTAGTCAGTTTATATTGTATTAAGATTTAAAACTTGAATCGCTTTTTTAGGTTTGTAGACACTTTTAGTTGTTATTTTTTTTTATTCAATTCAGTAATTCTTCTTGAATTTTTTCAAGATGTCTGCAAATAAAAACGTGGTACTGATAATGAAAATTTTAAGGAATAAAAAAAAAATAAAAAAAAACTTTAAGTGAATACGTCATATAAAAAGAGAAAACAATCAGAAAATTTTATTATATAGCCAACACATACATACATACAATTGTATGTATGTACGAATATACATATATTTTATTATTATAGAATAAATTATGGATGAAACATACCGCCGGTGATGTACGCTGCTGTAGCACATTGTCAATCGATAAAGTGCGTGTGTTTATCAGCAAAGCCTCTGGCCATAAACTAGTGCGTCGTGCATAACCAGATTGTTGATGAAGATATTTTTGTTCTAATTGTTGCTGCTGTTGTTGCTCTTGCGGCTGCTGCTGTCCTTGTTGTTGTAGCGGCTGCTGCTGCTGATATGGATTATGATGTTGTAGAGAATATAAACTTTGCCTACTTGTGTTACGATGAAATTGTGGTATTTGCGATGATGAGCATGATTTCGACAATAAAGTTTTCGGTAATGATACCGGGTGCTGGCACTGCTGCTGCTCTTGTAGTTGAGTTGCAGATGTTACACGATTTGGGGGTTGAGAGTAACGTCTTTTATTGCTGGTATCAGTGGCATGTTTGGTTCTTATAATATCGGTATTGATAACGGTATCATTGGCACTGTTAGTAGTAACTTCTACTGTAGGCTGTGATATGGTTGAGGTGGAGGAAGTTATCGAATCATTATCGGAAAGATTTTCTAAACTTTCGCGGCTTTCCTTAATGGATGGTATTGTGGATATTTGGGAAGAACGCGATATTAGAGACTCCGATCTATTGAGCATAGTAGGCATGGAGATGGCTGGATATTGTAATGGCAAAGGGCTAGGAGCAGTTGTATATGGTGCAACACCATTTACTGAATTGTCATTCAATTCCATGCATATGTTTTCGTTACGCTGAGGGTCACTAAATTTCCAATGAACTTTGCGTCGCTTACTAGTGGGAACACTAAAATATTTTAGCCATGAAAAAAAAATTGAAAAAGAAAACAAAAAAAAATAATTTTTAAATATTTGTTTTTTATTTATTTTTTTGGCCCCGCTATTGACACAACAGTTGCCAGTTGGTGTCACTTGAATATTTATGAGAAACACACTTTGGTTATATTTTGTTGAATATTAAAATTATTATTATACATTTCATTAAAAACACACGATATTTTTTTCGAAATAATTTTTCCAGCAAATTTCCTTTCTCTTCTACGAATGAACTTTTTATTTTAAGACTTTAAAGAATTTTTTTTTTATTATTATTTTACAAAAAAATTTTTAAATAATTTTTTCTTTTTTTAATTTAAATATATTGGCTTAATGAAAAATCAGCAGCATTTTTATTTTATTAGCACTTGAGCGATGTTTTAACAAGGAAAACACAGAAAATAATTTATTTTCTTCTTTTCTAACACTTTAGAGCAAAAACAAGACACAATAAATTAAGATTTTTTCTTCTTCCTTTGTTGTTTTCAATACTTTTCATTTGCAAAAGATTGCCGCGCGTTCATCTTTGCCAGTGAGTTTCATTGAATTTACTGAATTACCCTTTTATTGCCGCAATGCGTAACGGCCTGAAAAATATATCGAAACGAGAAACTAAATTTAAAACACAGAGAATAAAGCAAAGAAGAAGAAAAAAAACAGAGAAATGGCACTCATTGATCACTCACGATACGGACAAATAAAGCTCTCCGCACCAGCAGCAGCAGCAACAGCAGCAGTATCGTCACCATTATCATCACTATTCGCATCATCAGCAGCCGTAGCAATTCAGCAACATTAGAAAAAAAAATAAATACGAAATGAAAATATAAAAATACTGGCGTCATTAAAATTGCCTCTCTGGCATCATTATACGGCTGATAATGCCAAACAGACGGAATGGTCAGCTGAGGAGAAGTAAATAAAACATTTTTTCTTTTGCAGCCATCAATCCTTGTTAAGAGGTAAAGAGGGCACTTCCTACTCTTCACACAGCGCAAGACAGCTCCTCTGTTTGTAGCCATTTGCAGACCTCATTTATTGAAAATATTATTTCGTTGTTCTACACATTAAATCATTAATTAACAGCCTTTCTATCTTTGTTTGTTTTGTACAATTATACAAAAGTTTTTCAAAAATGAAAATAACAACAACAACACACTTAAAAAAATTCTACTCCAAATATCGCATCTAAACGTCGTCACTGTGGTGAATCATTTGTGAACAAAATTATTCAAAGAATAATTTACACGCATGCAGATGATATTTGGCTAACGCAACAAAACATTTTTTTTAGTTGATTAACCTATTTGTTGTCAGTTCGTAAATTAAAGAAAAAAAGAAACGAAACAAAAATTACAAAACAAGAGTTTTCTTTCAATGCACAATGGGCCAAATGGCCTTAGCCATATATACCACAGATCAGCAATGAGTATTCAAAAAGATGAGTAGAATCGAATCATACTCATTATTTCTGATACTTATACGCATTCATACTCATTTTAATATTATACTCATACAAGTCATATTCAAAGTTTGAAGTACTTATCGTACTCATACTTAACAATACGTATGATGTTGTTGATTTCGACTCTCCATGACTCAACATTTACAAGATTCACAAAATAAGTATGATTCGCGTACGGACACTACAATACTCACTAAAAGCTTACACGTTTGATTTGATCGCTGTCTTTGTCTTTTTCTTTCTCCTTTTCCTTTGTAAATGAGACAACAACTATGACTGTAAATTTTGATGAATGATTCGAATTACTAGAATCATTTATGAGTATTATACGTATTTTTCTAAAGTAATGAATCTGAATGAGTAGGCTTATGAATCATACATATTTCGAATGGTATGAATTTGATGCCAACGTCGTACTCATACTCATTGCAACATGTACTTATAAATCAATGTTGTAGTGAGTGCAAGTGGATCAGAGTAGTTAAATTTCAATATTGTTGACTCACTCATATTCAAAATTTTATGAGTGCTTATGAGTAGCGAAAAAACGATTCATTACTGATCTTTGATACGTACATAATTGACACAAAATTGAAATTTTTTCAAGCAAATGATGTGGAAAGATATATTTTTTACCTTAAGGTCCAAGCGATTTTATAATTCACAAATAGGAGTTTAAACAAAAAACTACGAAAGTGACAAAATATATTCAATATCTGCTGGTTGTCAATCAAAGGGTTGTGAAATTGCAAGCACTGAGTATTCGCCAAAGTATAGTTGCCAAAATATAGTCGCCATAAGGCCACGGTTCAAACCTCAGGTCAGACATCTCGAACAAACTGAAATATGAAAATATATTCCTTCGGCGACTTCCTCTCAGCAGATTTCTGGCAAAAACTCTGAGAGCAAATAAAATTGTCATGAAATGTTTCTCAAAAAACTGTTGTTCGGAGTCGACTTTACACTGTAGGTCCCACCACTGATGTACAAAAAATTAACGCACACAACATAAGTGCTGTGAGAAGCTAGGTCATAATCCTGACTGAAGGTTTGTAATGACCAATTATGTATGTATGTATGATCAGCAGAACGAGTCAATAAAGTTGGATACCTTATCGCTATTAATGATCCTTTACATGGTCAAAATAGAGAAAGAGTCACCGGCCGGCCCATAGATGAGGGATACCATATCGGTCGCATATATCTATGTGGAGTTAAAAATTTCTTGCACAGTTTTAAGAAATCACCGCACATGAATGTTTCTTTCGACATTAAAACATATGCTGGTTCTAGCGAATATCGCATGGAATTTTCATGACCAGAATATAAATTAAATTACACATTAAGTCCACCTTATTCGCACAAACCCATTGACATATTGTTGTAGGTCGGATTCGAGTTGATCGTTCCTAATAAATCCTCTCAGATTAATGTCTAAAAGTTATGATCGATGCATTCTGATTGACAAATATTACTGACATCTACAACAGAGTAAATTGGATTATAAGGTAAAGAGAGGAGATTGCGAAAAATGAGAACCTTGGGGGAACCATAACTTTCTGGTACGGTAGCTTTAACAGAAGCTTTTCACTTAGTAGATAAATAAAATGTATGGCGACTTCCTCTCAGCAGATTTCTGGCAAAAAGTCTGAGAGTAAATAAAATTGCCATAGAAATCTGTCGTTCGGAGTTGACTTTAAACTGTAGGTCCCACCGCTGATGTATAAAAAATTAACGCACACAACATAAGTGGTGTGAAAAACTAGGTCGTAATCCTGATTGAAGGGTTGTAATGACCAATTATGTAAGTGAAATTCATCTTTTCTAAGGTGAAATAATTTTTTTCCACGAGGGCCTTTTGCAATATTATTGTTCCATATTTCAATTGAAAATTTTTACCGTGCCTAATAATTTCTTTTAAAAATATGTTTCCATTTTCCCTCTGTTAAAATTGTACAAAACAAATTTCAATAAACAATAAATGGGCAAAAATTTTAATATAGAGATAAATTTTTATTTATTATTATTATTGTTATTATTGTTATTTGTTTTTATTATTATAATAATATATTGGTATTAATTGTGTATTAATATACAGTAACACTTAAATTAGCGGAAACAAAATTAAAAAACTAAACCAATCAACATCTGGGTAATAAAATAGTAGGATTAATATGGTCATAAAATTAAGAATCTGATCGAAACAAAAAACAAAAATAATTTCGAGCACTCGCGTGTGATTTAATGGAAATCAGCGTTTAAATTCAACACTAACAACCAATGGTCCAATGGACCTAAAATATAAGAAATGAAACAATAAATTGAACTCACTTATTTGAAATTAAACGAGTCAACAAAACAGGAGACATTTTTTGATATTTGTCGAGTGAAAAAATCAAAATTAACAAATACAGCTTCTGCGGCCACACTCTAGGGTGTGTGCTATACAAGAACATATTCGCCCAACTGTCACTCCGCTCTTGAGGTTGAGTCAGTTAAATCCGCCATAATTAAAGTAGGCACTACCATTACCGCTCTTTTCAAACTGGAAGCGTGTGCTCCCTGCACATCTACGTCTGTCACATAGACCACATATCTCTTAGCTCATTGACAGCCCTTATACATTCGTATACAATTTGGCAACTTCCTTGTACCACTTACGCAGGACTTACAGAATAGGGAGAATAGCTACGTAAACATTCGTATACAATTTGGCAAATTCCTTCTAACACTTACGATAAAATAAGCGCTGACCTTAGGACTTATAGAACAGGGAGAATAGCTCCCCCCAAATACCAAATGCAAATTGCACCAGACAAGATCTCACGTTGCCGATTGTCTCTGCTACAAATACTCGTGGTCTGGGTCCTATATAGTAAGGACCCGCTTAACGCTGCTCCGCTTAACGCTGTTCCAGTATTACGCGGTAGTATTGGGATTCCACTAAATCGCACACTGCATTAATACTTGCTGTATATGTGTGCAAATGAAATGGCCATGCACCAACCAAAAGCGGTGCCCTATATAGCAACGGTTATACTATGTATCTTTTTCAAAGATTCCAACTGTAATTTCCGAAATCGCAATCACAGTACGAACGCTGTTTCGTTTAGCGCTGGAACTTATTGGAACGCGTTAAGCGGGGACTTACTGTAAACCGATCATTGGGTTTATAAAGAACAAACTAACATGATCAGTCGTTGAAAATAGTTGTCCGAAAGGCACCATCAATTCCGCCAAATGTAAGTTGGTGAAACAATACTCAAGATGCCATACCACTTTCGATCGTATCCATATGCCTTGAGCTTAACTTTGGAGCTAAACTCTCGTAGGAACCAGTATGTCAACTGGCAGAAGCTATGCCAGCACCCATTATGTATTGAGGCGAGTGGCTTTTTGGTTTTAGCGTATTACATACCGTGGTGGTGACCCAACATTCCTTCCAGCAGAAGGTTGATCTTGGATATCTTCGCTACTGGGCATTTCTAGGGATTTTTCCCTCTCGGATCTTCCCTAGTGAAATGACAATCTCTTAACAACAAGAGGGAAAAATGTTTGCAAGTTAATGATTATAGCCTCAACAATGTTCATTCGAATGCATTTAGCTTGCTTGAAATCCTTGTTAAATATCGACTGTTTACCGCCTCTATTGGACGTAAACAATTCTAGAGACTGCTAATTAGCAAACTTCGCCAAACGGATCTTTTTCTCCCATTCTTTCGTACTTTTCATCCACACGCTTCTTACTCAAATTGAGAACTCAGAGAACTATGTTATCGGCATCGCCATTGCATTCGCCTTGATAAGGCCGCAATCTAGTATCTTGGCTTACTAGATATAAGCCTACGGCTCAAACCCTAAGTCTCGAACGAAACGAAATATAAAAAAAATTTCTCAGCGACTTCCTCTCAGCAGATTTGTGGCAAAAACTCTGAGATTAACTAAAATGAAGATGAAAAGTTTCTCAAAAATATGTAGGTCTCGTCAATCACATATATAATATTAACACACACAACCTGGGTGATATGAGAAGCTAGGTTGTAATCCTGGCCAAAGGGTTTTAATGATCAATTATGTGTGGATATATTCACCTAGAAAAAACAGATGGTCATCCAATTGTTAATTTATTTAACCCATTCGCTGCCAAGCCTAAATTATATGAAGTCATTCCCATTGCCATTTATGTATTGGACTTCATTATGTATTGGACTTTGTTACAAATCCTATCATAAAGATAAGGTATCATAAGTGATTTAATTGCTATAAAATTTTGTTATAAATACACGATGAAGTTGATTTTTGCGTGAAAGATCATTCTCTATAAGAAATAAAGTATTATTTTTGTAAAAAAAATTATTTGTAGTATTTTTCAAGTTTTTTACATATTTATATTATGTTTGTGGCAAAAAAAATTTGCTAATTCAAAAGCCTGCATGCTATAATATATTTAAAGTAGGACGAGTATACTCGTCTTGGGAGTGCGGGATACCCTGTCAAAGACGAGTATACTCGTCTTGGCAGTGCGGGATACACTGTCAAAGACGAGTATACTCGTCCTTGGCAGCGAATGGCCTAATGGTACATATTATTTTTTATACAGCACTTAGGATTTGAGTAAGTATTGTTCAATTAAAATTGATGGACTAATAAACCTGTTTCATGACAAAAATATGAGGCAATTTTTGAATCTTTCAACTACGTATTGATCTAGCATAGTAATCTAGCATGTTAATCCTAAATTAATGTGTGCTTTTGATCACATCTGTATGGATGGATGCCTTATAATTTCTTTCAGTGTGTTTATGGAAAAACACATTAATCTGACTCGAGTCTTTATAAATCATAATATTTTCCTTAAATGCATTGTTTTTTTTCTTCTTCTTCTCTTTCTATTTATAAATGCCTTTTAGTTTATTTGATCAATTATAATTCTGTTTTTACTTTTCTCCTCCTTCTTAGATCTTTCGGTAATAAATGATGCACAATTTCTTGATTTTGCTACAATTTATTGTTGCTTCCCCACAAAATGGAAAAATCTTGCAAACGTTTTATTCAGCAGTCAAGAAAAATATTTTTTGAAAAATTTGATCGATTTAGTGTATCAGCAGTCATTACATGAAATGAGTATGAAAATTAATAAATAAACAAATCATTTTTAAAGATTCAACAGAAGAAAACAGAGAAAACAGCGAAAAACAACATTATTTTGACATTGACCATGAATATACATACACTTTGGCTCTGTATTCGTATTCGGCTGCTTTATTGCAAATTTTTACCAGAATATCTCGTCGTTAATAAAGCCTTGAATTGGCGTGTGTATGATATATGGATCTGAGATATTAGAAAATCAGAAGAGATTATTAAACACAAATTATTGCGAAAATATTTCAAATTTAAATGAGAAACAAAATGTATTTGGGAAATGAAACATTAATTTAGGCGAACAATTAGTGGACATTTGTGACTTTTTTCTTTGTTTTTGTATTTCTTTTCAACACAAAGATTTAAAATTTATGTTCATTTCAATAAAAACCATACAGATGATTTAAAAATAGCGTTGCCTTAGATGCAAAATAGCTTAACACATAACAAATAAATTCACAACAAAATATGGCTGAAATCATATGAGCTAGAGCTGGCCTCATAAAACACATTTTTTTTTACTTTCTCACGATGCATGCAAAAGGTCTGAAAGACACTTAGAAATACTGTTTGATACGAAACCTAGAAATATAAACGAAACCATGTAATATCATCCTCGTCTATGGATGCGAGATATAGGGTCATGCAGATACGGCAAAGGACAGAGAACAGCGGCACTGGGGGTCGTATCGGCAGAAATGCTTATCGGGATCCTGAATCCTGAAATCCTGGCATTTACAGGATTTTTCCGAAATATTCCGGCGTTTCGTATCCTAGGGTTCTTAAAAATCAATCCAGTTTGGCATCCCTAATCAGGCATGCTTACAACATCAGCACCGGCTGTTCAAATCTGAAAATGCTTCCGACAGTTAGGCGAACTGGACTGTTAAGCCCAGTTCATAAAGAGACAATAAAGTTGGCTACACTACAAAAGTGGCCAGACATAAAGTTTAATATCTGCCCCGAGAATTGTGTCAAGGAAAGTTGTATCAGAAACCTTTCCCAGGAGTAGAGTGTTTTTTTTTTAATTTTGGATGAAAAATGAACCCAAAAAAGCTGATACATTTTGATTTTGAATTGCTCCTGATATCTTCGTAGTTTGAAGTACAAACAGTGAGCATAACTTTTATATTATTGAAATGGTCTTATAGGCAGACGATTGAAATTTATTTGCCATGTCGCACAGTGTTTCCATTTCATAAAATTTTTTTTTTCAAAAAATAGAAGGGGTGTTGCCAGATTATTTATAATTAATACTGAATATTCTATTGATTGAATTAATAAAAAAAATGAATTTCATTAAAATTGGCCACGCCCATTGAGCACCGCCCATACAATCAAAATTGATTTTTTAATATGCTTTCCAAAACAAATTAAAGTCGCATGCCTCCCTCACGGACAACGGCAATGATTTCGAAAGATTTTACAAATCGTCGACGTACTTAATTAGTGAATTTAAATTTACCCACCGCACTGCGAATAGTGCTCTCGTAGGACAATTATGGCTTACATAAAATGGGCGCGATACGTTGCCTGAATATAACACCCATTTGGACGCACTTTTTGTGTCAGCAGATCGCACACATTTACCATGACCAATAACTGATATTAACTATCAAGTTCAGTTTTCTAACAAATCGAATCTTCCAACCAACGGTTCTACGTTTGAAAGTGACTCTAGTACTGGAGGAGTTATTATCTGCTTAGTGTTCAAAGATATTTCAAAAAATGCAATGGAATTTGGAATGTAGGTTGCGAAGAGGCATTTTCTGAACAAAGTTTTCATACCAAATGTTATCAATAAAATTGAAAAATAAAACGATTCGCTAATAAAAATTAAATTACAAAAACTGATCTGTAAACAATGACAAAGAAAATGTTCCCATTTCGCATGCAATCAAAGCGAATTGTTATAAAAACATTTCGAAAAACAAGAAACCGATTATCATTAAAAATTACGTCATAATGAAGATGAAAGTGAGGTACCCTACAATAGGGAAAAATTTAAATAAAAAATATTTGTGTTATGAGTGCCTTCTTACGTTCTGCGTATAGCCTTGTGAATAAAAAAAAAAAAAAAAAACATGTAGAAAGAGTTTGAGCTATCTTTTAGCATAAATCGAAATTTGATTGCAAATGTAAAACTATTTAAAGATGAAATATTAGAATATTGATAGCATACAACAGTAGCAAGTATAACCAAAATCATAATCTTTTTCAAAGAAGTGCATTTTTTATAGAAGAAATATAGAAGAAAAATTTTTTGTATTGGGTCTGAGCATTTGTTTTAATCAAACTGTGTTATTAATTTGTATAAAAGTTTGCGTAAAATATTGAATTCCTCGTCGCGTAATTTTTAACACCATTTCACTAACAATGTTTTCATGAGGCGTTCGAATTGAGTATTTGCCACTTAAATATTACAAATGAATAGCAAATGTATTGCTGTTTGCCGGAAACTTATGGCAGCCATACTTTAGTCGAGCAATAATCTTCTAAATGGCTTAGTTAATTTTAAAACTTCTATTTTACAAGTTCCGCAACAATTTGCTATTCAAACATTTGAATATTCGATCCCATAATTAACCCAAGGTATCTTCAAAAATTATTTTAAATGTCTGAATGACAACCAAGTCAATCAAAACTAGTTTTGCATCAAATTTTGATTCCTAGGATTGCCGTCCGTGAAAATGTATTTCGAAATTGTATTTAGTGTAGTATTAAATAACTCTGCAGGTATTTTGCCTTGTGATTAATAACACCATGGCACAAAATAAAAAACAATGAAAGCTAATGACATAGTGTAAATTGTGAATTTTGTTGAGTAGAACTCAAATATATTTTTTTATATTCCTTGAACCCTCCAAACTTTTTTATTTTACAAAAACAGTTTTTTTTTACTTTACGCACAAATTTATTGATAGCACAAACATTTCTGAGCCGATGTCCAAAATTTAAACCCTTTTAGAAAGGAGAGGGATAGGGCTTTAAAACGATATACATATGTATATTATTTGACGTAACATGCTATTAGGTTTGATGAGGTACACTTGACAGACGCGAATTTTTTTTTTATTTTTTCGAGTTTGCCCGTTCATAGAAGCAAACTTTAAGTAAAAAATATGAAATAAGTGATATCATTCTGAAAGTGCATTACCTTGTGAACATATTGACACTTCGCTTGATCAAATGGGGCAAAAATTACCGTAGTTATTACTTAAAGAGTCTAGCAGTCGAGTTATATTTTTCATATATATATTTTTTCAAAATGTGTCAATTTCACGTTTGCGCGACGACATTAGCGAACTTCTGGTGGTCGCTCAAATGTGAAATTGACACATTATCCGATTAACAATCAAGATCCATCAAAAATTCTGTACATTTTTGAACTAAAAGTTCATTTAATAGGATGACATACATATATAAAAAATATAACACGACTGTTATACTATTTATATAAGAACTACGGTAATTTTTGTCCGATTTGATCAAACGAAGTATCAATCTCTCCACAATATAATGCATTTTCAAAATGTCATCACTTATTTTATATTTTTTAATTAAATTTTGCAATTAAGAATAGCCAAACTTGAAAAAATTAGAAAAAAATCATATTTTCCAAGTTTGCTCGATCAAAACTCATAACATGTAAGTTTGAACCATACGTTTATGTATACCATTTTAAAGGCTCATCCTTCCCCTTTTCAAAAGACTTTGGGTTTTTAAAATACGTTAAAAAATATTTGGGTAATCAATAATTTTGAGTGAAAAGATCAAAAATACCGTTTTTGTCAAATAAAACAAGTCTGGAGGGTTCGAGAAATACAAAAAAAATTTTGAGTTCAACTCAACGAAACTCACAACGTACACTATGTCATTAGCTGGGTGTATTTTAACTGTCGCTGTGTGTAATTAATTCAATAGTTTCAGAATGCCTGGTTTTGAAATATACCAGGAGAACCAGCATGGTGTGTGCGTTAATTTTTATACACAAGTTATACGGAAGCCTACAGTTTAAAGTCGGCTTTGAGAGACAGGTTTTTGAGAAACTTATCATGAGAATTTTATTTATTCCCATAGTTTTTGCTAGAAATTTGCTGAGAGGAAGTCGCCGAAGAATATTTTTTCATATTTCGTTTAGTTGGAGATGCCTGACCTGGGATTTGAACCGAGGTCTCATGTCTAATAAGCCAACACACTACCTAATAGACCACGGCGGTTTAAACTATATATTGATCTAAATACGACCAGAATAGGCCACAAGACACAGCAAGGCAATTTTGCAAAAACTGGTTTAGGATACAATAAAAACATAAGGTTGGGAGCTGCTACTCCACCCGCCAATATCACGAGACTCTTTCAACTACTATTTGCTTTCATCGATGAGACGCGCAATGGCTGAGCAGCATTTCGTTTCTTACGAGGAAGTCGAAAATTGTGTGACTAATTGGTTTGCATCAAAGAAAGAACAGTTTTATTGGCGTGAAAACCATAAATTGCCTGGAAGATAGAAAAAATGTATGGCTAACAATGGCCAATACGTTGAATAAAATGTATTTTTTGTACTTCCCATTAAAATTAAATTTTTTATTTTCAAGAAAGTTCATACCAGTATTCTTGCTACTTAACCCGGGAAAGTGAAACGCAAAACTTGACTTAAATTAAAATTCAAGAGAAAATGATATCCATCTTTAACGTAATCCACAAATATGCTGACAAATTTTGTAACTTTGATTGACAATACTTTGATCAAATTTGATCAAATGCTATGGAAGCCATATCTTCAACAATATTTGTTTTATATTTAAGTGCAATAGGAATTAATGCATATACCGAATATTAAATTGATTAAAATGATTGACAATACTTTGATCAAATTGTATCAAATGCTATGGAAGCCATATCTTCAACAATATTTATTTTATATTTAAGTGCAATAGGAATTAATGCATATACCGAATATTAAATTGCATTAATTTTCAAAAATAAATTTTTACTACGAAACCAATACAAAATGTTTTATGCACTGCTCCCTCCCTTATCATTCACATGGGCATTTTAATGTAAAACACATGAGTAATATTCACATCATGTCTGTTTCAATATTGAAATGCATTTGAATGCAGTGCAACCGTCCATTACAAATATTTTTTTTGTATCTAGAAATTCTTTTTCGTATTCAATTTTATCATCACTAAAATAGAAATGCATTGAACTATTTTTCATTCCTTATTTTTTTCATTTTGTTTTTTTTTTGTAAAGAAAAAATTTTACCTTTCAAGCATATGCATATGCATATACATTTACAGAATAGTATGTACATACTCGTATGTATCGAAGAAAAATGCAACAAAAATGTGTGTCACAAATGCGAGTTATCGCAGAACCCATGCAAACATGGAATTTCGTTAACAGCTCTGGTATTTTTACAATTCCTTTCATACAATAAGGAGATACGATGGAAACATCCCCCATCTTTTATTTGTAGCGAAATAAAGGCAAAAAAAATAATAAGAAACCTATGATACACCGTTAGGTCGCCTAAATAATATCCTATATTACAGATTAATTTTTTTCTTCCTTTGGAATAGTAAAGCAATTCATCAAACCTCAACAAATTGTGAAGAAGTTATCGGTCACAAGCTCAGACGCCGTAAATCTCTAATGTTTTCTCTCCAAAGAAAGTTAAAAACAAATTCAAATTTTAAGAATTAGCTCACTTGGCTATGTGTGTCTACCCGAACAAATTTTGAATTTGATCGATTCTAAAGGGACTTTTGAACTTTGACGGTTAATAACGGTAATCTCGTTGAAGCTACATCTGTCAAATTAGCCATTCTTTATTCAGTCTGTTTTGCCCAAACATCTTGGATGACAACAATGTATGTTCATTGAAAGAGTTCGCGCGCAGTTGGCAACCGACCAGAATTTTTTTGAGAAATAATTTTCCGAGATGAGCCCCATTTCTGGATGAATGAATATGTGCACAAACAAAATTATCGAATTTCAGGCAATACCAATCCCAATTAATTGATTTTTGCAAATATTTAGTCAGGATTACAACTTAGCTTCTCACACCACCTATGTTGTGTGCATTAATTTTATGCATGCGTCCATGATTAATTTCAAACGACAGATTTTTAAGAAAGTTTCCATGGTAATTTGATTTACTCTCGGATTTCTTTTTTCTTTTTTTTCAAAAGACTGCAAAGAGGAAGTTGCTCAAGACATTTTTCTTCATTACAACATTACATTACAACCCTTCGGTCAGGATTATAGCCTAGCTTCTCACACCACTCATGTCGTGTATGTTCATTTTTATACATGAGTGGCGGGACCTACAATTTAAGTCGATTCCTAACGACAGATTTTGATCAACTTTTCATGGCAATCTTATTTACCCTCGCCAGAAATCTGCTGACAGGAAGTCGCCGAAGAAATATTTTTTCGTTTTCATATCTGACCTGGGGTTTGAACCTTGGCCTTACGTCTAATTAGCCAACACACTACCTACTATAGTAGACTACGGCGACTTCTTCATATTTTTTTTGTGGTTTGGAGATGTCTCTCGTGGGGTTTGAACCACGGCCTTACATCTTATAAGCCAACATACTAGCAATCAGTCCTCTTGTTATTCACTTAAGGCCAGCAGAGTCTAGAAATATTGTAAGTACCTTCATGCAGCCGACGAAGTTGAGACTCCTATGAAACCGATCAGGGAATAGCCAGTTTTACTGAGGTAATCGGAACCACTTGTGCCCTGTAACATGTCAGATGTTATAAACTCCATACTAGGCCGAGCAATACAATTTTCGATTACATCCCTAGGTCCTGGAAATTATGCAAGAGTTAGTTTAAAATGATACGAAATTTTTTTCCGAGAATTTACTTGCTTTCATAGACAACGATGAACGTCGTGATGGGACAATCTATATGAATGTATAATATAAAAAGCGTTAACAGATCAGACAGTATTTTTGAGCCATTGATAAAAACTTCAAGTCCTCAACTGGGAAGCTTTAGATCTTTACATCAGAAGTTTTACTTAGAAATGTGAAATCATATGTGGTCTGTTATTACGTTATGAGGAAGCTGAACGAATTACAGAATTATTTGTGCATTTATTTTAAATTTGCTTCGAGCAATTGGTCACACAGTTCGAACCACAATGTATATTTTAAGACCCTTAGGGCCATTATTACAACTTGCCGTTAACTAAAGGGAGGATTTTAACGTTCAGATAAATTGTTTTTTATTATTATAAGTGGACGATAAGGTACAAGTAAGCATTAAGCTAAAGGGAAGATTATCCTACTGGTAATTTTTAAAGTTAAGTTTATGTTTAAACTTGCCGTATAATATATTATTTTCAATACGGCAACTTCAAATATAAACAAAGTGAGCAAATACGACAAAAGAGATGCCCGTCGTTGCCACTGCGTTTAAATAAAACTTGTTTAATTTGAGCAGTGTTATCGATATTGCTCCGGCATTGCCATATTTTTGAAAAAGTTAACTTTATTTTATCATTAGGTTGTAATAACGAAAAAAGTTAAAAGTGACTTTAAAGTTCACTTTAGTTAAAGTTACCTTTAACTAAACTCAAGTTTAACGGCAAGTTGTAAAATAATGGCACTTAGACGATCTTCTGACGACATTGTCGATCTACTGACAACGTCAGATGTCTTTAACGATTTTGGCATTAACCATATGCACCCAGCAAACTGGAATCGAACGCAGAACAAACTATTACTGGAAACTCTGCACATTTCTGCTAAAAAATTATTTCTGCTAAAAAAGGAGGGACTACTCTTGCACCATCATAAGTAAAGTCAGGTTTACCACCTAGATTCTCACACCACCAACGTTGTAGGCGTTAATTTTAAGCATGGGTAGCGGAACTAGGAGTCTAAAGTCGATTCCGAACAACAAACTATTGGCAAGCTTTTCAAAGTTTTGCCTGAAGACAGCTGAAAGGAACTTGTTTTGTTCGAGCTGTCTGAGCTAGAGGTTGAACCACGGGCTCGCATCTAATAAGCCAATATACAACCTATTAGAATAGGGAGCTTCAAATAGACTTTTGCATGAAAAATCATATTGTACATGACCCCTACACTGCTTAATAGTAGAGTGTAGGGTATAGGCAATTTTAAGCAATGAATGTCGTTAAATTTTTGACAGCCTCTCTTTTTTTTCTTCAACAGCATTTTATGTTTTAATTTTTATTTGTTTAGATTTGAATAGAAAAACGAAAACTAAACGAAAATTGTATTTCTCTTTGGAAATTTCTTTCCATTGTTTTTAAAAACATGATTGTGATGGTACGTGAACGAACACAGGGCAATGGTATCTGGCTTTTTTTCGATTTCGATTTCGATTTTTTGTTCTGCCGTTATTTTTAAATTTGATGACGTGTTGCTTGATGGCTGTTGATGTTTTACACTTAAAACCGTTTCGTTTCGTTTGTTTTTTATTTCTTTCTGTTTTTCGTTCACGTTATCGTTGTTTTTTAAATGTTTTCTGGTTTGTTTGTTTTTTTTTTCTTTTTTTTGGTTTTTTTTTTTTTGTTTTTGTTAAATCTTTATTGTATACAGTGTGTGTTTGTTTATAGAAAGTATTTTCATTGAACTCAGCTCATTCATTAATAAAGGCGGTGGCATCGACTTTTAAAGACCCTACAGAAATAGATATTTTTTTAACTTAAATTGAAAATTTATTCTATGTATAGATAATTTAAAAAAATACAATCACTTAAGAGGAAGTGCCCGTCTTTGTTTTTAAAAACATTTAAAAAAATTCTAAGAATTACTTTAAAACAATTTTAGTGCCAACACCTAAAGAAAAAAATGTTTTTCACTACAAACTTTTTAGGCCAATAAATAACACGGTGCGACAGTCAAAATACACGCAGCTAATGACATAGTGTAGGTTGTGAGTTTTGCTGATTAGAACTCAAAAATATTCTTTTTATATTTCTCGCACCCTCCAAACTTATTTTATTCGACAAAAACTTTTTTTGTTCTTTTCGCACAAAATATTGATTACCCTATTTTCAAAATCAAAAGTTTATTAAAAAGGGGACAGATGAGCCTTTAAAATGGTATACATAATGATATATGAATTAAATATGAATCAAATATGAATTTTGATCGGGTAAACTTGAAATATATGATTTTTCCCCATTTTTTCAAGTTTAGCTATTCTTAATTGCAAAATTTAATTAAAAAACATAAAATAAGTGATGACATTCTGAAAGTGCATTATCTTGTGAAGAGATAACACGACTGTTATACTATTTAAATAATAACTATGGTAATTTTTGTCCGATTTGATCAATCGAAGCGTCAATATCTTCACAAGACAATGAACTTTCAGAGTGTCATCACTTATTTTATATTTTTTAATTAAAGTTTGCTACTATGAACGAACAAGGTTAGGTTAGGTTAAAGGATGTGTACTTGTCAATTAAGACAAGTACAGTACCCGGAGGTCGAATTGACCCATTGCACAACGTCCTAGTTTCTCACACCACTTATGTTCTGTGTGTTAATTTTACACATGAGTGATGGGACCTACTGTTTAAAGTCGACTTCGAACGACAATGAACGAACAAACTAGAAAAAAAAAATAAAAAAAATGTATTTGTCAAGTTTAACTTATCAAAACTCATAGCGTACTAAGTCAAATAATATATATGTATATCGTTTTAAAGGTCCTTCCCTCTTCTTTCTAATAAAGTTTCAATTTTGGACATCGGTTCAGAAATGTTTGTGTAATCAGTAAATTTGTGCGTAAATTCAAAAAAAAAACAGTTCATGTCAATTAAAACAAGTTTGGAGTGTTCGAAAAATATAAAAAAAATATTTTTGAGTTCTACTCAGGAAAACTCACAACTTACCCTATGTCATTAGCTGGTGTATTTCATACTTTTCATTTTGTCGCATAGTGTAATTGATTATGCGTTTAAAGTATTTTATATGACCAACTTTCTACATGAATAACAATAATTTATTCAACGCATATCAGTTCAGTTTCAGGAAATAACGTCTAATAACACTACCTAATAGATTACGGCAATATTTTTACTTTCGATACTTTAGATTTATAATAAATATAGTCAACAGTACTTCATTTTGTGATACAACTGATTAACTGATTCAACGGTTTATGTCGAGTAAACACGTCTGAGCTAAACGAAAATTTTCGCATAGTGTCGAGTTTCCTGGTTTTGAAAAAAATCGCGTTCATATTGTTACGAAAATGGAAACGTTGTACGTCGTTTAACATTAAAATGAGCAAAGGCTACACAAATAAATACAACGAACTTGTTACAAGTAAACCAACAACATCAGTGTGAAAGAAAAGGGGATAGACATGAAAGCTAGAACGCAACAACAAACAATGTAAACAAAATACACAAACAACAATGAAATCGCAATAGAATTCTCGAGAAGGCGAAAACCCGAACGTTCGACTTCAAGAACCTTCAACAGACTGATTGCGTGGGAATATAAAAAGGCAAGACAAAGCAGGCAACGAGTAGTAAGAATTCAGTCAGTCTTGTGTGAAGACACGTAGCGTGTGAAGAGAACGGTCGTGTTTTGAAGATAACCGTTGAAAAGGTCTGCGTTGTAAGCAAAGAAGAATAGCGAAGAAGCAATTATTGTTGTAAATGGTGACACACAAAAGTAGTGCGAACAATAAAACTCTTTATTATTGAAAATTGAAAATTGAAACTGAACACATACTTGTTTTTATTTTGTTGTTTGCAATCAATGAACTCATATTCTTAACGTTTTTAAAAAGGTATAAACGTAACAATATTATTATTCAACGAATCTACTTTTATTTTCCCCTGAGAAAGATCATCCGTTAGTTGTATCAACCTCAAATAACAGACTCAAGAGAAATACCGTTACAAAATATATATTTTTTGCAAAAAGTTTTATTGATTGAGTCTTCGCTGGAAAATAATTAAGCAGACTGAACGAGTTTTCTGAAAACATAATTAAACAGTTAAAGGGTGATAAAATAATGAAAATGGAAACATTTGGCCAATTCACACGACTTTGTATCGTGTATGTTGTATTTAATACACTCGGTTGTCTATGAACGCTCAACGCTATGCTGTATTGTGTATTTCGTATTCCAAATGTCTTCTTTTTATTCTTCTTCATAATTTTTGTCATTCAAACAATTTGATAGCACAAAACCAATACAACTTTTTAAAAACATGAAAAATTTGTGTATAAGTGTATCGGATTTTTACATGAAAATTATCAACAACAAGCATACACTGTTGTATATTCGTCCAACAATACAATGAATAAATACACAATGAATAAAAAGGCGATAATGGCGGATATGATTCACTGAGAAACTAAAAGGTCATAAAATAGGCCATATTATTCGTGAATCTGCGGAACATCGAATCAGTACAAAAAGGAACGCAGTTTAGATTAGAAGGAAAATATATCGTATAAGGCAATATTACTTAGCTTTGCGCAACTTTTTTTTCGAAATTGCGGTTTTAAGATCACTTATAAGTTCAATTTTGCCGGTCTTCAAATTAAAAAGATTTGCCTTTTGTAACAAACCTTCGGTATTAAAAATAGCGGCTCTAACAAATTCGTCCATTACTATGATTTTTAAAGTTTATACAGAATTTTTATTTTTATTTACAATACTAGTTTGTGTATGTTTTGTTTTTCCTTTTTGTTCACATTGATTTTGGTTACTAACCAATATTGTTTGCTGGCTCGTTGGCTTGTGGTACGCTCTGTCATCGTCAAGTCAAATTGTAAATATTTTACAACATTTTTGAAGGCTTTAGATTTTCTAACAAAAAAAGGAAGTACTTTTGTAAATTTGAGCACTTTTCTGTGTAACATACATACATAATTAATCATTATAACCCTTCATTCAGGACTATGGACCCAGTTTCTCACACCATTTATGTTGTGTGTGTTAATTTTATCATATGTGGTGGGACACCTACAGTTTAAAGTCGACTCCGAACGACAGATTTTTGAGAAACTCTTCATGGCAATTTTATTTACTCTCAGAGTTTTTGCCAGAAATCTGCTGAATTGAAATCGCCGAAGAAATACTTTTTCATATTTTGTTTTGATGTCTGGCTTGGGGTTTGAACTGTGGCCTTACGTCTAATAAGCCAACACACTACTTACTAGACTAAGGCGACTTCAATTCGATGTTTCGTACTCTTAATTAGATGTTGTTACAAATCACTTGGTAGGACTAGATTCCACGCCGGCATCAAATTAGGCTCCCTTTACGAAACTCCACTTGTTCATAAAGCCGGAAAAGTCACGTTCGTCAGCATAAGAAGTCGATTACATTTCGTTCGAATAAATAGTTCGATGTAATGTTAGTCCTGAGGACTAAAAAATCATTTTGTGTCTTCTACATTTATAAGATACATACATAATTGGTCATTACACCTCTTTAGTCAGGATTACGACCTAGTTTCGCACACCACTTATGTTGTGTGTGTTAATTTTATGCATGAGAGATGGGACATACAATTTAAAGTCGACTCCGAACGACAGATTTTTGAGAAACTTTTCATGGAAATTTTATTCACTCTCAGAGCTTTTGCCAGAAATCTGCAGAGAGGAAGTCGCCGAAGAAATACTTTTTGTATTTTGTTATGATTAAGACTATTTCATTTAAAAATAGCTCGCGACCACGCCGTCGATAACATGGTATCCCATAAATGGCAACTGAAATTGCGAGATCGGGTAGGTATGGAGATTACTTTATCTGACATGTTACAAAACATAGGTGTTCCGATTGTCTCAGTTAAACTGGGTATTCTCCTCCCGTTTTTTAGGGAGTCTCAAATTCGTCGCCATAGTATAGTAGGTAGTGTGGTGGCTTATTAGACGTGAGGCAATGGTTCACACCCCAGGTCAGACATGTGGAACAAAATGAAATAAGACAAAATATTTCTTCGGGTACTTCCTCTCAGCAAATTTCTGGCAAAAACTCGGAGAGTAAATAAAATTGCAAAAATACTGCCAGCGATCGTGACAAATTGTCTGTGAACCGATGTACATAGTGAATAAGAACGAATTAAATATCAGGAAGGTTTCCTTTTTTTTCTTTTGTATATAAAATAATATTTCTAATTTAAAATTACTTTGGGAAACAAAATTACTATGTTTGTTTTTTTTTTGTTTTTTTTTTTAACAAAAAGGTTGTAGAATAAACGATTAAATTGATTCATAATTTGTATCATAAGACAGCAGTAGTCCCAGGCCTGTTTTTCTTTACCCATATTTTTTCGTACTTACAAACATACAAACATGCAAACATATGTAAAAATTACTTCCTATACAAATACATGTATTTACTCATCCATTGACAAACAATGCATGTAAATTTATTTGAACACGAGAGTCTATTTGTTTCTAGTTTTTTAATTTTTTTTTTTCATGTTGTTGTGCATGTAAAGCTGGTAAATTTGTAAAGAGAGTACCTTAAGGGGATTTTCATTTGTTGTCCTTACAAAAAAAATTTATAAAATTTACTACAAATTTTTATATTTTAACTACGCTGAGTTATTTTCCTTCAGTCATTTAATTATTTTATTTTACAATAAGAATGATCAACAATTTATCTGAAGTCTCCTAGTCTAATAGGTAGTGTGTTGACCGGGGTTCAAAGCCCAGCTCAGACATTTCCAACAAAATAGAATCAGTTTCAGTAGTCTTCTGGCGAAAACTTTGAAAGTAAAAAACAAATTTCCAGGAAAAGTTTCTCACATCTGTCGTTCAAAGACGCCATATGTACTGCTGATCGTGGATAAAAATTAACACATACATTATGGACGGTATGAGAAGTAAGGTTGTAATCCTGACTAAAACGGTTGTAATGGCCTAAAATGAAGTTTGAAAAGGCGTCACAGAGAGGGTAGCGAAACTCGATGCCGACGTAACTGAGTAGCTTTCTATCTTAGAGAAAATTGTCGAGGCTAATGAAGGTACAAAGGACCTTAAAGAAAACTGATGAGGATGAAGGTCATACATAGAAGTAAGCCAAACTGATGTCAACACCGTGAATGATTTTTACGAGATAACGGTGTCTTATTTCGGTGGTAATATGTCGCATATCGGTTTCTATATTTCGATTTGAGACAACAGATGGAACGGATAAAATAGAAGACCGATTTCAAAGGAAGCGAAACACAATGCAACAACATTAAAACCTGCCTAGATTGCCTTCGGAAAAAAGCTTAGGTTGTGTACATACATACATAATTGACCATTACAACCCTTCGGTCAGGATTACGGCCTAGCTTCTCGCACCACTCTTGTTATGTGTGTTAATTTTATACATGAGTGGTGGGACCTACAGTTTAAAGTCGACTCCGAACGACAGATTTTTGAGAAACTTTTTCATGGCAATTTTATTTACTCTCAGAGTTTTTGCCAGAAATCTGCTGAGAGGAAGTCGCCGACGAAATACTTTTTGTCAGGGCTTGGGCTCGAACCTTGGCCTTTCGTCTAATAAGCCCACACACTACCTACTAGACTACGGCGACTCCAATATAATTAGAATAAATCTTTCACTTAGGTTGTCTGGTAAATTAAAATTTGGTGTTAAACATGGACCACCAACAGATGACGGGCGGAAAGGGGGAAAGACTTAAACAAGTTATAGGATAAGTATAAAAGAAGAAGTCTGAAGTGTTCAAGCGGTCAAGCCTTAAGGATTTAAAAAAGTCTGCTGGTTTTACAGAGCAAGAGAAGAAATAATTATCTCTCGAATAACAAACTTACGGAGAGGGACCTTACAAAGCAAGCGGGAGGTTAAATAATGTAGTATTTATAGAAAGAATGTGAAATTTCCAAATATAAAATAAAGGAGTATAAATAGAGCTGTCAATCAGTCGAGAATAGATACAGTTATAAACATGACGTCTTCCGTCTATTCTATGTGTGGAGGAGAGGCAATCCTCCATAACCGAAAAGCATAATATTCTACTAGTTTGTAAGAGGATTATAAAGTAAGAGTTTAAAAATAAAATTTAAGCAGGAGTTACCTATCAATTTCGGTTAATAGTTTAATACCGCATATGGATGCCAACGTCATAGTTGCCGACCAGTTTGGCTTTAGGCGAAAACATAGTACGAATTACCAATTTAATTAGACGTGCTTTTGAGAACAAGCAGTATTGCTCTGCGCTATTTATTGATAGATAAGATATTAAACGTGAGATATCAAGCATTCGATAAGGTCTGGCACGAAGTACTTCTATTTATGATCACGCAGTTTTTACCAACGAATGTGCATAAATTGTTAAAAAGTTATTTATGGGATAGATGTTTCGAAATAAAATCAAAAGATGTCATCTCTTCTTCTCTGGCGTACTTCAAGGAAGGCCGTTCCTATACTTCTTGTTCACTGCAGATATGCCTACAAGAGTAGTGACTCACACGTCTACTTTTGCGGATGATACAGAGTTTTTAAGTATTCATAAAGATTCTGCAGTTGCGGCACAAAGACTTCAATCTCACGTCAGTGAATTCGAAAATTGGCTGCTGAAATGGAAGATAGAGTCAACCAGAGGGGGAAATTGTCCGCCCTTCAAGATTAATGGTGTGACAGTACCAGAACAGATATCTGGACATCCATCTCGACCGTCGCTTTACTAAGGGCTCATCATATAGCTGCCAAAATTACCCAAATCAAACTCAGAACAGCACAGCTTTCCTGGCTTATTGGACCTAAGTCAACCCTTGACTTAGAACTAGAACTGCTCCTGTATAAGTCAGTAATGAATCCTATATTTGGCTTTATACCATCCAACTGTGAGGAACAGCCTCACCATCCAATGTAGAGAAGCTTCAGAGGCGGCAATCGAGACTTCTTAGAATAATAACAGGTGCTCCTTGGTATATAGGAAACAGTAACATCCATTAAGATCTGAAGGTGCTCGATAGGAAATAAAAATAGCTAGAGTCAACTACGTCTCTAGGATTACAGAACATCCCAATCGTCGTGTAAGAGACTCACTTGTATTCGAGAGTCACAGACAGAAGTCTCAAGAGGGTTCAAACAAATGATCTGATAAGATAAATTTACTTTTGATGAGCACTTTTAGTTGTACGTTGCAGTGGCAATAACAACTTTTATTTTTGTATTATTTTAGGTTAAGATTTGAATACTTATTGTAAATTCTGGAAAGAAAGATTTAACAAATGAGTCGTTTATTTTGAAAGTGGTTTAAGTCCATTTTTTTCCTATATTGAGATATTTAAGGGTTTGAGTTTGAACTCTTTCAAAAATATTGTTAACTGGTATTAAGTTGTTTTTATGGCTAAGAGACCTTAAACATGTTAGAATATATAACGTAATACTAATAAGCTGTGTAACGTAAGCTGTGTTTCAGAACCTCAAATGGACTTAAACCACTTTCAAAATGAATAAAATGATTTTTTTGTTCCACTTTGTGTTCTTTGTTTAATATTATTATAAGTTAATTTTTTCACTTAAAGTTACTCCACTAGTGATAGTGATTTCTCTAAATAGTTATCCTTATACTTAGGAGTTAGAATAGGACGTACATTTTTGTATAATGGTGTTAATTTTATTTTGCTGAAGTTCATTGGTCTTTCCCGACAAGGTAATAAATCAAATATTTTGAACTCTCTATCCACTTCCATAGATTCTTTATAAATCATTTTATAGTGTTTTTATAAATCGAATCCAACATATCCTTAGCCAATTTACAGGTTCGCCATATAATTTTTAATCTTTTATGAATTGCTTCTTCCAGAGGTTTGTAGAAAAAAATCTTCAAGTTTCATTTTGGTCAATATAAATTTGTTACTCTTTCGACATGTTTTTATGGTTTCATAGTAACCATAATAACCATACATTACATTATTTTTCCACAAAGCCATTTCTATCACTCCAAAATCACTATAATTTGGCAAAAATTAATGTTCTGATGGTAAAATCTTATGGTCAACAATATCTGCATTATTTTCTGCCGATTGCACAATTTTCAACCATGTTACTGCCAATTATATGGATTTCAATGGACTTAAACCAGTTTCAAAATAAATTTTTATGCATTTCGTTAACTAGCTAATTTTCAAGACCTAAATCGTTTATAAAAAAAGATTATATAGGATTGTGATTATTGTTATCATTAACAAAATTTTTTTAAAAATGGACTTAAACCACTTTCAAAATAAACGATTCAAATAATGTATTCGAAAAAAATTCTTTATTTTAGACAACAACAACAACTTTTCAAGCAGTTTTGCCATTGTTGGTAACAGACTTCTGGTCCGGTATGAGAACTGTCTTGCAAGACTTCTGTAGCATTTTTACTAATGTAGTCCATTCTTAAGGGTAATATTGAAAGGCTAAAGTATCATCGAATTAAAGGATACTCTCTCATTCTGATTTTATAAACAATAGTCTTTAAACAATAGTCTTCGTAACCCGTAATAGTGGTGCCAATAGTTCGTATTGAAACTGTCGGTAGGGCAACATCACGTATTAAAACGTCTTTATATTGTACTCCTTTGCCTACCACCAGAGGTGTTTCGTAAATACGACTCATGCGAAAAGGAATAATTTGACTCCACTGAAGAGACGAGGCCTTTTGAAGTATTTTAAAAAATATGACTGGTTTGTTGCAGAGATCTATGCAATGGTTTCTGACATTGTCTGTCATACACAATTGCTCTTATTAAGAAAACATTTTTGCTTCCCCCTTTTATTTGTTTTAAAAATAAAATATTTTTATAAAAAGAAACAGTTGTATTAAGACAATTGTCTCTACACTTATGAGTTGGTAAATATAAAAATAGATCCACAACATGCCCGTTGTTGTACACTTGCTCCAAACAGAATTATTTTAAATTTCTACTACAAATACCATGTTAAGCATTTAAAAGGCATTTCATTTTGTGTTCTTTGAAAAATTCACAAATGTATGAGGCACTGTTGTCGTGTTGCAGTCCTGAAATTTTTATCTTTAATCATGGCAACAAAAATTATTTCATTTTTAAATAGAAACTACTAAAGTTTTTAAATGTAATCAATCCTTGAAAAATATATTCTTTATGAAAAAATTTTAATTTTTTTTTTGTTCATGCAGGTTCTTCCTATTAAGAAAGGTCATCAGGATTTTAAATTCAAATGAGATTTTCTTTGAGATTTATTTTGTTGTGTAATTTGCTATCATATTTCCATTTTATTTTAATTTATTGTATTTTTAATAGAATTTAAAAAGAAGAATTGAAACATATGGAAATGGATTTCAATTTAACAGAACAGATTGTGTGAGGATATTGATTTCCTGACACTAATTCCTTCAAATTACTTGGTACCAAATTAGGCTTCCTTTACGAAACTCCACTTGTTCATAAAGCCCGAAAAGTCACGTTCATCAGCATAAAAACTCGATTACGTTTCGTTCGAATAAATAGTTCGATATAATGTTAGTCCTGAGGACTAAGAAATCATTTTGTATCTTCTAGATTTATAAAATATTCTGCATTGAATATACATAAAATAAATATGCTTTCACCATTCTGAACCACTACTACCCAGTACTGCTGTTACTGGATCAATGTGTACCATCCCTCAAGCCCATCTGGAGGCATTTCAATGATATGTATTGATGGAAACTTCTTCAGGATTAGGTTTCTATATTGATTAACATGACGTTCCTGTCTCATTAAGTTTGTCCTTTCCAGGTAGTTAAATATATTTGTGTGGACAGTATTCATGAAAGCGCTCAACTCCACTTTTCATATTCACTGGAATATCTCCGGCTATCGATATGATATCTGTGACAAGCGCTCTATTGGAGAGTCATCCCATATTAGCACCGTTGAACTACAGAGATGAATGGTCGGTTAGGAACAGGGAACTCGGAACTAACTTTAGGACTATGATTACAATCAGATTATGTAAAATTTCAATGAAATTATGATAATATCCTAATGCAACCACTACTTAAACATTTGCAAAAGTCTGGAGACGAACAAGTTAACACAAAGCGCGATGTTGCTGTTACTGTGTGAGTTATAAGTCTGAGTATCATATTGTTACGTTTTTACCTTCTTAAAAACTTTTAAAATACGAGCTCGTTTATTGCGAATAAAACAAAAATAAATCTGTGTTTTAGTTTTAATTAAAATTCTTTATTATTCGCACAATTCTGTGTGACACTGTTTACAACTTAATGTTAACAACAACAATTGATTTGTTTGTAATTCTTCTGTTTACACCCTTTGTATAAACAATAACAATTACTAGACAATTGTTCGATTGATATTTGTAATGGAAGAAGTTTTAAATTCTCAGGTTCTTGAGGACTTTCCTGAATCGGTGGTATATTCTCACCAGGCTCAAGAATGTCAACAAGCTGATCTTCTACATCACTTTGAACATCATCCTCTATTACTTCATTTTCCGACTCACTCACATTTTCCAGTAAATCCGAGTCGTCCAATACGTTTTGCAAAAGAGCAGCAATTTCTGCGTCGTCCAAATACCTTAAAATTCTAACAAAAAAAAGTGATTTTTGATACAAAAGTTACACTAAAGATAACGATACGTCTCTCAGACGTATTTTGTGTTTATTTGTCTTTATTTCTCAAAAAAGAAATAACCTACCGCACAAAAATAACCACCAACAACAAGCTGCTGGTAACGACTGAGATAATTGAGCGTGAGAAACTTGTATGTGAGCAAATGTGAGAGTAAGAGCACAAAACTGAAAGAGCGTACGTCTCGCAGACGTACTTTATCTAACTAGGGTTAATAGATGTGTACTTGGAGATCCCGATAATCAAATAAAAATATCATTCACTGTAAACATGTCTAGTTTACTAGAAAGAAATGCCAGAATTGAAACAAAAATTTTCATCAGACTCATTACATTCAAATTCAAGTTCAAATAATTACATCAGTATCAACCCCAGAGCAACCTATAACAAATATCCGATTTGAATGCTTTCATTTCATCGAATGGTGAAGTGTACAAAACAGTATCTCCATTCAAAATTTTTTAATACAAATACTTAAAAAGGTTAAACTTTTAAACAAAAAAAATTAACCCATTTATGGTAATTATAAAAAAAGCTTTTTATTTTGTTAACAAACAACAAAAGCGCCTAAAGCTCTGGATATAGAATACAAGACTGCTATTTTCGAAATTGGCTACAACGAATTGTTAACAAGAGATAATTGTTTTAACATGCTTAAGCACATATGTACATACGATAGCTACTGCATACATACCATATATGCAAGGAAAGCAAAAAAGCTTTTTTTTACTTTCCTATCCTTTTTTCTGTCATTCTCATATTGCCATTAAAGCGTCCTCTATATGCAACTAGGAAAACTAAATGACAAGGAAAAAAAACAAACGAAAAAAGAGTAGAAAAAGCTTTTTTGCTCATCTGCTTATCGTTATTTATGAAAAAAATTAAATAAAAAACAACAAAATTAACCGTTATCAATATGAAAAAACTTAAGAGCTTAAGTGTTGTAATAAACAACAGACACTCTCTTAGCCGTAGTGGTCTTAAAGCAATAACAACTATCATAACAATACCTATTGACAGCATACTAAGCCTGTCAAAAGCTTAAATGACAGCAAGAGGTTGAAATTTTTTTTAGTTTTTTGTTGTTCTTCTTCTAAAACATTTGAATGTTTTTTTCCAAACGTAGGACTTTTTGGTTTGACTGTGAATATTTACTAGAATATTTTCGCCAATAACGGCATAGCTTTAGTTTATGACGCATTTATTGCCTTCTTTATATTTATTTTCATGTAAATATTCTCTAGTAATACGTTTTCAACAGTTTTATGGCCTTTGGCTTAACAGCGAACATCGAAGTCTTTGGCAAATAAAAAAAAACTGAGATTTTTTACAAGTGATAACGCTATTGTATAGGTTTACATATGTATAGTATGTTATATAACTATACATCCGTATCACTCTCAAACTCAATACTTTATGTAAATATATGAGTTTTTTTCAGTGTAAGCCTCACAACTGGTAAGTGGTTGTACGTTTAAATGTCTGCAAACAAGTGTTATGTCCCAGTGTGATTAAGTTGATGTCCTAAATGATTATTGAATAGATACGTCAGCCTTTAGTTTAGTTTATTTGAATATGTTTTTTATAATTAACCGGAACTATGTAAGGGAATGATGATGTATTGTGAGGCAATAATAAATTTACCACAATATTTGGGTCACTTACTTACTTACTTAATTGGCCATAACATCCTTACAGGCGCTTCTGCTTCTTGCGCGCCTACGCCAGTTGGTCACACCAATCGATGACAGGGCTTCCTCGATTTGGTCCTTCTAACGGATACAAGGTCGTCCTCTTCGCCGACTTCCGCAGATCCCCGCATTAAATACCCGTCTCGCCGGAGCATTCTCTTTCATTCGAACAACATGGCCGAGACAACGCAGCCGCTGGATATTAATACGCTGCAAAACGTCTATGTCGTTGAGGAGCTGATACAGCTCACTGTTGGATCGGATGCGGAAATCATCGCCAACTCGTACCGGACCGAAGATCTTACGCAGTACTTTTTTCTCGAACACTCTCAAGGCTGCTGCATCAGTACTCTGCGCCATAAAGAAGCACGGGGAAGGATGAGCGTCTTGTAGAGTATTAGTTTTGTCGTACGAGAGAGGTCTCTGCTACTTAATTGCCTATTGAGACCATAGTAGCACTTGTTGGCAAGAGTGATGCTGCGCTTGATCTCCAGACTGACATCATTTTTGGTGGTAATGGCGTACCCACCTATCTTGACTATATCAAAAGTATAGTTATCGGCCGTAATCTGAGAATCAATACGCCGCGCATCTCTACTTGTCGATAACATATACTTTGCTTTGCCTCATTTACTGCCAGACCCATCTTACCAGACTCCCGTTCAATAGCACTAAAGGCAGCAGTAACATCTCGCTTGGTACGCCCTATGATGTCAATGTCGTCAGCGTACGCAAGCAACTGGACACTTTTTTGAAAAATAGTGTCATTGCGATGCACTCCCGGCTTTCGCAGAACGCTCTCCATGACGAAGTTGAAGAGGTCGCATGATAAGGGATCGCCTTCCTGAAACCACGCACAGTACCATAAGGTTCGGAGAGGTCCATTCCTACCTTGTCGGAGCTGCAGGAATTGCTCAACGTCATTCTGCATAGCCTAATCAGCTTCGCAGTTATACCGAGCTCAGACACTGCAGCAAAAACACGTTCCCTTATGGGACTATCGATAGGCGACAACAAGATGGTGAGCGCCAACTTGTTTTTCGTGGGTCTTTTCCAGGATTTGGATTTGGGTCACTACTATGGAATATAATGGAATACGCAGAAGGCCTTAACCACCATTACCGGATGGCAGTAATTTTCCGCATGGCATTGCAAGAATCTCTGCCACTAAGACGGTAAGGGAGAAATGTAGACGGTGAACACAGTAGCTTAAATGCTTAGAACATGGCGTAGTAAACGGCAGTAGTATTAGCAAGGGCAATGCCGATAGACATATTGGCACATGAAATGAGACGGGTATACTTCTATCATCTGAAGGTACTCAGAGAAGCAGCTTCTATGAAAACGGTGAACGAGGAATTGTCATATGCAAACGACAGACACAATGGGAGTACAATTTGAAAGCATATTCCATTTTATCCCTAATACGGCTTATATAGGGCATCGAGACCAAATTAAATGAGCTGTGAACTTCAATGCGACACAGCAAATGACTGGCTAGGTTCAGAAAATACGTGCCCAAATATCTACATGAAATAACGCCTCCTGTCTTTAAATTAAAACAAGGCAAAGAGTGTGTAACATATTAACGAAATTAGTTTATGCTTTTCAAACAAACAGTAGGTGACATACCTGTTTGCTGAATTTCATAACTGCTGTGTCCATCAATGAACAGCACAATCGACAAGTAAACGGTTCACGTTTTAACTGGAATTCCAACAGCACACTGCGCTATTGGGAGTTACGCTGACAAGCTCGGTCTACCCCACCAAGATTACTGCAACATCTTTTATGGAGTGCCCGGCACTTCAAAACAGACGTTATCTGTTTTATGATGACAGAACATTTGAACTAAGGGAAGTGCCCGGTTTCAACCACCGAGAGAACTTGCTTGTGAACGTCAAGATACCCGCTAACCTAATTTAACCTAACCTAAGTCCTATTGATTCCATTATGTGTGGAATATAACATAATTCAAATGTCCGTGTTGACATGGGTTATGTTGCGACTTGCGACTTAAGCAAAAAGCACAGAAAAAGTCTAGCAAGATCAAATCGCATGAACTTAGTGGCCAGTTTACATCACCCTCACGTTAGGTGATCACGTACTCAAATTATTTTTGCAACGTGGCGTGAGCTGTGCAGCATGTAACTTCATTCTGTTAAATTCACATGTTATTTGTATCTAGATGATTCAATTCAGGCCAAAAGAAGTTGGTGATCATCGACCAATAGTGCTCACCGTTGACATTGATAGCCTGGCTAATATCAATGTCATAGAGATATGGGCCAATAACGCCACCAGCCCAAAATCAACATCAGAAAGTGATTTTAAGCTCTTTGTTTTCATGTAAGTTGGTATCGTTACAAAACTGTCAACCACTTTGACAGCAGTAGCTTCAACAAGATGATCGTTATCAACTGTTAAACGCCCTGGAGATGAACAAATAAAATCATCAAATAAGGCATATGTGTGAGTGCTTGACGTTTAAGTGGAGATGTACAAATAAATTGGTCAATCATTATTTGGATTTTAATTTCGTAGTGTTTGGATGCCAACACGATTTATAGCTATTAATATCGTGCAAAGCTGGTACACACTGTAATAATTAATAATTAATAATTTTTTTTTTCATCCGCACATTTCTCGAAGCAACTGAGATAATGCTTGTCAATCACAATAGGAGACGATCAAATGAAAGGTCATCAATCATAAGAAATCAAATTTTTAATTTTTAATTTTCATCAATCAATGCCGGCAACCACATACCCCATGGTCTAAAAAGTACAACAACACGCACACATATAAGGTGTTCATCGTCTCCAGGCAGCTCATAAGTTCATAATTCGTAGTAGGAAAAAGAAGTTGTGAAAATGAGAAACATATAATTCTCAGCTGCAAGAGATTTTTATGGCCATGAAAATAACAGGTCAAGCCAGCTTACTGACAAGGCAAAGGAAATATTTGATGTTTTTAAAGCTCCGCAAAGTATTGCCTAATATCAGTTATACTATAAACACAATAGGCGCAGCGGATAAAGTACAACAATTTAGCAATTGCAGCTACTGCTACAGCGTCAAAGCATAAGAAAATAAAAACAGTTCATTTATTCTGCTACTAACAAATTGTTGCCATTACAAATCTTCTCACTGTTAGCACTAATTCTCTCTTTGTTGTGAATAAAAATAGAAATACAGTCGACAGCAAAAGTTGGCAATATATTTTAGCAATTTCATGAATTTTATAAAAAATTTTGTATAAAAATTTATGTTTTTTATTTTATTTTATTTATTTATTTCTGTTTTATTATAAAACAAACAAATTTTTAATGTTTTTCATAAAACAAAAGAAAAATAAGGAAAAGTTTCAGATGACTCCATAGGTACACCCCCAAGGAGAATCCTGAATGAATTTAAAATTCAAAGGCCTAATATATGAAAATGTTATCCCTTGTATTTAGTAGAATATCCCTTAAGGTTAAGCACTCCATTTAACATATTTGGAATTGAATATAAAAGTTTTGTTTAGTGTTTTCTGGTGGCACCATGAGCAAGTTTTTCGGTTAACTTTTGTTTAAAGTTTGGCGATTATGTAACCGTTCTTTCAAATGATTTCCTAAAAACTTTTTTGAAGTCATATGTATTGCTGTATTTGCTACGTTGCGTCTATTGTGTTTATAGACTTACGCGGAGAAAGAGTAGGTAGGAGGCAAAGATAGTAAATCGTACACATTTATATTAGAACATGAATAACATTTGAAGATACTCACGTATGATTCAAACAGAACGTGTTATCATAGTCAATATCATCTTTCTCAAAAAAACAAAAAAAAAAATGAAATCATCGCACTGTACCTCACATTTAGTGTAGTTGAAGTAGTATATTACATTGAAGCCGCCAACCTATCAGCTTCACCAAAAAGTCCAGCGTTTGGACGTAACCTATGAACCAAAAATCAGCCTTGTCGTTGATATTAACTTTTAATACTCAATTATTTATAAGCGTTGTTCGTTCGCTGTTTTGGCGCTACAAGCATGTCGCAAACATAGCTGCCATATTTGACGATTTATCGTCATTTTGACGATTTTGAGGTCCAAAAATATCAATTTGACGATATGACGATTTATGCCCTTATTTTGATAAATTTTAGAATAAAAAATTTGTATCATATTCTTTACTTTGGTACATTAAAAGCCACTTTAAGCTTTGTATTTACTTTGCAATTGATACTATTGGAAATTTCTGTTAGTAATAACAAGGAATAAAGTATTATATTTTCAAGTTAGTTTCGAATACTTGTGATGATTTTTCTATATTTTATGCCTTTTTAATCCCGTAAAAGCTGAAAAATTACATCTCCTAAATAACCTCGTAGTTGCTCATAATTTATCATTTACCGTTGCAGACAATTTTAAAAATTCGAGTATAGCTTCTAGTATTACCATCGGAAGAACAAAGGCAAGTGTCGTTATATTTTCGTACGACCAACACTCAGGGGATGGATGGCATTGTGTTTGGAACTATGAAAATATATTATGGAAAGGAGGAAAGAGAGAGAGCAGTGTTTACGGATACTAGGTTTGAATATCTATAACATAAGTAACAGAAAAGACCTCTGCAGGAATTGAGTTTCACATACGAATAGTCCGACTAAAAAACGAATTTTGTGTGTAATGCAGTGTGTGATCCATTGGCCAATCGACCACATACGGATGTGCTGGCCGAGAAAGATAAGTTTTACATAGGAACAGTGAAACACAAGCGACATTGCAACGATGCTCCAATGAATCAATAAAGTTCGATACCCTACCGTCGTTAACGAGCAACTTCACCCTCTACTGTACGCGGTCTAGATGTCTCAAACTAGACTTTGCGCCACCGATCCATTTCTGGCGCCGTTATGAGAAGCCAAGGAACTGAAAAATATGTCGGTTCCAGCCAACATTACACTTAATTTTCATGCTCAGAACATCAATAGCTTCTGACTCTTTAATATCTACACCGCCCATAGACATATGTAGATGATGCAATATTATTGCTGCCCTTATGTGTCAATAAACAACACTAGGATAGATTGTTTAAATCTTAAAAAAAAATTTAGCTGAAAATGATATGAAATTTTTCCATTTTTTGGAAAAATAAATAATAAAAAATTAGGGCCACTAGCTCTTAATGTCCAATAAAGTTTTTGTTAAATATTTTATTTTTGAACTCAGATATGTACATAAATTGACTTTATATGTTTTACTACAATAGAAATAATTTTGGTTTTTAAATAATTTTAATTTATTTATTTATTTTTTTGACGATTTTTTCATAAACGTCTTTGACGATTTTTTCTCAAATATTTGACGATTTTATGCTTCATTTATCTGGCAACTATGGTCACAAACATTTTTTTTAAATTGAAAAAATATACACTGAAAACTATGGTAAGTAGCAAAAAATAGTCACCCATTATTTATACTCTAAAGTTACTAAAAAATACGTACTTTAAGCATAAGTTATTTGGAAAATTAATATTTTTTTAACGTTTTTTTTATTTTGATGTTCATTTTTTATGTTGAATAAAATATAGCAGGAAAATTTAACAATTTCAAGCCATCATGCATACAACTTTTTTTATTTTTTTTTATTTTCTACACGAATAAAGTTATTGCTACAATAACAACTACAAAAACAAAGTGATAAATTTTTTAAAAGCATTACTTTTTTCATATTTTTTTTATTATTGTATGGGTGTTCAAAGCTAAAGGTTGTGCTATACATACGTACATACATATATAGGGAGTAGAGTGTATGGAGGTGGGTTGGTTATCAAAGGGTTAATATAAGCAAATATTGCTGCATATTTGAAGTGCAATTCCAACCGTAAATGTGTAGGGAGCTGCTGAACAAATAAAAGTGAAATATTTTATGCAGCAACAGAACAGAACAGAAAATATCGAGTCCTGTATGCCAAAAAGACATGTTTGTGTGCTCTGTGTGTTCAAGTCTTTTTTAGCTTTAACAACCCGATATTATTCGAAATAACAATACAAAAACAAAAAGAAAAGGTCACAAGAAATACGTTAAATTTATGAAAAAAAAAAAAATTAGAATAAAAGAAAACAAAAAAAAATAAAAATGGAAAGAAAAAAGAAGAAATAAAATCCATTCTACTTTTAAGAAAGAACTCTGGTGCAGTTGGTGTAAAAGATATTCGTTGATGCAAAACAAAAAAATTTGATTCTCAATTCATATTTTAGCAAGAAAGAGAAAGAAAAGTAAGTAAGTAAGGGGCTCAGCTTTGGATTCGTACTATTTTTTGTTTTTTTTTTTTTTTGGTACTTTGGTGTTAGAAATTGATGCAACAAACGCAATAAGGTTCAAACAATATTCTAATTTGCTTTTTTTGTTTTTATTTTTTTGTTTTTTTTTTTGTTATGGGGAAAATTGAATTTTTTAAATACCATTTTCGAGCATTGCAGTGTCTCGTTAGTGGCCTCTGTAAAAGCTCTTCGAAGTCGCAATTTTCGGCTTTCGGATAAAGTACGAGGCATTAGTAGAACACCCTAAAGGAAAAGTTTATTTTTTGTACAGTTTTATTTTGTTAGAAGAAAATTTTATTACAAAAACAAAAAAGAAAAGGAAAAAGTTTAGTTTTCTTACAGTTTAGCTTTAAAAAAACAAAAAAAGAAAGGAGAAACAAGGCATTTTTTCGGAATTTTCAAATTTCCTTACTGACAAGCAAAGGAATTAAGTAAAAGTAATTGCAAGTAAAACTAAAACAAATTAAAAAAAACACAATAAAAATGGAATTTCTAACTCAGCACAAGGAATAAATAAATACGATATTCATGTCTAAAAGAATTTTTATTTTTTATTCTTATTTTGCTTTTAATTTTTCTTGTTTTATTTATTTTTTAGAATCTTTTTTATTTTTTTATTTGGAAATTTTATTTATGCAAGCAATACCTTTGTATTATAAAAAAAATAAAAAGAAATGTACTCTCCTGTACTTTGAAATATTTTATTTACATAAGTTTTTAGAAAAGAGTTTTTTACATAAAAAAAATTTGTAGAAAATGTATGTATGCATGTACTTTCTATTGACCATACCAAAGAAAATAGTATAGAATGGAATGGAATAGATTTTCTTAAATAAAATAAAATTTTATCGCATGATATAAAATTTACAAAAGATTGATTATTGAAGTTTGTGAGTATAAAAACGAAAAAAGTTTTCATTTACATCAGTTGTGTTTAGCACTTAGCATATTTATTAAACAGCATTGTTATTTAAAGAAAAAAAGTCGTCTGTATTGGAAACCTCAAACTCACTAACAGTTTCTACTTACTTTTATCATCAAAAAGCGTACATCAAGTTCGAAAGAGAACGAGCCTTCCATGTTAGGCTCTTACATTAATCTACCTTTTATTGATAGATTTAGAGGAAGATGTCTGACAAGTTTCCCTAAACATAAATGCCTACAGTTTAAGCAAAAGATATTGTTACGAAAATGGAAATGGTGTTACATCGTTTAACATTACACTGATAAACAAAAGCTACAAAAACAAAAACTATGGACTTGTTTACATGATCAACAAATATGCAAAAATATAGCAACAACATCAGTATAAAAAAGGGATAAACAAGTAAAAAAACAGGCAACAACAACAATGCAAGGACAAACGTAAACAAAATTCACAAGCAATAATAATGTAAACAACATGTTTACGTTTATAGAGATTTCGCGAAGGCGAAGTCATTCTCCTTCAAGAGCATTCATCAGACTGTTTACCCTGCGGTATAAAAGGCAAGACAAAGCAGGCAACGGGATCAGAAAGAATTCAGTCAGTTTTGTATGAAGACGCGTTGCATGCGAAGAGAATAATCGCGGTTTGAAGATCTCCATTATAAAGATCTATTGTACAATTGTTATTGTTTACGCAACAGAGTGAAAAGAAGAATAACCAATGAAGCCATTGTTGTTGTTTACATCAAGATGTGAACAGCAGCACACAGAATTGTGCGAACAATAAAACATTTATTTAAAACTAAGCACAAATTTATTTTTATTTTTATTTGCAATCTACGAACTCGTATCTTTAACGTTTTTAAAAAAGGTAAAAACGTAACAATGTGATACGAATCATTTCTTAGTAACAAAATTTGTAAGTCAATGTATTTTATTTTATTGTAAACAAGGAGGACAGTCTGGATAAAGCATGACAAACACCTGGAAGCTAGCTACTAGCAAGGCATGCAAAGAGAAAATTACAAGGGGCAAGAAATTAGTGGTGGAGTTCCTCATTGCGTGTAGAATGAAGGAAGATTTTAAAATGATCTCGTTGACGGATAACTGGGTAAACCCAAGCTACGAAAGTTTAAGAACATAAGGCAGAAAACGAAAAGGAAATTCTTGCAGGTCTTTTTAGCACAAAATAGAAAAACCCAATAAGGCTAGCAGCTTTCACAAGCTTCTAAAAAAGACAGCGGTGATATAGGGTCAATCAGGTCAGTTTGCAATTCCTGATCAAAAGAAAGAGGAGATTGTTAGGTACACTTAGGTACATATTTTCAATGCAAATGTGAACGTAGTAGCTTAGTCGCTTCCCTCGAATGTTAACTTAAATTTGAGCATAGATACCCATCGACTGTTTCAAACATTTTAAATCATTTTAAAGTACTGAAGGCAGTGTACTTGCTGATTTACCTCTAATATGGTGATTCGGTGGCTTTAGGGAATATATTACGTCTATCTTAAGTACTCTCACAATAAGCAAAGAGATATGAAGCTAACTTTTTATCCCAAAAGCTGATGTCAATTATTCTTAAAATATTGGAAAGGATTCTGGCATTTATTCTGGCAATTTTCATTCGGAAGCATGCGTTATCTCGATAAACGTAATGTTAGTGGCTCCGTTATTAAGTTCGTTGTGAAACTTTTAATCAGAGGGTTATCATTGCCTGTATTAGGAAGGCTCATGCGGCAAAGGAAGTGAACTTGAGATTGAGTTCTGTTGCCCTTGCTGTGGAATGGATTTGCATAGGATATATTACAAGAGCTGAAACAATGTAGATTGAAGTTCAATGATTACTTGAAATATTTGGCCATAATGACATCGGCCTTAGATCCGCACCGCAAAGCATCATTCTTTAAGGTACAATCAGACGGTAATGGTTATAATAGATTGGAGTTCATTGTATGGTTTGTGTCAATACACGCAAAACGGAATTCTATTTATTGATGATACAAGGTACCTATCTGTCGAAGCTCAATGCAATTCAAGTGTATACATACAACAAAGTAAACTATCTGATGAGTAGGTGAACATATTTTAGAGGATAAAGAAAGTGACCATAGTCTTTTACACCTCTAAAAGAGACGTGGATATGAGCTTAGATCCGCTATTGGGCCGCGGCGGAATCGACTCTCTTTGGCGGTATTCTCGTTTGGTGGACATTGTGTAAACACCAATACCACTGCCGACTAATAGACAGTGTATGCAGACAGTCAACTATTCTAATCACCAGACCACTCTATTCCACTGCGACTAAGGCATTATTTGCTATATTCAATTGATTCCCCATTGATCTTCTAATGAAACAGAGGGCTTGAATGGCGGCAGTAAGGCTTATACGGTATTCAGATATGCACCTTTATTGCGTAAATCGCAATAAACGCCATTATTGAGCTCAATATTTCATAATAAAGTTTCAATTAATTATTGCGCAATAAATACTCAAATTGTTATAATATTGAGTAAAACTTAAAATGCAGCACTGTCATAAGTTTGTTTACAGAACACTTTCTGTTGATATTTGATAACTCAAATATCAAGAACAACAAACAAACAAAAAAAACAAAAAAAATTTGTTGAAATAACCAGCTGTTTTGTTTACCAGTTGTCAAATGAATATTGAATAAGCAGCTGAACTGCGTATATTATTATGCCTGAACATTTAAAATATTGTACTCAATTTACCGAATATTGACTCAATAAAAGCGCATATCTGAACATAGTATTAATAACTATGACTTACACAAACACCTCATAATAGTAAATCCGATTAGAACGCATTTGTAATGGCTTAAAAACGAATACTTTCTTCAATGAGTTGTGGCCTTTGGTAATCATCACTTTGCAAATCGAATTCTATGGCGAGAAGATAAAAAGAATGAGTTACCTTCGACAATATAGTGAAACATAAGTTTCATTGAAGAAATTGTCGAATTTGGACGATGCCAACGTCCGATGCAATCTGAAAAAATCACTGTTTGGTGACGATCTAGCGGCGTTGTCGGTGCATATTTCTTGGTGAACGTCGTTGGCCAGGTCAGCACACAACGGCGAGCACTATAGGTTGATGATTACCTACTTTTTTTTTGGCCTGAATTCGATGATCTGGACACCAACCACATGCCACATAGCTAAAGCTATATTGGATATTATGAACGAAATGTTTAAGGGACTGGTCGTTTCACGTGGAGGTCATAATTTGCCTGACATCACAGCAGTCCTTAAAGTCATGCCATCGGTCAAATTCTGCCTGCTTTATGCATTAGAGTCATGAAACTTTGGACGTTTCGAACCCGCTCCACTCAAAGCATCAAAAGGTCTTTGAAACGAATAAAAAATGTCAATGATTTCTCGCACACACACTTTGTTTTATTTAAATTTAAAGATAGATAGAGCATGAAAATGGGCTCGATATTATATTTCATTACAAGTGTGTCCTGTACTTTGTCCTTAGTACTTTGTGTCATAAAACAGTTCAACTAAACCAACGTACTGGTGATACGTTCTGACATCAAAACTCCCATTCTATTCGATTTTAATTATTCCTGTAATATTATACATAACATAACCATAAATCGTGATTTAGGGTATAAATAAAGAATGAAATTTCTTAAGGATATGTGCGTGATATTTAATATGTAACATTAGTGGCATTATAAAAAAAATCAATTCCAAATTATAGACAGATGTACATACGGACATACACTGATATTAACTGCTAATAAAAGTGCTGACATGATAATAAATCTTGGAACATAAAAATATTAAATTCAATGAAAGGTTAATATTGTAAACAAAAAAATATGTGATAAATGAGAAGATAGAAACACACAAAAAGCGCTAGACTGTAACTGCCAGAGACGGTATAGGCATGACACGTTACCAGCGGTTTTTGGCACCTGGAACGTTCTGCTTATTCTACACTTTTCTGTATTTCCACTTGTATACAATGACTTCTGTTATTTTTTCATCGTATAATTCTTTAAAAAGTTAAAAGTATTCCAAGCGTCATGGCATTTTAAACTTTTGATGTTTTCTAAAGGGTAGTTTAGACGATAAGTGTTTTTCATACGTAAAGTCGGAGAGGGAAAACATTTGCAGATAATGAATTAAGCCAATCGAACGGTAACAACATTTTTGCTTTAATATTCTGGACATTGTTTTGAGATAAGCAATTGATGTAACGGAAAATTAAATGGAAGTTCAAACATCACCTCATAGGCCTGGTATATGAAGGTGACTTATTTTTAATATTTTCTAAGCAGTGCGATCTTCCTTGAAGTCCCATTTAGGCCAGCATTTAAGTCCATTCCGTAGACGAAACCAACCCGAGTCTAAAATAAATATTGCTATTGCAGCAATCTTGCTCGGTGAGGAATGTCGGAAAGTGAGAAATCTCAGTATTTTTATGACAAGAGCAGGGCGCCAACGGACTCCTAACTTATGCAGACATGCCAACCAAAAGGACAGTGGTCTGACAAAATCACTATTGTACAATGGTTGGCCATGCAGTTCAAGGATAGAGATGAATTGCTTCTTATAGATGTTCGTCTAGCAGATCTTATGCAAAATTCTACGAACTATTTTGCTTCCGAAGAGATTAAGGGCCATTATTACAACTTCCCGTTAAACTTGACTTTAGTTAAAGGTAACTTTAGCTAAAATGAACTTTAAAGTCACCTTTAACTTTTTTTCATTATTACAACCTAATGATAAAATAAAGTTAACTTTTTCAAAAATATGGCAGAGCCGGAGCAATGTCGATAAAACTGCACAATTAAACAAGATTTTTTTAAACGCATTGGGAATGACGGACTTCGGTTTTTGTTGTATTTACTCCCATACATGACTCTGCGGAAAAAGCTACTTAAAGTCAATAGGTAGTATGTCGACTTAGTTCGTGGTTCACACTCCAGGCCAAACATCAAACAAAATACAAAAAGTATTTCTTCGGCGAATTCCTCTCAGCAGATTTCTGGCAAAAACTCTGAGAATAAATAAAAATTGCCATGAAAAGTTTCTCAAAAATCTGTCGTTCCGAGTCGATTTTAAACTGTAGGTCCCGCCACTCATGTATAAAAAAATTAACACACACAACGTAAGTGGTGTGAGAAGTTAGGTCGTAAATGATGATGATGAATGACCAATTATGTATGTATGTACATATGTAGTTGACTTCAGGCTACAGTTCAAATGCCAGGCCAAACCTCTCGAACAAAATATTGCTTTCGGTGACTTCCTCGCAGCGGTTTTGTGGCAAAAACTCTGAAAGTAAATAAAATTGCCAAGAAACTGACACTAGAACTAAAAGTTCATACACAATGACATCTGTTCTCTGAATGAGCTCTGGAGCAGTTGGAAACTGACCTTAATATTCATGGAAAAATCATCTTCAGTGATGAGGCCTCGTAATCCTCTCTGTAATATTCGGATAAAAAGTCTGAGAATAAATAAAATTGCCATGAAAAGTTTCAAAAAAATTAAACACGAGTGGAGGTGCATAAAATGAAATCACAGAACATGAATGACATGGAAAGCTATGTGGTATTTACGACAAATTAAGTAAGTAAGTAAGTAAATGTGTAGATATTTAAATTTTGTGCCTTTTTAAATCAGAATAATAAATTTAAAATTCAATTTGTAAGGACCATTTGCGGGAGTGCATCTCAATGGCACTATTTTTCAAAAAGGTGTCCAGTTGCTTGCGTACGACTGACATCATAGAGCGTACCCAGCGAGATGTTACTGCTGCTTTTAGTGCTATTGAACGAGAGTCTATTAAGATGGGCCTGGCAGTAAATGAGGGCAAAACAAAGTATAGGTTATCGACAAGTAGAGACGTGTGGCGTATTGGATCTCAGAATACGGCCGATAACTATACTTTTGAAACAGTCAAGGAATTTATTTATCTTGGCTCTGTCATTACCACCAAAAATGATGTCAGTCTGGAGATCAACCGCAGGATCGCTCTTGCCAAAAGGTGCTACTATGGTATCAATAGGCAATTGAGTAGCAGAGACATCTCTCGTACTACAAAACTAACACTCTACAAGACACTCATCCTACCCGTGCTTCTTTATGGCGCAGAGGCATGGATCCTATTAAGCACTAATGCAGCAGCCTTAAGAGTATTCGAGAGCAAAATACTACGTAATATCTTCGGCCCAATGTGAGTTGGCGATGATTTCCGCATCTGATCCAACAGTGAGCTGTATGAGCTCCTCAACGATATAGACGTTGTGCAGCGTATTAACATCCAGCGGCTGCACTGGCTCGGCCATGTCGTTCGAATGGTGTAGGAAGCTCCGACGAGACGGGTATTTGATGCGAGGATCTGCGGAAGTCGGCAAAGAGGACGACCTTGTATGCGTTGGAAGGACCAAATCGAGAAAGCTCTGTCATTGATTGGTGTGACCAACTGGCGTAGGCGCGCAAGAAGCAAAGGCGCCTGGAAGGATGTGTTGCAGCAGGCCGAAATCCATTAAATGGGTTGTTATGGCCAATTAAGCCAGTAGGTAAGGGAAAATTATTTTCACTCAAATACCATAAACAATGAATTCGAACGAAGGAACTCTGGTACCCACCTAAGCAGTAAACAAGAGTGAACGGATATTTATTTGTGTTGCAAGCATCAGCATAAATGTAAACATGTAAACACCAAGATGTAGGGCATAAAAATCTCTGAAATCATAAGAAGCTTTTCGAATAACAAGCGGCGATTATTTTTAGAAGCATATGACAACGAGTGGAATTATAACCAAAAATAATACCAAACAAAAAAAAAAGATTTATTTTGTGTGATAAATATGAAATCCATAATACGTAACAATGTCCTTTTCTAAATAAATAATAAAAATGTCATACATACTCATACATATGTTGTATACATATATATAATTGTACATGTGTTTGATTACTGTATGGTAGACATGAGGTTATGATGACTATAAGGCTTATGGGGAAATAGAAATGCTAAACAACAGATGTGTTATATGCAGACATAATACGTAGTAAAAACGAAAGTATTTTTAGATGTTGTTGTTGTTGTTTTTCTTAACAATAGTACTGTTATTTTGTTGCTTTTTTCTAATAATAATTAAGAAAATTAATTTATTATGACTTTGAGTATATAAAAGGATTTGTTGTCTGGACAATAAAAAGTACAATACACACACATACACAAAGGGATTTTATTGATTAAAGGGGGGAGGGTGTTGTTAAGTTTTAATAAAAAGTTATTTTTTTCCAAAAATAAAAACAGTAAAAAAACACATAAAGACCTAAACAATGGAATTAAAACCAATTTAAAACGACATTCTACACGTAAATAAAAAAAAAAAAAAAAAAAATTATACGTAACATATGATCACTCACCTGTTTAAAGGGTCTCATGCCACCATTAATCCTTAAAGAATCGGCTGCTATACCCGCAATACCATCACTTTGACTAGGTTCGTTGCGCAGCTGTCTGAGCGATACATTAGGCACGGTATGGGAGTGACCACAAGTGTTGTGGGCACCACAACATATGGCCATCGTACTGGATTCAGGCTGGGAACTTTGGCGTATAATACGCGAACCATTTGTGGGCGAGGAGGTGACCAAGACCGGCGGCACATGGTAGGGCAGAGCATTGTTGGAGCCACCCAGATTTCCTTGCTGAAAGGCACTTTTAACACTATCACGTGAAGTTGAACGGTCCATTTGACCAGTGGTCGATATGGGTGTGGTTGAGGCACGCCTACTGCAGTTTCTGCAGGCACGACAGCGTGTTTGGGCACTCGGAGATATGGGACATGATGACAAATTCTGATATGATGATGTTCCCAAGGTTGTGGTATTCTCTTGATAGCCATGATTTAAATTCGTTATTGATATGGTCGGTTGCTGTTGCAACTGATGCAACTGGCCGCCAGTAGTCGACGAAGGTGATGCCGCCTGTTGCCTATCAGTTGCACTCAATTGTTGATGCTGCTGCTGTTGTTGTTGTTGATTTTGTGCATAATTTTGTGATGGAGTTTTTTGATTCTGATTATGATCTTGTTCCTCTTGATATACTTCAATATCAGGCACTGTGGGAGCCGGTCTAAGACCCTGCTCGACATCATCATCAGCCACATGTACACTGCGTTCACTCTCATCCGAGCCCAGACGTGTTTGCTGTGACAGCTGAGGACTGGTTAGATATGTGGAGGTACGATCCTGTCTAATCAATGTTGGCTTAGACGATGCTGTGGAAGTCATATTGTTCGTTGTTGGTCCATTAGCTGAATTCATTTTGATTTGTCGCAATACAGACTGTTTACATTTGGGTGTATTCGAGACCAGTAATGAATCGGTTTCTTCTGAACTAACATAACCGGAATTCGTAGTATCCGTCAATTTTTGCATTGACATCTAAAATATAAAGAAGAAGAAAAAGAAGAAAGATTTTAATTTCCGTTCCATTAAACAAGAAACTCTTTGTTACAATTTTTTTTTTATAAATTATATGTAATGCTTCAAGCATTCAATTCAATCTCTGTTTTCATTTACATTATTACCAAATTAGAATACAACACAAACAACAGAAAAAAGGAATTACCACCATTGTTGGCCTAAGGCAAATTTCGCGAGCTCGCAGTTTTTAAAATGGCAATGGTGTGTTTGCACGCCACACCACAGTGATAATTAATTCGAAGCGGAGTATTTAAAAACAAAAATAATATCGCACATTATTTGGCCATAAGCTCCAGCTAGTCTAATAGCTTTATTGCCTATAAGGCCTGTAAATCGTAACAACTCAATTAACATACAACGACAGTCACATTGCTCTTCTTATATCAGCTATGAGTACTGATGTGTAGTGCTCTGGTAGTCTATGGAACAGATTGAGATTTCAAAATATCTGTACTTGCCACCAGATGAAGAGACATGATCCTTACAATCCTTCAATCGAAGTCGCCGTTGTCTAATAGGTAATGTATATCAGGCATCAAAACGAAATATGAAAAAAAATATTTCTTCGGCGATTTCCTCTCAGCAGATTTCTGGAAAAAACACTGGGAGTAAATGCCTGCAATGAAAACGTTTCTCAAAAATCTGTCCTTCGGAGTCGGCGATAAACTGTAGTTTCCGCCACTCACGCATAAAATTAACGCACAGAACATGAGTGGTGCGAGAAGCTAGGCCGTCATCCTGACTGTAATTGGGTTGTAATGGCCAATTATGCATGCAATCCTGCAATCAGCACTACCACCTAACTTCTCACGCCACTTATGTTGTGTTTGTTAATTTTATACGTGAGTTGCGGTTTAAAGTTGACGGATTTGTTGGGAAACTTTTTCATGACAGTTTTATTTACTCTCAGAGTTTTGTGGCAGAAATCTGTTGAGAGGAAGTCGCCGAAGTAATATTTTCTTCATATTTCGTTTTGTTCGAGATGTCTGACCTGGGGTTTGCACCGTGGCCTCACGTCTAATCCAACACACTGCCTACTAGACTACGGCGACTTCAAAGACATAATAACGACATTTCTTCGTATAAAGACTGAAATGGAAACCTCGTGACGAATATAAAGAGACAGTTGACGGTTGACAGTATTTTAAGATTGTTGGTATCTAATGCGAGCAGCTATGATAATACTCCAGTACTAAGCAATCATGATTATGTCGTACGCCCACTACCACTATCAACCAAGCAAAATTAGGTTTACATAGTAAATACGTACTTACTTACTTACTTAAATGGTTATTACAACCTAGCTTTTCACACCACCTATGTTGAAGTGGCGGAACATGGAGTTTAAAGTCGACTCCGAACGACAGACTTATGAAAAACTTTCCTTGGCAATTTTATTTTACTTTTAGAGTTTTTGCGAGAAGATTGATGGGAGGAAGTCATCAAAAAAATATTTTTTCCTATGACTACCGTAGGATTTGAACACTAGCCTGACGTCTAATAATCCAGTGCACTACCTAGACAACAGCGAATATGGCATTGTCGTGTGTATACATAACTGGTCGGTACAACCCCTTAGGCAGGATTACGACTTAATTTCTCACATCATTTATTTTGTGATTTTAATTTCGCACTTGAGTGGCGGGACCTAGCGTTTAAAGTCGACTCAGAACGACAAATTTTTGAGGAATTTTTGAAGGCAATTTCTTTTACTCTCAGAATTTGGCCAGAAAACTTCTGAAAGGAAGTCGTTTTTTTTTTTTTTTTTTTTTTGAGGAACAGCCTCTCATCAGCCTAGCCTACACACTATCTACTAGACCACAGCAACTATGATATTGAGCACCTGATCGATATTCTTTTTCACTCTATAATCGTTTATACCTACTGTACGTACAGATTGAACACGACTATGTTCATATGATTTGAAAAATAAAAGTGTAGTTGTCTAGTACTATAGGGTACATATGGTGTTTATGCAAACAACAGCAAATAACATTTGCATTGTATTACCCATTTAATAGGAAAATAAGACTCATTAAAAAAGCAAGAAACTCTATAAAAATTCTAAAGTTTATGCATGTTTTTCGCATTTTCTCATTTATATTCCTTGACCCATATAATCAGCCATATTTTATACTCCTCATCGACGATGTTGTCGTCGTTGTCGTTGTCGTTGTTTTGTTTTTCACCACACCACACCATCACTTTAACGATAAGTAAGACTGCCTTGTAGTAAATGTATGTGTAAACATTAGATATACAAATATGTGTATTTGTGTATGTATCCCCAAAAGTTAAATGTAATATTTTCGTATACTCAAGAATGTTATTCACCATTAACTTCAGCCGCAAGTACATAAATATTATCAAAATATGTATGTATGTACATGCACTATACAAGAGCATATATCTACATACATACGTGCATTGTATTTATTTATTTAAAATAAAAGTTAAAAACAAAACATGCAATTAAATACTGACACTGTTTGTAAACAGAAATTCTTTAAACCGAAGCAAGAATTGTTTCGATTTGTATTTGAAAGAATGTTGGAACATTGTCTGCCATGTTTTTTCTCTTGTACATGTTACAAGTGAAATTAACTGCAATTTAAAAGAGTGCCAAGAGGAAGTTGTATAATTAAATGCAAGAATAGTAAACTAAAGGAAAAGTTTTTGCATTTTATAAAGTGAAAACCAATTTTTGTAAAAATTGTAACACAGCGAGTATTAATGTTGACAAAATATCCTTATGAAGCACTTTCTAGAATTTAGTTTCGATGATGATTTTATGGGAATAAGAGTTTCATGTTTTATGAAATAAATAAATTAAACATATAATAATAATATAATAGGTTAGGTCAGTGTGGTAATTTCCATAGCAAAAGCTCACTTGGGCACGCATAGCGGCCCGTTATGACGCCACAGGTGAACGCAGTCTTTGCACTGACCAAGTTCCTCCGAATCAAGGAGGGAGAAGTTGATCAGCGCAAGGGCTGCACATTTCAAAGCACGACTACCCCACGCTGGAAAACCAGCCAGAAAGCTTGATAAACGAGGCTATATCCTTGACATCAATGGACGATAGCTCTGTCAAGCTGACAAGGGTTTGAGAACCAAATAACCTATTTCTGCACCTCGCAAGAGATGGGCACTGACAAAGAAAATGGATAGCAGTCTCCTCTTCCTCAGCGGATCTGCACCCACGGCAGAAGTCGTAAAATGGGAGCCGCATTCTTTCCGCGTGTCTACCCATAACACAGTGACCTGTAAGCATGGCCACTGTGATCGAGATGATGTTACGACCCTTATAATGATTTCATAAAATAAGGGGCCATGTACCATATGTGGTATGTGTGGTAACTTCCTTACCAAAAGCTCACTTGAGCACGCATACGGCCCGCTGTGACGCCCCAAGTGAACGCAGCCTCTGTACTGACCAAGTTCCTCCGAACCAAGGAGGGAAAAGTTGGTCAGCGCAAGGGCTGCACATTTCAAATCACGACTACCCCCAGCTGGAAAACCAGCCAGAAAGCTTAATAAACGAGGCAAAATCCTTGACATCAATGGACGATAGCTCTGTCAAGCCGACAAGGGTTGGAGAGCCAAATAACCTATATCTGCACCTCGCAAGAGATGGGCACTGACAAAGAAAGTGGATAACAGTCTCCTCTTCCTCAGCGGAACTGTACCCACGACTTTCCGCGTGTCTACCCATAACACAGTAACCTGTAAGCATGGCCACTGTGATCGAGATCATGTTACGACCAAGTCCAAGTAACTGGTTGGTGCGCCTTCTATCCATTGAGGGCCAAGTAAGCCTAGCGGTGAAGCAGGACTCCTTATTGATCCAGGATAGGTTGGCGTCCTGGAAGAATTCCCAGTTTGATTGAAGTGGATTCCGGAAGTAGTGCGCCAGCTCTGGCTAACTCGTCGGCTCTGCAGTTTCCAGACTAGTGTGACACTGAAGCGCCCAGAAAGACGGTTGAGGCAGCGGCGACATTCCCTGACGGTCCTGGAATTATTCGCAACGGCAGCCTGGCTATCAGAAAAGATCGAGATGCGGGTGAAAAGAACTCCATATATGAGGATACACTGCGCGGCTCCGTTGATGGCCATCACTTCCGCCTGGAATCCTTCAATAGTCCAGCAGCCGGAGTGAAATGTCCAAGTCCTATTTCCCAGAGTAGACTCCCCACCCCGCCATAATATAATAATTAATTAAACATATAATTGGAAAAGAATGAAGGAGGTTATGCGTTGTGCTTCGTTATGCAAAAATATACACATTTTTGGTTCAATGTACAAGACAGCAACCTAAGTAGAGCTTGAAAACTACTACTGATTCTACTACTAGCACTGATTCCCATTTAACCAATAAAGTTTAAACAGCGAATGATGCTGAAAGACAAATCTAACATAAAATTTATGATGGGAACTGATTGGCCGATACCACCCTTCCAACTGTCCTTTAGAGAGGATCAGCAGACTCTATGGTTTTAGGAAATGCTTCACAACGAGACTTAATAAAAAATGAATAAAGTAATCTGAAAACTGCTTGCTTTTTTAAAAGAGAGACTCTTTTGTGGTATGCAGATAGGTCACGAACGGATCCTGAAATACTTACTTAATTGGCCCTTTAAACCTTTAATCAGGATTACAACCTAGCTTCTCACAACACTCATGCAGTGTGTGTGTTTTAATGTCATCCATGAGTGGCAGCTCCTACAGTTTAATGTCGATTCAGAACAAAAGCTTTGAGATTTTTTTCGTGCAATTATATTTGTTCTCAGAGTTTTTGCCAAAAATAAATTCTCAAAAATATTTTGTTTTGTTGGAGATGTCTAAGCCAGATGTTGAACCACGAGCTTTCGTCTAATAATCCAATATACTAGAGTGCGATTTTGAAATAGAGGCATCATCCAGAATGAAATATTCCGAGCTTATGGGGAAATTGAAGTCGCCGTGGTCTAGTAGATAGTGTGCTGGCTTATTAGACGTGAGGCTTCGGTTCAAACCCCAGGTCAGGCATTTCCAACTGAACGAAATATGAAAATTTGTTTTATTATTAGGCGACTTCCTCTCAGCAGATTTCTGTCAAAAACTCTGAGAATAAATAAAATTGCCATGAAAAGTTTCTCAAAAATCTTTCGTTCGGAGTCGACTTTAAACTGCAGGTCCCGCCCCTCATGTATAAAAAAATTACGGCACACAACATAAGTGGTGTGAGAAACTAGGTCGTAATCCTGACTAAAGGATTGTAATGATTAATTATGTATATATGTATGTATGTCATGGGGAAGTTCTCGGGTATCCTTCAAGCGGAAGTCTATGCCATTGAAAGATGTACGCAATTCACCAAGAATAGGAGGTACAAAAGACGGGACATAACAATAAAATCTTCTGATAGTTAGGCCGCCTTGTGAACTCTCGGTCCATAGGAGGGTAAATTGAAGATAATACGAGACTGCCTTGAGAAGACTAGATAGGCAAATAAGGTTAATCACTCATGAGCTCCAGTCGCAGTAGTCTAGGAGGTAGTTAGTTAGATATGAGACCACGGTTCAAACCCCAGGTCAGATATCCCCAACAAAACGAAATATGAAAAAATATTTCATCGGCAACTTCTTCCTCAGCAGATTTCTGGCAAAAACTCTGAGAGTAAATAAAATTGCCATGACCAACTGTCGTAGGCGCGCAAGGAGCAGAGGCGACTGGAAGGAAGTGTTGCGGTAGGCCGAAACCCGTTAATCGGGTTGTTAATGGTAATTAAATAAGTGGGGATTTATTGCATACCAGAAGGAAACAAGTGTGTACATAACAAATATTAGGCAGAAAATTGTTGTTGTAGACACCGAACAGCATTCTGAAGTTTGTCATGGCAACAGACGTAGAGGAGCGATACCCTGTAAAATATGAGTATGGTTGCAGTATGATACGGTTTAAAGAATAGTAATAAATAGTAAGAAATAGCACACTGTTTTATGCTATTGCTACCCTTCCAGATGATTTAATTGTAAATTGTTTAGTTTGTCTGACAGTCAAAAGACTTCAAATTAAACACGAACATGGAGTCCACAATTACAGTACAACATGGGAAAGTTTTTAACTGTTATTACCGCCGTAAGACTAAGACTACTAAACTTAGTTTTGAGAAATAGGGACATGCCTTAAATGAAGTACGACCATTATCGTAATTTAGCTTTTGCTCAACATGTTTATTTCGCTACTTACTCACTTACAATTTGGAATGCCTTCAGTGTAAATATTTTTGTCAGCTTTTGAAAGGCAGTCCAGTCCGCAACAGCATGGCTGAGATAAGTTGTGTGAATCCCTTTACGACCGCTCTAGACTTTGCAATGTTTTTTGCAAGAAATCAAAGAATTTCTTGAAAGAGTTACATGAAAAGAACCATAAGTTCTAATATTTTTCCTATACGTCTCATTTTATGTTGTACACTGTGTTTAATATGCAGAATTTAACTTTCTGTGCGAATATTGCTTGTTTTTTTAATACTCTTTTATGTTCCCCATTTGATTTATTGAAGTTACTTTATACACAGGAATTTGCAAATATTTCTTTGCACACTTGCATGTCAAATTGCAATTATTTTATGGTTACTCCAGTGCATACAATAAATAAATAATTCAAGAGAAATGCAGCCAGCTTGTCACAACAAGATTTATGCGAAGTGGGGTCTGTTTTTCTCTTCAATAGTAGGTGTAGCGTTTCTGTTTAATTTAAACACAAATTACTTTGTATTTTTAATTCAAACGCACACAATTTTAATCAAGTATGTGGTGAATATCATTAACTGCCCTTATTAATATCCCCGAAAGCTTTATTGCAAGTAATATAAAATCAAGGCAAATTAACCAATAACTTGAGATGTACTCACTTTTGCACTGCATACATAAGCTATAAAGCTTAGAGTCATTGTAAAGTTCTACTAATACGAATTCGTTAATAATTAATACGACCTTTAACTCATGCAATTTTCCTATTCATCTCAAATGCGTTTAATGAAATCCTTTAGGCTGTTAAATGAAAATGTTATACGAAGAATTTCGCACTCAGTAGGCAATAAATTTATTGCAAGTGTAGGTTGTATGGCAATAATATGCCATTATTCGAATGGCGAGTTTTAATCCAGTTGATGGTGCAATATTTGGAATTCTATAAAATGTAAATGGTGAGGGAGTATATGAGAGTTGTATTTTCCTTAGGCACGATAGAAGCAATAGAGGGAATGATAACTTAGCAATTTGCCGTTGACACTATATATGCCTTAACAAGGCGGCACCTCCTTGAAAGAAGAGGTCACATTTAGGCCAACACTCAGGCACATTGCGATACGGCATTCCATATTCAACCCGATAATCAAACATTCCCAAGTGAAAACCCACTCGAATCAAAAAAAAAAAACTTGCTATTGCAGCAATCTCTTTGTTAGAAAGCTTGGCAAAAGATGTCAGCAAGTGAGAGGTTAAAACCCTCAGTCTTATTATGACAAGAGCAGAGCACTGATGCGTGAGGTAAAACACAGTGTCCTCCTCCTCCTCCTCAGGCACACAGCTCCTGCAGGAATCATTTGACGGAATGCCTAGTCTTTCGGGATGTTTTAGCCATCGGTACAAACCTCAAAGGCTACATTCTGAAATCAAATATTTTATTCAGAAAGTTATAAGGAACTATATAATCGATCTGAATATCTCCATGTCTTCCCAAAGTAGTAGCATGTCCTTAGTCTAGGTTGGGCCAAGATCTAACGGCATTGATCCTTACTGCCACTACATCAGCCCCCTGTTTTTATAGAAGGTAAAGTGAAAGCCAATTGAGTCTAGTATATTAAGACGTGGCTGGAGTGGTGTTTTTTTTGTAGTATAAAGTGCGATTGTCGCTTTCTTAGCCCTCTCAATCTCAATTACGTTATTCTTCCATGAGCTCGGAATCTTTTTTCCCTCTTGAGCACCACTCAGTTCTAAGTTGATTACATATCAAAGAGAGAGTGTACTTATAAAAGCATGATACCACAATCGCCAAATCATCGGCGTAATCATAGACTTTAAAACCATATCGCTACAGCTGTTACAACAGGCTCTCTACTCTCTACTCTGTCTCTGTCTCTCTTTCTCAACCGAATATAAAGTTATCATTTGACGAGATCCACATTTCTTTAAGAACGATGTTAGCCAGGACATCACTGTCAACACTGATGATTACTAAATCCTTTTCGCAGAAATTAGACACCAAAGGCAAGTGGTTTCAAAACGAAGTTGCTACGTGCCATACAGGTCATGCCACATTGGATATTTTTCTTGATCGATTTGATCATCTCATGTGGAGTTGATGTGAACTGCCCACCGATATTATGCGATTGACCCAGTTATATTTATTCTTGTAGGAGTTTCTTAAGCCGCAGGTATATGCCAATAACCCATAAGCAAAAAAGTTCCTCAAGTCCAACATAACCCAACTTGGTTTATACGCCTGACTCATGGGAAATTGTGAATTTCGGACCCGCATGACCTTTGAGAGATGTCGTATTTCACACATAACAGCTTCAATAGGTCGTTCAAACGAATAAAAAATTACGATGATACATACATACGTACATAATTGGCCACTACAGCATTACGCGGCTTTGAGTGATTATCGCAACGGAATCTACGCAATAAAACTGGAGAAATTCACATTTTAACAGCGGGTCTTGCAATTTAGCATTTAAGAACAAATTCTATAAGAAATGGAGAATGTTTTATTTGCCGGGGACCCCTTGTTGATAAGCACTCAGCAAACAGTAGTGATCGCAAGTTAAGTTAGATTAGATTCGAGGACGTGCACCAATACTGATCGTAGAATTCATAAAAAATTTTCACAGTTAACTCTACTTTTTCTAATGTCGTTTAGATACTCAATTTGTCATTGCAACGACTCCACCCATGTGGTTTGTGTCAACCTTATCCATGAGTAGCAGGACCTGCAGTTTAAAGTCGATACCGAGCGACAGATTTTTGGAAATTTTGTTTATTCTCAGAGTTTTTCACATTTCATTTTGTTCTAGATTCAATACTAGACTACGGAGACTTCAAATCTTACAAATTAGCTGTCATTTATTCAGTATATTTTTCCAAGTAAACGTACAAATAACGAAATACTTTAATCAAATTGGGTGAACTTTTTGAGCGATTATGCTCGTTTCACAGATTTTACGATTGCCATGATCATGCTATCGAGATGACTCGAATCCATCAGTCAGGTAAATAATGGATTGTAAGTCGATCAAACACACGATCTGTTGAAAACATTGCTTCTGGCCGTGAAAGTGACCAGCAGAATAATAAGTAGTTGATTTCGCGTCACTCACTACAACTCGACTTTTCGCAGAACACAATTTGGCTAATTTTGATTGTGAATTTTACCTGCACCCCTACAAAAATTAACTGACTCCAGGAATTGAAGCTAAACAATCATAAATGTGTGTTCGCTGGCAACTGGCCCTAATTTTCATCGAGATATTATCTTCGGCTATGAGTCACATTTCTGGATGAATGGGCACGTGAACAAACAAAATAGTCAAATATGAGTGACCTACAGTTTAAATTCGACTCCGAACGACAGATTTTTGAGAAACTTTTCATGGCCATTTTATTTACTCTCAGAGTTTTTGCCAGAAATCTACTGAGAGGAAGTCGCCGGAGAAATATTTTTTATATTTCGTTTTGATGTCTGACCTGGGGTTTGAACCCCGGCCTTACGTCTAATAAGATAACACACTACCTACTAGACTACGGTAACTTCAAACTTTGAACTCACTTCCTGGTGTGAGTTTTGAACTAGTGACGTCATAGGCCATCGCAATAAGACGATGATTACCAAAACCAACGACATGTAGTTTCAATAGGATGACGATATGCCATATTTGATATTCTGATCGAGAGATTCACGTGGATTTGAATTGACCAAGGAGATAGTGTGTTTTCACCACGTTATACTTCTTCTTCTTCTAACGTAATTTAGTATTATCTAGTCATGGTTTAGTGCTTATTAAAGCAATTCCTCGCTTAAATAATAGAATATTTTACATAATGGTGTAAAGCTGTTCAAGTAAAACATAGTGTTTTACTCGTATAAAAGTGATATACAGGCAAATATTTAATCTTGAACCTATTCGAAGTTCCCAGCTAATTTGTTTTCTTATCCCTCTGTGGGACATACGTGGATGGCATGTAAAACGTTTTTAAAGTCGCGGTAATGGCCACAGTACTGGCCATTTTTAAAAGTAATTGAATTTTTTTTTCCATTGAAAAGCAATTTTTTTCTTATACGATTCAATAGAAAACATAAGAACAAGCAAAACATTATTGAAACCATTTTACAAACATTTTCCACACAATTGACAATCACATCTGCTGTACAAACATACAAACATTATTTCTTACGACAACATTTAATGGCATTTCCGTCTTATGTTTAATATTATTTCCTCCATTCATTGAGTACAGCTTATTACGGTAAAAAAATTTATTAGCTTTTGCTTTAATGTCCATTTATGTTCTATGCCTTGGATATGGTTTTCAAAACCCTCCTTCTTATCTTCATAGTGCTGAGGTAATTTTCCTTTTCGATTGTAAAATGCATTTTTAACATAAAAATGCATAAAAATTGAATTGCTTTTGTGGTCACAGTTACATACAATTTTCTTTTAATGTCAGTGTCCCCCTTATTTTTTATGTCTCTGTTGTTGGTCGGGTTAGGTATTTTATTAGGAACCTCTGTGAAGTTGGGGTGATGACCGCAAATGAAATACATGGCGGTTTAAAGTTTTTGTCGCATTGCGGTTGAATATTCTGTTTTTTTTCTTCGTCTGTCTTTCTTTTTTGGAAAATTAAATGTTATTGGTGTTGGTAAATGAAGGAGAGAGAGAAAGAGAGCGAGAGAGCATTACAAAGGCATTTTCTATTACATTTGTTTACAAATCTATTTTTTTTGCTTTCAATTTCCTTTACTTCTTTATTGAAGTGCTAAAAAATAAGACCATAGAAACCATTATTACCTTCGCAAATGGTTACATTTCGAAAATTAAGTCATTAAACAAATTGTTTCTACTCTTCATTATCGTTTAATATGTGTTGTTGTTGTTGTTGTTGTATTAATTGTAATACCCCAGTGTAACGTCTGGTCAAAACAGAATAACAGAATAATAGCACAGCTAAGCCAACAATCATCATTTAAAGTGCGTTAAGTGATGGTTAAATCAAGATAAAACAAAAGAAAATAAAATATTTCCTCCGCCACAACCCCTTTCCTTCTCACAATAATATAAAGAAACAAAAGTATACAAATAAATGGCCATTGTTTTCAATGAAAACAGTTTAGTAGGCTGAATATTTTGCTTTTCATTAAAGCAATACTCGTTGTCATTATGACAAATGACTGAAGTTTCTCTTCCATTTTATTACTTAAGAGGTGTGTAACAGGTTCCAGTAAGACAAATCACCATTAATACATACAAACATACATACATACCATCATTAGATGTGTTTTCTACAATACGTAATGCCATATTCATAGAATGTAAGAAAGTAGGTCCTACAAATTCTATGAAAAAAATTTCCAGATGTCTAGTAACATTGGAGTTGAAAAGAAGTATGGTTGCGTGGTTTATTTGGCGAAGCGTCTTAATTTCGTACATTCAAAACCCATAAGCAAATATTTGTTCATCTGATTTATCTTTATTTTTCTAACGTAAATATTATTTTGTTTCATATTTAAAAACAATTCTAATTCCTCATTTACTTACTTACTTATGTATTTAATTGGTCATTGCAACCCTTTAGTCAGGATTACAATCTAGCTTCCGAAATCATTCATGTTGTGTGTGTTAATTTCCTCCATGAGTGGTGGCACCTACATTAGTCCAGGGTTTTACGTAAGTATCGCCACGATGGCTTAAACCACGGTGCTCTAAGCACAGCTGGAAACAATGCGTCTACTAGCGCCCCACCCACACACAATGATGCAACCACATGATATGCAAAAGCATGCCATTGATTGCATCACCATACGTGAGTATCAATTCGAAGCCATGCATTTGGACATGACTTCCATTTAGGTTAGGGATCGCAGACTATCTAAACTCCTTTGTGAAAGTGGTCAAGAGTGTAACGCCACACTGAGCTTGTGCTTTCCCCGCTATTTGGGTATAAACCACAGACACCACGGTGCCACTAGGGGGCCGCACCATTGTCAGGCAGAGACAAGTCTCTGGGGCTCCCGGGAACCGTGGTACGAAGGGACCTACAGTTTAAAGTCGACTTCGAAAGACAGATTTTTGAGAAATTTTATTTATTTTCAATGTTTCTGCCAAAAGAAGTTGCCGTAGTAGGTAGTGTGTTGGCTTATTAGACGTAAAGCCCGGGTTCGTATCTCAGGTCAGACATCAAAACGAAATATGAAAAAAATATTTTTCGTCGGTGACTTCCTCGCAGCAGATCTGGCAAAAACTCTGAGAGTAAAAAAACCTGCCATAAAAAAGTTTCTCAAAAATCTGTCGTTCGGAGTCGACGTTAAATTGCAGGTCCCGCCACTCTCGTATAAAATTAATGCACACAACATGAGTGGTGTGAGAAGCTAGGCCTTAATCCGGACTGAAGGGTTGTAGGGGCTAATAATGTATGTATGTATGTATGTGCCAAAAAAATGCTGAGAGGAAGTCGCCGAGGAAATATTTTTGCATATTTCCGTTTTGTTTGAGATGTTTGAATCAAAAGTTCGACCAGGGGCTCTCGTCTAAAAAGCCATTGCACTATCAACTAGACTACGTGGACTTCAGGCCTCATACACAGTCTAAACCAAACAACTTCAACTTCAACTACATATGAATGTGTACGACATTCGTAAAAAATATTTCACTTGATGTCGAAAATTTTTTAGAAACCAAAGCTGCCATAAGACATTCAGTAGTCATAACCACAGTTCATCCAAATCTAATGCGAACAGAAAATATTGTCAATTAAGTAAGTCTTTACTTTAGTCAAGTTAAGTTAGGATAAAGCGTGTACAATAGATAATTCGAAAAAATGTTTACTTCAGATCGGAATTCTGCAGCAGAGCGGCTAACAATTGATCTCTCATAGACTTTATTCATTCGCATGGTATAGATGGGTGTTCACACGAGTGAACAAATACACAACCCTAACCCTGACTTCCAATAGGACAACACAAACATCTTTAACAAACAATAACAATAACATCACCAACACATATCAACATTCACAATATATATCATCATACACACTTTCATCAACACCTTCAACATAATTATTTGATCCTTATAAGTTAAGTTGATTATCGATCTCCGATCCGCAGGCAACACTAAACAGAAAAACCGTGTGAACTTACATATATGAAATTAATTAAAGCAATTTGAAAAAAAGAAATAAATTGTAATAACAAAAGGATATAGTGAACAAATATATACAATATTTAAAAGCAAATATTACACATTAAAATACATTGTTATAAATAAAAAACTTCAAACAAATTGTGAACAATTGTGAACAAATTATAAAACAAATACAAATAAATACGTTTATAACGTTTCTGAAAACATATACAAATAAAACAACACTAATATTTATTATTAACATAACACATACTAAAAGGTTTGTGCTTATTTTTTATATACCCTACCCCCTCTTACCCTCAGACTAATCCTCATACTAACCCTACCCCATAACCCGTTCGTTCAATGGGCAAAAAAAAAACGGTTATATTGATGTGAGACAAATCTGAACAGTGATGAATATACACAGAACGAGATTAACGTTAATTCTACTCAGAATCTATTTTTAAAACCTCATAACAAGATACTAGTCCCAAGATATACTACGCCCTAGAATTAAAAATACCTTGCAATGACTTCTGCGGAAACTATAATAACGATAATGAAAAAACAACATCTTTGAAAGACCTGTTGATGCAGTTTTATGCAGAATATGATATCGTTCAAACGTACACCAGCATTGGTCATTACAACTCTTCAGTCAGGATTAAAAACTAGCTTCCATTTTATCTATAAGTGGAGAGACCTACAGTTTGAAGCCAACTCCGAACGACAGATTTGTGGAGAAACTTTGCATGGCAATTTGATTTACTCTTTGAGTTTTTGCTATAAAACTCCTGAGAGTGGCCTCATATCTAATAAGCCAACATCCTAACTACTAGACTATGGCGTTAGTGTCACGACGAAATAAGAAATACACTAAACGAAATAAGTAAACGAGACAAATTGACAACAACAAAATACACACATCGTACGGTATACAAAATTATACAAAGAAATACGTGGGATTTTATGAGGAATAATCAAAACAAAAATCAAAAATCCAACAAAAATGAAATAGATAAATGTAAATAGAGCGAACACCGCCTTTAGAGATGGTGTTCCGAACCCAATGGATGATGACGGCGTGGAGATTCCGCCGCCTAACCATGAAGAGGTCAAAGTCGCGATTATGCGTCTTAAAAAAATAACGATAGCCCCATAAGGGATCGTGTTTTTGCCACAATGTCTGAGCTCAGTATACCTGCGAAGCTGATAACTCTATGCAGAATGACGTTGAGCAATTCCTGCAGCTCCGCCAAGGTACGAATGTAGCTCTCCAAACCTTTTGATACAGTGCGAGGTTTCAGGCAAGGCGATCCCTTATCATGCGACCTCTTCAACTTCGTCATGGAGAGTGTTCTGCGAAAGCCGGAAGTGCATCGCAATGGCACTATTTTTCAAAAAAGTGTCCAGTTGCTTGCGTACTCTGATGACATTGACATCATAGGGAGTACCAAGCGAGATGTTACTGCTGCCTTTAGTGCTATTGAACGGGAGTCTAGTAAGATGGGTCTGGCAGTAAATGAGGGCAAAACAAAGTATATGTTATCGACAAATAGAGATGCGCGGCGTATTGATTCTCAGATTACGGACGATAACTATACTTTTGATATAGTCAAGGTAGGTGGGTACGCCATTACCACCAAAAATGATGTCAGTCTGGAGATCAAGCGCAAGATCACTCTTGCCAACAGATGCTACTCTGGTCTCAATAGGCATTTAAGTAGCAGAGACCTCTCTCGTACGACAAAATTAACACTCTACAAGACACTCATCCTACCCTTGCTTCTTTATGGCGCAGAGGCATGGACCCTATTAAGCACTGATGCAGCAGAATTAAGAGTGTTCGAGAGAAAAGTACTGCGTAAGATCTTCGGTCCGGTACGAGTTGGCGATGATTTCCGCATCCGAACCAACAGTGAGCTGTGTGATGACATAGACGTTGTATAACGTATTTATATCCAGCGGCTACGCTGGCTCGGCCATGTCGTTCGAATGGAGGAGGATGCTCCGGCGAGACGGTTATTTGATGCGGGATCTGCGGAAGTCGGCAAAGAGGATGACCTTGTATCCATTGGAAGGACCAAATCGGGGAAGCGCTGTTATCGATTGGTGTGACCAACTGGCGTAGGCGCGCAAGAAGCAGAGGCGAATGTGTTGTGGCAAGCCGAAATCCGTTAATCGGGTTGTAATGGCCAATTAAGTAAGAAAATAGAGCGAAGAACAATGCTGCCAAACTGTCATGAGGAGTCACGCAGTGTGTAGTCAGTCAGTGAGTAGCTAGTCAGTGAGTAGTCAGTCAGTGATTAGTCAGTGAATAGTTAGTCAGTGAGTAGTCAGTCAGTGAGTAGGTAGACAGCGTCAGTTGTATTAAAAATACTTGCTTCGAACTTTATTTCCATACTTTATTAACTTGTCATTGTCTATAATAATTGACTGCAGAATGGTATCGATTTAGTTCCGTTTAAGCAGTGAATTGTTATTGGAAATTCGAGTATTCCATCTTGTAAATAACAGGCTTCTTTGTACATTGTTTTCTAGCAAAATCCGTGCTTCGAAAATGTTCGAACTTAACTGAACGTCCAATATATGTGGAATTAGGATAGTTTGGCAATTTCTTTTCTTTTTCAATTTTTCTCTTTTCAGTTTGGTTGCTCTGGTTACTTAACGGCTATAGAAAATATTTTTTAATGTTAAGCTTGCCAATATAAAATTGAATTGCGTTAACACACAGCCTTTGTGCATTTGAGCAGCAGTAGAAAAGAGAAAATATAACATTTTTTATTTGAATTGAATTTATTTTCATTATTATTGTTAATGTAGTGATTTGTTGTTACAGCAATAAAAACCAAGAAATAAAAATGACAGTTAAAAAATAGTTCTAAGAATGCTTGTACACTTATTTTTTAATAATTTCTTCATTATTTCGTATTGGCTTTATACGACAGCATACTGTTCCTATGCTGGGGAGGCTCAATAAAAAAAATTTCTTCACAAAACATAAAACCATACTTAATATCGTGATTGTTGGAAGAAAATCGCATTAAAGAAACTTTAAATTACTTGCTACTGTACTATTAACTTGTATTCTCTGGCCGGTGTTCTAGTTTTGGATTTGTTTTGTTCTGTTCTTTTATGATTGCAATCACAATCGTAAAGAGTGACAGACAGGTCACAAGTAAAAACTGTTTTGAAAACTTTTAACTGGAAATTAACTGCCTGCTCAACAGAGAGAGCCACAGCAACTAACGAATGCCAGACGAAAGGAAAGGGGAAAGCTACAAAATGATTTGTATTGCAAAACAACAACAAATACAACAAAAATTAACTATGTTTAAATGCAACAAAAACAAAATTCAAAAGAACACACAAACGAATGCAACACTGCCACATTGCATATATTGTGTACAGAAACAATATTACAAAGTGACAGGCAGGAGTAGCAAGATGAGTATGCTTGTAGAGGGAAAAGCAAACGGGTTAAAACAAATGGACAGAACTGCATATAACAAGAATAACAGCAATAGCAACAACAATAAATTCACATTTCCGTTCTATGTTGAAAGCCAGCCAACTGAACATGTGGTAATAAAATTTAAACATGCAAATGCATGTTTGTTGCCTGGTTGCTTTCACTTTATCATTAACCTTATTATTGTTGTTGCTTTTGAATTTTATTTTATTTTAAAAGGCCCCCTACAAAAAGCAAACCAAAAAAAGCAAAAACATCAATACGACAAAGGTATGTATTGCCTCGGTTGCCTAAATAAAAAGGCAAACGGAATACAAAAAAATTTAAGTTTATTGGCAAATTCTTCCATTTTTTTATGGTCGACATATAAAAGAGGTTTAACAGCAAAACTTAGCATATTTTAAGGAGCAGTTTTTATACTACATATTACATTTCTTTATACACATGGCGTATACTTTATAACGAATGGCATTTGTGTGCAAGAGAATATTACTTATACGTTACGCTGTTTTACTACCTTACCAGTAGCCGCCATTATTATTTTGTACCACCATCAAAAACAATAATCGAAAAGCATTTGTGTGGAAGAAATATATTTTAAAGATTTATCGATTGTTATCGAACTAAAATTCAAAAAATTTTAAGGCCAAATAATTGGTTTTGTTTAATAAAAATGTTTATTTGCAGCAAACCGATTTGCATTGGATTTCTAAACGCTTTTGAGTAGCAGAGAAATGTTGAAATAGTTGTAACATGTTACATCTGAACATCTGAATTTGGTTAAAATTCATAAAGAATTCAATGAACTTTTAATTTTATCATGTCAATGAATTTTTGAAAGAAAAAGGCCTAACTCGTTTTTTATTTCGTTTGATTGGATTTCTCCATGACACAATAATACAAGTATGTAAATCTGTAACGCAGCTGAAGTTGAACGTTTGTATTTCCCAAGTGACAAAAAGGTGATAAAAATTTCGGCGACGGGTCGATAGACATGCTTCTCTGTTTTTGACAAGGAGGAAAAATGTTATACTAATATAACAATACTTCCCAATATAATTATGCATACAAATATTTTGAGTATTCCGATCAGTTCACTTTGCTTTTAGTGAAAAATATTGTTTAAGAGTGAAAAGATTTGACTTTAAAAATTAAATAATACAATAAAAAATATGATAGCGAGCGAAAATTCTGACTCTGATTCTGAGAATGTAGATGGTATCCGAAAAAGGAAAATATTGCAAGAAAGTCCGAATGGACATATAACGTAAATAGAAAAAAAAGAATGAAAGGTCTTTAATATTTTGGCATATCGAATAAATAACGTTCTCTTAAGCCTCTTAGAAAACTAGGAGTAGCATGTTCATTACTATTTTATAAAAAAAGTGCGCTTAGAAATTGTTATCTTTTAAAGAGCACACCCGAAATGAAATCTACTGTTAACAGGTTACGAGCCTTGGCGTATGACCCATCGGGATCAATATATTTCAAAATAGACATAACTGACGATTACAAATTTCTCCCACATAGATCCAAGTCAGCAATTAAAGATGTACCTCCTGATTCACTTTATAAGGAGAAAATACCAATCACGAAAAAGAAATGGGACCACCTACAGGACTTAAAAAGTTTTTACCTGTAGATTGTCATCATTTTTACGATAACTTGTCTTATAAGAACTAATTTTTTACAGTTAACTTTTGACTTAACCCTCTTAATTTCATAAATTACTTGCGTTTATTATTTAAACCTGAATTATTATAATATATTTCATTTTCAACACAGTTTAAAAAAGGCCTAACTTAATTTTTCTTTTCATAAATATCAATGAAAAAAGGGCCTATCTTAGATAACTTCGTTAAAATAAAAATAAAAAATCTTTTAAATGAGAAATAAAATGTGTTGCTATTTTTTATTAAAAATTTTATTAAAATTTTTGTTGTATCTAAAATTTTACGGATTTTATTAAGTTTTTTCCTTCTCCTGTAAAGTAACAAAAATTCGAGTTAGGCATTTTTTATATTAAGCCATCGATATGTATGTATGTATATCGGTTTACTCACTCACTTCACCCTATTTTAGGTCGTAATATAATCCAAAGTTCAGTGACTTAGACAAGGTATTATACATACAGGGTGCTCCAAGAAATGTGCACAAATTATATTGAAAGTTAAACACAAAAGTTTTAAACAATTTGAGTTATTTAAGTTTTTAATCTTAATGCTAATTAGTGTTGCTCTTAATGCAAAAATAGGTTAAGATTAGTATTAAGTTTGTAGATTAAGTTAGTATTAGGAAATTTATTTGTCAACCATGTTGTGGCGTTTCATCAATAACTAAATCAAAAACTACTTGGACTTTTTGTATGAAAATTTACCAGTAGCTTTAGGACATCTGTAATATAGCGAGGATGACGCAATATTCCAACAGGATAATGATCCGAAACATACATCGAAACTAGTTCAAACTTGGTTAAAAAATCAAAAATTTTCATGTGAAGGAGTGGCCTGCACAAAGTCAAGACACCATCGAGAATTTGTGGGCTATCCTTGACCGAAAACTAGGAGGTCTTGAACAACAACCTGGAAGTATTAAGGAGCTCTGGGAAAAAATATATGAAGTGTTGGGTGAAATTGATTTAAAATACTGCGAAAATCTTATGGAGAGTATGTCAAGTCGCATCAAGGAAGCTACTCGCCAAAAAAGGAGATATAGCAGGTTATTAATATAGTTTTTCTAAATTTTTTGAAAAGAGTGTAAAAGTGAGTTTTTTAGTTTTTTTTTTTTTTCAATAAAGTATTTTTTGCAGTATGAAATGTAATGTAATCCTAATTTTTAATGTTTAGTGGAATATAATAAATCTTTAGTTAATTTATGGTAAGCATTTTATTTTGTTATTATTTGTTGTATAAAAGCTACGGTTCCAATCTTCAAAAAAAAGGTTCACTTTTGCACCATAGTGTATGTGTTAATTTTACATGTATTTAAGTGGCGGGATCTACAGTTTAAAGTCGACAACGAACGACAGACTTTTCAGAAACTTTTTCTTGCCGATTTCATTTGCTCTCAGAGTTTTTGCCAGAAATCTGCTTGGAGGAAGTCACCTACGAAATATTTTTTCATACTTTTGCCACGAAAATGAAGACAGTGTAGTACGTTTAACATTAAAAATGATAAACAAGGGCTACACTAACACATATAAATAAACGAAAGCAACAACAAACAACGTAAGCAAACTACACAAACAACAATGCAGTCGCGATAGAATTCTCGAGAAGGCTAAAACAAGAACCTTCTGCTTCAAGAATGTTCATCAAACTGATTTTGTGCACATATAAAATGGCAAGACAAAGCAGACAATCAGGTAGTAAGAATTCAGTCAGTCTTGTGTGAAGACGCGTTGCGTTCGAAGTAAGCAGTCGTGGTGTGAAGAACGTCGTTGAAACGATCTGCGTTGTAAGCAAAGAATAATAGCGAATAAAAAAATTGTTGTTGTATCGTTAAGTTGTACACGGTGGCACACAAAAGTAGTGTGAACAATAAAGAATTTAATTGAAACAAAACACATATTTGTTTGTTTTTAATTTGTTTGCAATCAACGAACTCATATTCTAAACGTTTAAAAAGGTAAAAACGTAACAATTTGTTTCGTTGGATATGTCTGAACTCAGGTCTTATAACTCACCACACTACCTACTAGACTACGATGATTTTTCTAATACTTATCACAGTCGCTGGTGTAAGCGTTTGTAAAGCTGCCGCATCATAAAAATATGTAAAGTGTACTTTTATTGGGACACCCTATAAATTTTATAAAAGAACTCACTTGCTACTACTTTGCAATCATATATCTGTGTCTCTGTTTTACATGCTTTTAATGTTTTCGTAACCAGTTATTTGCAATTTTTGGCTATAAATAATGTGTATTTGCTGTTGTACGTTGCTTGTGTTGTTATTCTATTATGGGTGTTGAAATTTTCACTTTCTTGTTGCTATTGCTGCTGATATTGTCGTGGCATTTGAAATGCTTTATTTTAAGCCTTTATGGTGTAGCAGGACATGCCTTAACAACTGTAGTAATTTATTTTTGAATTTTAGTTTTTGTAATGTTTGTAACGAAATCGTTTAGATTTCACTTCATACAGTTACAGTGCTGGTATGGCTGAAAGCCAGCCATAGAAGTTAAAAATTCTACAAATAAATTCGACTACACAATTACTGGTTGCAATACACGCTCATATATTTTTCAATCGCATGCATTTGGGTTAAATTTTGTGTTCATTTTGTTGTTCTGTACTTCTTCTTTTTTCCCAAATTTTTATGTTTTATTATTAATTTGACTACAAGTTTTAGCATTTGCAACTACAATCTACTATTGTCAGTATATGATAATAACAACCACAAATACTTTACGATGATAGTCGTAAAATAGTTTTTATTTGTTTCTTTTCTTTTCTTTTCAATCATAAACTCAACTATAAAAATTAAGGTTTAAAAATCCGTTTCTTTAATAATATGCTCTTATGTTTATCGAGTTACGATCCTTAAAAAATATATGAAGCGTTTAATGTCATTAAATAAAATTGCTTAACAATAGCTTATGGAACCGATAATAAATTTTCATTTACGACAATGCCATGATATGATCAAATATTTAAAAAAAATCTTTGTGAATCTCTATTACAATATTCTATTTTAGACTGACAATTAAATGTTTAGCCTGTAGTCACAAGCATAGCTGCCAGATAAATAAAGCATCAAATCGTCAAATATTAGAAATAGTCAAAATAGTCAAAATCGTCAAAGACGTTCATTAAAATCGTAAAAAAATCGTCAGAAAAAATAAGGTAATGAATTGAAAGGTTTAAAAAAAATGTTTTTATTGTTTGTTAAACATATATTTTAGTTCAAGAATTAAAAATAAAAACACATTTAGCAAAAAATTTAGCAATTAATTATAAAAATAAACTTCATAAACGAGTGTTTTATATAATATGTTTGTAAAAATATGTATTAAAATTAAATATTTTAATCAAATCGGGTACAATATTAAAATCGAAGTGGTTACAATTGCGAAGTTTTAAATAATCGATTTATACAATATTGCTTCTAAAGTATTTAGTTTAAGTTTTAAGAAATTAAGTTTTAAGACATCAGCTGAAGAATGTGATAACACTAATATTTCTTTATAAATTTAGTAAAGGAAAAACTTTGTTTAAGGTTTAAACAATCTATCACAGTGTTGTTATTGACACATAAGCGCGGCAGTAATATTACACCACCTAAATCTATATATTTTCGTGTTCTAAAAACGAATGTACGTTCCGTTGACGTTTGGCTAACCGGGGCAAAACACTAATTCTACCTTTGAACTTGAACATGTTGCATTAATAGTTCAAAAGCGCAAGACATAAAATATGTAATAATAAAAATGTACTGAAAGCCCTGCGGGGGGTACAGCGGTATTTTGGAAATGAAAAAGTACTGAAAAAAGTCCTGAATTGTTGAACAATGTTCCAAAGAAACATTTTATTAATACTGCTTTTTTTCTGGTTTTCTGAAAAAAATTAAAAGATTTACAGTGAGCATCTCACCACCCAACAAGCAATGCGCCGCTTTTTAAAATGGCATTGAGCCCAGCCTGGTAAACAGTGGTCAGTTAATGAACTTTAATATCAAGACCCACAGCCCATCATGTCACGCATTATTGCTCTATCGTTAGAGATCCAAAGTCCCCATTAGAAAATACCGGATCTTTAAACCCAACACCTTGTTGGAATTCTAAAATCAAACGTTCTTTTTTGAAAGTTATAAGTATAATCAACCCGTATACACAACTCCCAACTGTAATAAAAAAAAACAAAACATATTTGCTCATACAATCTTCGGCCAAATTATTAGACACCCTTTAAAAATATTTGAAAAATATTTATTCCTAGATCATGTATATAGCTAATTATAGACCAAAAAACTATGACATCGGGTATGGAAAATTTAAATTTTCTATTTATGTGTGACAAATGACGTCAATGCCAATGAGTTTCTACTGTAGCAATAGTATTGACTGACAATTCAACTGTTAAACCGTATTTTGCACAAAAATGTTAAAAGTTTTCTCTGAGATTCAGTCTCGTAAGACTCTTGTGTATTAGTTTATTTCCACATACCGAATCTTGTTTAAGATGACTGATAAGATCATCACTTATGTATGAAGGCCAATAGTCCGATGGACACAGTCAGGATGAGATTTTTCTTCATAAAAATGATGAAGTTTTTACAATATTTTAAAAGCATTGTCTTCATTGATATCCTATATACTTGTATATACCTTGATTGTTTTTATTTTGATTTTATAGCAAAATTGATATTGAATGTAACATTTGTATGAAATTGTAACAATTCAATGAACTTTTGAAATCAACATCCTTATCATAATACTGGCTGTACCCAGCGCGTGTTGCTGCGCCACCAACTAAAATAAATTTGAAGGAAAAATATTACACAAATGTCCAATTAATTCTGAATCATTTTATTGATTTTGTTTTCCGTTGTCCTGATGATTCAGATGAACGGGCCTGAGTAGTACGCATTCGATCAGTTTCTAAACTCTCTTCTTGTTATTCAAGTGGTTTAAGCGAACGGGCCTCAACGGCATATATTCAAAGATTTTTCAGTCTCAATTGTCGTTGCTCGTCTGATTCTGAGGCTCGTAGGGCTCTTTTCTTCCGTGCTTGAGGTGTAGGTCAACCAATTGCTTGTCATTCATTTTGAATAATTTTCAGTGTCGCCATCCATCGGAAATTAATCGCACCATCCTTCTTCGACTCATGCGGAACAATTTTGTTAAAGAATGCACAGTTTACGATTTAATTCATTTTAAGTAATTAACAGTGACGCCACCTATCGGATATTGGTCATACTAACTTAGAAACCTTCGTCGGCTCATGCGCAACAACTTTGCTAAAGATCATATCATGGTCAAATGCATAGTTTACGATTCTACGAGGTACATACAAACCAACATTCATTCTTATACATATATACTATGGGGGGGGGGCACTATAATCAATCCACCCATTTTGTTCATATATACGTTAAAGTCGTCCATACAAAATTTGAGGACTCTAGCTGTTGCAGTTTATGAGATATGCGACATTAAATACTTATTGGGCGTGGCACCTCGCCTACTTGAAATTTTAAAATAAAAAGTAGCCTATAACTCCTTCCAGACTTACAGGAAGATAATGTGAAAATTTCAAGAAAATCGGTCCAGCCGTTTAACCGTCTATAGACTTAAAACAAACAAACAAAGCCACAAACAAATAAACACACATTCATTTTTATATATAAGATTGCTTGGCTAACTTAAGACGATTAGCGTGTAGTAATAAAGAAAATAAAAATTGCGGTGCGCCTAATAGTTTGGTCAGGAACTGTTTGTTCCGCAATATTATTGAATTTTATTTTCAATCGTAATAAAGTCTGTTAGACGTTAAGTTTTGTAGTCATGTGTAAACGCCTACTTTTATTTGAAAAAAAAAACCGATATTTGAAAAAAGTAAGATGTGTGAAATTAGCTCCAAAAGTTATATTCATTTTTCACGGTGAATGTTATGTTAACAAAGACTGTTAAGTTAACATAATTGAAAATCTTGGAAAAGTGAAGAAAGAATAACGATTACAAATCACAAAACCACCAACGTAATAAACACAAAGGACATAACAAAAGCTGAATAAGCCCAAGCAATTCAGTTGTATGCCATTTGAACACCATACGAATTTTGATTCAAGTAGAAAGAAAATAATCCTTTTAAACCCAGGAAACTTACAGCCTTATTTACAGAATAACGCAGTGCGACAGCCAAAATGCACCCAGCTAATCACAAAGTGTAGATTATGAGTTGTGTTGAGTAGAACTCAACAATATTTTTCTTAGATCCATCAAAATTTTTGAAAATTTTTGAACTGAAAGATCATTTGATAAGATGGCAAATATAAAAAATGTAACACGACTGTTATACTACTTAAATAATAACTACGGTAATTTTTGTGAGATTTGATCAAACGAAGAGTCAAACTCTTCACAAGATAACGCACTTTCCAAATGTTATCACTTATTTCATATTATTTAATTAAAGTTTGCTACTACGAACGGACAGACTTAAAAAAAAATCAAAAAAATTCGCATTTGTCAAGTTTACCGCATCAAACCTCATAGCATATTAAGTCAAATAATATATATGCACATTGCTTTAAAGGCCCATTTCTCTCCTTTCTAATAGGGTTTAAATTTTGGATATCGGTTCAAAAATGTTGGTGTAATCAATAAATTTGTATGTAAAGTGCAAAAAAACATTTTTTGTCAAATAAAACAAGTTTGGAGGGTTCAAGAAATATGAAAAAAAAATATTTTTGTTTTCTACTCAACAAAACTCACAACTTATACTATTTCATTAGCTGGGTGTATTTCATTTCATTTTTAATAGGCTTAACATCGATGACGTTGCATCAAACTTTTTAACGCATAAATTATTGATCGGAAACCTTTGTGTGAAATGAAAGATTTTTCGTTATTGTGGTGAAAAAATCAGGTTAAAATTGACCGATAGAATTGGTTATGTATTGGCTCGAGGTTATTCGACTATGCCTGCGACTTAATAAAACTCCACAAGAAACAGTTTACCGCGGTCAAAGCACTAACATCGCGTGCTGATCGTCCAAAGTGTAGAAATTTTTCGTAATTGTTGTGAATAAATTAGACTGAAATTGACCGATGCCATGGTTTATGTTAGGTTTGAGTAGCGCTAAGGTTCATGGCTTATTGCATATGCCTGTGATTACAGAAACTCCTTAAGAAAAACTTCAACGAACAAAAAACGCACGATTTCGATGACCTCTACGTCAGAGGGTTATATCTTTAAATCGCTCAACAAGAATAATATTCAATATGACATTAGCTGTGTAGCACGTAGCACCTTGGTGTTTAAAGCACATGACGTTGGTGTCCAGATCATTCAGTTCAAGCCAAAATAAGTTGGTTATCCTATACTTTTGGCGTTAAAGATGGCTTGTTTAACGTAGTTCCAGAAAAATATACCCCCGAAGTCGTTGCCAGCCTAAAGTCTAAACCAAACAGTAACTATTTCGGGAATCTCGTAAACCTTTGTTTGTGTATCCATTCAACCAGACGATACTACCTCATCACTGACGATAATTTTTCAATAAATGTTATACTATGTTCAGATATACACTTTTATTGAGTCAATATTCGGCTTATTGAGTACAATATTTTAAGTGTTCAGACATAATAACATACGCAGTTCAGCAGCTTATTCAATATTCATTTAACAGCTGGTAAACAAAACAGCTGGTTGTTTCAACAACCTTGTTTTTTAAGTGTTTGGATAACTGTAATATGCGCACTAAACGTATTTATGACAGTGCTGTATTTTAAATTTACTCAATATTATAACAATTTGCGTATTTATTGCACAATAATTAATTGAAACTTTATATGAAATATTGAGCTCAATAATGGCGTTTATTGCGATTTACGCAATAAAGGTGCGTATCTGAATACCGTATTAGAGCCAGTTTACCACAAATTTCTCAGATGGAATACAATTCTCACTTGATATACAGCAATTCTCACTTGATATATAGCAAGTAAGGCTCTTATCGATTTAAAATAAAGCGATTGTCATGGGGTATCAAACCCTATCGATTCATTACAGCCCTGAAGCAATGTCCCATGAATTGAACACATTCTTTTGTGATGGGTTGAGTGAACAGTATTAGGTATTTCAATGTTTAAAAAATATAAGAATACAGTGTGCTCATGTCTAATATTAGGACACACATAGCTAGCTAGACCTCATTAAACACAATTAAATATGGCGGTTAAATTAACTGAAAAATTTAGAGGCAAGTAACAAAAAAAAATGTATATTAAAAAAGACACACACACACACATTAAATAAACTAAATTATTACCTACAAATATTTTTTGTGCGTTATAATGTGTATACAGTATTCCACAGCAGATATGTAATTGTGTTATCGATGTCTGTTACTATAAAAGTATATGCATTTTGGAAAAAACGAATAACAACAATAACAATAATGTGAAATACATGAAACTCTACAACATTGTATTTTATTTGTTCTCTGTTTATTACCCACTTTCCGTTTAGTGTCCCACTTTTGTCATTTTAAACCCTCATTTAACCCCCCGTTTTTCTGGTTATTGTTGTTGTTGTTGTTGTTGCCGTTCCCGTTGAGTTTTCAAAAAACCATAAATAATTATTTACATGCATATGAAAAATGGTTTGAAAATGAATATAAATTTTCCAAAAATGAAAATTGATATCAATGAGGTTGTAGACATGGAAAATGCTTATGAAAGTGTAGCTAAGTATGTAGCCGTACTCGTACATTCAAATTTGGGACATAAAAAGGAAAAAAAAGAAAGGAAAGAATTGAATGGTAAAGTTGGAATAACGACGGGGAAAAAATACAAAAAAATAATCAATAATTTCGTTGTAAATACGAAACAATATGTTGATGATAATCAAATAAACCACAGGGTATTCTATCAGGAGAACACGATATTTTATTTTACCATAAGAAATCACTTATAGTAAATCTCATGTAAACCTCAACTGACTCAAACTATTATCCAAATAAAACCAAAACATCTAAAAAATTCAGTTCAAACAATTGTTCGTCCGTACAGATTACATAAAGACATAACGATTTGTTGGAATTTGTATTGTTTTCGCAAAATGGAAAAATGCTATGTTAGTCGATTTGACGGAGCATACAATTTAATATCTAAGTGAGTGCATATACCAAAAATCACAAAAATATTTGTATTGACGGCAAGAAGTTGATTTTTAAACTGCATAATGATGACCAAGATCATCAGTTAAACATGAGACTAAAATCTAACACAAGAGTATGCCTTCGTTTTAAATTTCCCCAGCAAGAGTTCGAGTAAAAATAAAAGATAAAATTTTTGCTTCTTTGGAAAGGAAAATGGCTTCAAGAAAAAGGGAATAAATTCTTTGAAAAAATAAAAAACATTCAAAATTTTGAAAACGTTTTATTAAGGAGTTGGTACTACTTCTTAAGGGTCTTTTTACGACTTTTCATTTACATGCTAAACAGGACATTTGACGGTTTAAAAATATTTTTTTTTTCAATTATTGTGAAGTCCTTTGGCATGGCGTCGAAATCAATTTCTTATAAAATGTGTTACTAACAAACGCCTGACTAGTATATTGTTGGGAAAATGGAAATGGTGTTACAGCATTTAACATTAAAATATAAACAAAAGCTTCAAAAACAAAAACAATGGACTTGTTTACATGATCAACGAATAAATAAAAATAAGGCAGCAACATCCTTAAAAAAAGGGATAAACAAGTAAACAAACAGGCAACAACAACATTGCAAGGACAAACGTAAACAAAATACACAAACCGCAATAACGTAAACAACATGTTTACATTTATAGAGATTTCGCGAAGGCGAAGTCATTCTCCTTCAGGAACATTCATCAGACTGTTTACCCTGCGATATAAAAGGCAAGACAATGTAAGCAACGGAGTCAGTAAAAATTCAGTCAGTCTAGTGTGAAGATACGTTGCGTGTGAAGAGAATAATCGTGGTTTGAAGATCTCCTCTAAAGATCTGTCGAACAATTGTTAGTTTTTACGCAGAAGAGTGTAAGGAAGAATAGCAAACAAAGCAAATTGTTGTTGTTTGCATCAAGTTGTGAACAGTGACAAAAACTGAGCACAAATTTATTTTTTTTATTTGCAATCTACGAACTCATATTTTAAACGTTTAAAAAGTTTAAAAATTAATATAAAGACGGCATATTGATTGTTTTCGCCTATTATTGACGGATCAAAAACATTCTAGTTCAGACTAAATTTACTCATCTTATCAACATTGTTCTAAAATATCACAGAAATCGGTCAACTACATACATACATACATAATTGGTCATTACAACCCTTCAGGCAGGATTACGACCAGCTTCTCATGCCACTTATATTGTGTGTGTTAATTTTATGCATGAGTAGCAGAATCTACAGTTTAAAGTCGACTCCGAACGACAGATTTTTCTGAGGGACTTTTTAATGGCAATTTAATTGACTCTCGGAATTTTTGCCAGAAATCTTTTGAGAGAAAGTCGCCAAAAAAAATATATTTCATATTTCGTTTGAGATGTCTGACCTGGTGTTCGGACCCTGGACTCACGTCTAATAAGTCAACACACTACTTACTAGACTACGGCATTCAGTTAAAGACCTTAAAAGCAATCGTGGAATATGGAAGAGGTTTAGTTTAGTGGTGTAAGATGCACTGGGCACTTCGAGTATCTCAAGTCTTATGTTTGTGCAGCTGATACTTTTCTTAACAATTTTTCGGAGTGGTTCATATAACTTTCAAAGTTTTTTAAAGATTTTTTACGCAAGTCTGCAAATAAATCCTAAAAAAGTGAAAGAGAAGTGTTGGATCAAAATGAAGAGATTGAATTTTCTGATCTTAAAGCTTCTGCTACTGAAGATTCTGAAGAAAAAGAAAAGAGAAACCCGACTTCTAAACAAAAAATGTGGCAAGTGCAAGTATATTGTCCAAAATTACACTAATTGGAAAGCAAACCGGTTGCCGTTAGTAGATTGGATCCAAATTAGTGGTAAATGTTTCTTGAAATACTGTAGAATTAAGATTATTATTATTTTTGTATTCAGTCTCGTAGGTAGATTCGGGGTACCTTCTTCCTAGTTTTGTCACACTTATCTATCAGTGGATAATTTATTTCATGGATTTTACAAAAAGATAATATTTCGATCGATTAGGTACATATGTCTAAAACTACATGCTTATTAGTCTGCGCACATAATTATTCACTTAAATGATGTGCTAATACAGAGTGCCCACAGGAGTGATAACATAGATGCTCTTATTGTACAGGCCAACAAAATTTAGAAAAATGAATAACCCCGGAACCTGACCACATATCGTTTTTGAAACGTTGTATCCGTATCCTATGTTTTCTGAGATATCTTTATCCAAAACTGCAAAAAACATAGTTTTGGACTTTATACGATGTGATATTACGTCGTGTATAAGCTTTTCCTCAAATCTCGTTACTGCATCTTAGAATACAATTCTGGAGATGGACTCGGAGTCAGTGCACCAAAAACCTTTAAAAAATTATAGTTTTTAACCCAGAAAAAAAATCTTCTCTATCTGTATTATTAATCTCTTCAAAAAATGGCCTGAACATTTTTTTATGTAGGTAATTAGGTTGGAGTAGTAGCTTTGATTATCAAAGCTCACTTGAGCACACATAGCTGCCCGTAGTGACCCCACAGATAAGCGCAGTCCCCGAATTCCATTAAACTAATGGAAGAAGTTTGTCAGCAATGTTAGATGTTGCACAAGCCCATAATGTTACCAATGGGCACATTTTTCACCACACGGACTTTGGCAAAAAGTTTTATAAAATAATATAACAATGATTGGAACCATTTGGCTCCGACGAGCTCTCAACTGAGAACATCGCTGATGCAAGTGACAGTATGTTGGCAAATCTAAAAAACCGAAGACTTTTAAATCTGCGAATAGCACGCATGCTAGATGTCAAAGTCAAAGTGTTACCAATTTGGAAGAAAGAAGGTTTGCATAATGCTGCATGTACATTAAATGCATGATGTACTGCAAGTATATATCAAAAGTAATGCGTTCAAGGAAATGTTTTCAGTAAAATTTTACGCGTATTTTAATTCTTTTGGGTCTTTGATTTTCGATTCAATATTTTCATATCTTTTTGTGGTTATGAAATATTCAAAATACATACTGATAGCTTCCGCAGCAACAACGAAAGAAACATAGCAAATGGGTTAATTCACGTGTCTTCTCGTCCATTTATTATCATATATTCCGTATATTACCCCGTCACTGTATTTTATTTGAAGTTCCCAACTTTTTTAATTTTTAAATTGCGTGTATAATGAATAATCTATAGGACAACCAGACAACATATCGTACACACCCGACATTGGCATGTGCTGCTCTATTTGTTCCCTTATTTTTACAATGACCCATAAACGGACTGTAACGGCCACTAGAAAAAGAGTTCAACAACAGCCACAAGAACAAGTTCAAAGCACATGCAAATGAAATTTCAAATAGAAATGGACTCCGAATCCAACTTATGAAAATAAAAACACCTGCTTTAAAAGGTTAATCATGCATACATACAAATATACCTACAATAGGTAGACAAAAACACATGCCGTACGTGTTGGTCTATTTAACTTGTGATAGTCCTTTCATTTTTGGTGATACGTACGCTTGTATATTGGAATTCTTTGTTTTTTTCTTTATTTGTTTGTTTATAACTACACACTACTATTGGGGAGAACAATGTTAGTGGTATGGGCCTGAATTTGACAGGACAGTGGAGCTGGAAATTAAATGCTAACTTAATAGGCACTGAAATTAAATTTGTTAAGTTTCCCTTAAAACAAGCGGCAAATGGAAAAGAATACTCAAAACAAAATTGGTAAAGTTTTGCTGCTTTTTATACGCCTGCTTATTCCCTTTTAAAAGCTTGCACGTACAAAGCGTACAAACGAAAATATCGAAGCTGTGGCTGACATCAACTCCTTATCGTTCTAAAGACTTAAATATTTCACCCATCACTTTACGTTAAATTTTGCGAAAAGATCTCGTTATGACCCCTTACAATGTTCAATTGCTTCAAGAGTTGAAGCCGCTTAACCACCCGCTTCATTTTCGCTTCGCTAGATGGGCCAATGAGAAACTGGACGATGATGTCGACTGCGCCAAAAAAAATCATCTTTTCGGATGAAGCTCAATTTCATCTTGGTGGGAACATTAATAAGCAAAATTGCCGTAGTTGAAGCTTAGAAAACCACACATAGTCCTACAGAAACCAATGCATCAATTACGAGTGACTGATTGGTGCGGCTTGTGAAGCGGAGGCATCATTGGCCCATATTTCTTTAAAAATGAGGACGGCGCAACCATTACGGTCAATGGAGACACCTATCGCACCATGATAACCGATTTTTTGTATCCGCTCTTCGTGATATTCATGTAAACGATATTTGATTTCAACAGAATAATACAGCATCCGAAATACGACCCCACGCACACGAAAAAGTGCACGAAAGTTGGTCCGATCGAATAAGATACTGTGAGGCAAGCCTCGACAGCCGTATTAATGAAATAATATTCCATTTCTAACCGAAACAATTGTACTTCACAACAAAAACATAAATTTGGGAAAATTTCTTATTGCATTTTTAAATTTGAACTTTTAAATGGCCCACCCTTTATATTAGAACGACACTATAATTTTTTTACGAAATCTTAAAAATGCTTAAATAGTAGGTTGATTTAGAAAAAAAAACACACTTAGATACTGCAATCAAAGTAAAAACGGGGATCAGGCATTACCTAAAAGAAAACAACCCCAGTCTAAAACAAATCTTGCTATTGCAGCAAGGATGCCAGAAAATGTGTGGTCAAGAACCTCAGCTTTTCTGTAACAAGAGCAGAGCACACCCAGATCTTTGAAAAAATTATTTGATGGAATGCTCTTTTCTTTTGGCATGCCTATCAAAAGGAAAGTGGCGCATAAGAATAGCTATTCCCATGCAAATTAAGAATGAAAGTGAGTCGATCATATTCTTACCTATTTTAGACAATAAATCTTAAAACAAATTATCAACAAGACAAATATGGTGTAAAGAATAAGATCAGAGCTCTTTCTTTTTTGAAGTCTACAATATATGGTTCTCAGACCATTTTGCAACGTTTCGAAATCAAGTTCTCGATGAAGATCCTAATTTTTAAAAGATTTTTACTCTTTGTTTTATAAGCAATGTATTAGCTCTCGAAGACATTGGAAGTTGATATGCTTACTAATTCTGAAGCTATTCAAAAAAGGTAGAGTATTTGCATATTAGACATGAAGTTCAAACCCTAGCTCAGACATCTACAACAAAACGAAATATGAGCAAATATTTCTTAGGCGACTTCCTCTCAGTAGATTTCTGGCAAAAGCTCAGAGAGTGACTAAAAATGGCATGAAAAGTTTCTGGAACATCTGCCGTTAGGAGTCGACTTTAAACTATAAGTCCCGCCACTCATGTATAAAATTAACACACACAACATAAGTGATGTAAGAAGCTAGATTTATGTATGTATTGTTACGAAAGTGGAAATGGTGTTCTGCTTTTACATCGTTTAACATTAAAATTAGAAACAAAAGCTACAAAAACAAAAACAATGAACTTGTTTACATGATAAACAAGTAAACAAAGATATAGCAACAAAAGCCAGTATAAAAAGGGGATAAACAAGTAAACAAAAATGCAACAACAAACACTGCAAGAATAAATGTAAACAAAAATACGCAAACAACAATAATGAAACGAAGGCGATGCCACGAACATTCGACTTCAAGACCATTCATCAGACTATTTTCGTTGCCATATAAAAGTAAGTTAAAATTCAGTCAGTCTTCTGTGAAAACGCGCGGTGTTTGAAGAGAATAATCGTGGTTTGAAGATCTCCGTCATAAAGATCTGTCGAACAATTGTTATTGTTTACGCAGAAGAGTGTAAAGCAATTGTTGTTGTTTACATCAAGTTGTGAAATGTGGCACACAGAATTGTGCGAACAATAAAGAATATTAATCCAAACTAAACACAAATTTATTTTTATTTTATTTGCAATCTACGAACTCATATCTTAAACTTTTTTAAATGGTATAAACGTAACAGTATGCACGTCACTTTAACATCTAACTACGGAGATATATTGTTTATCATAATGCGCAAAAATGATTATTTTGGATTAACATTAGCATTGCATGGTGCAAGGGTAAAGCTAAGATAATAGAGAATGGAACAAAGGTAAAGCTAAAGGTCGGAATATTAAGGCAGCTAGAGTTTTTCAAAGATCATTTGTGCACAGGCAATCAGAATGTTTGTATTCGATTTACTGCAGTGAGTCCAATCAAGGTTAGTACGTACAGGCACTTGACTAAGAAGTTATGATGATAAAAAGGATTGTTACAAGGAAACATCTAGGTTATGTTAGGTCGGAGTGGTAGCTCTGATATCAAAAAGCTCACTTGAGCAGGCATAGCGGCGCGTTGTGATGCCACGAGTGAACGCAGTATGTGTACTGACCAAGTTCCACCAAAATCAGGGAAGAGAAGGAAGTTGGTCAGCGCAGGGGCTGCACAAGGAAAGATTTAATGTAACCTACAATTTTCCTAATTCAGCACTTTCTAACCACTGTCATCAAAATGTTTTTAGAATTATTTACTACATACAGACTATTCGATTTTCATCTACCGTACCATACATAAAACTAAAAATCATTTATGACGTACACAAAGGACATGGCTATGCATGCATAAAATTGATTATTTGTCATTCAGTCAAACAAACACCCCCACCGCTAATAAAAAAGTTTTACCATTCGTTGCCTTTGATTTAAATTATTTACGATTTAATAACAACCTCTGCCATTAGAAATTTTTTTAGTTCTTCTTCTTTATTCTTCTATTTTCAAATTTTTATTATCCTTTTTCTTCTCTTTTAATATTTGGGGAGGTTATGCTAAAAATAGTGACAACTCAAAGAGAACGCCATAAGAAATGTCACAATAAAAGATGTGTAAAACCATATAACGTCACTAAAACGAAAAAACAAAGTAAAATCAGATACGGTTAATAGAAGAATCAATGAAGCAAATAAATCGTCAACATCGAAATAATTTATAACAATAAGACATGAGACTGTTTATTTTATGTTTGTGGAGACACACATGTATCATCGGAAACATCCTTTGGTGCTGTATTAATGATTTGGTTGGATAAACCCAATATTACATTAAAAGGGGGTCGAGATCAAAGTGCTACTAATTTATTAAATAAAAATAACATAAATGGATAAGGAAGTTATTTCCTGTGGCGTTTTTTTGATGCCCTACCATAAACGAAATTCAATTGACATTGTAAATGGCAAGACCTTTATCCACCTTCCAGCACCGATTGCATTAAAATAATTTTTTAAATTAAATGCAAATCAAAAAAAAGGAGAGGAAACGATTTATTTTCATTGAAAATATTTGTTCAGTCATCATGGCATTAAGAAGTGGTATTCAGAAGAAGTTTTAAAAATTATTATTTGGCTCAGATTGTTATTCTATCGTTATAAATCTTTACAAAGGTCTTTTTAGTTTTCGAAACAAAAAAGAACAGCAGGGAATAAAATGAATTGGGGTTTGAGTGTTGTTTTTTTCTCATATTGGGTAACTCTCAAGTGACTAATCCAATCGGATCTGTGTTTCAATCATAAGTACTGCATGGTTTTTGATGAAATAAAATCATTTAGAAACAAAAAATAATCTGGTGGGGTCAAGTCAAACGATATTGGCGGTTCTAAACGCAATTACGCAATAAATTCGTCTCTCTATGGATACAACGTGTCGTATGGTAAAAGTCAGTAAATATCGCACGGTATCTTTTTCTATAGAAATGGAAGAATATTATACTCCTGGGTGATATTAATTAACATGATGGGCTCAATCCAAGTGCAACCCAGGAATTATGCACTGGATGTATAGCACGATGATCAATACCTCCCTATGTGGCAATAGTCTGCAGATAGAAAAAACAGCTTAAATGCAGAGCCTACCGTGTGTTGGCATAACAGGTGCAATAAGAACCTGTGCTATAACGATCCTGAAACTCCATTGAATTTAAATCCTAGACTTTAGAGACTATGATTAGGATGAAATTTCTTAAGGGATTTCGAATCTATGTCATATCCCTCCTTGCCTCTATTCTAGATAGAACCAGTAGACTATGGTTTTGGGAACCGCAACAAGACTATTTGTGGTATACAGATGGGTAAAAATCTATGCCAACGAAAGACGTGCTCAATTTCACTTGGAAAAACGGTACAAATTGTAGGGCTGCCTGGTTAAGGTATGAGGCTGTTAGAGAAAGCCTAATCAGCTAGGTAGGAACAAGAAAGGGTCCAAGGTCATGGGAGCAAATGAGCTTAGCAGAGGGCGAGCTTCAACGCCTATATGGGTCCACAACCATTTTGTGGAGTGGAGGGCGATATTTGGAAAGCTATGTTGAACCAAAGGGAAGATAAAGATAAGCATAGACTCTTCATCAGACAATCCAGGATTAATCTGAGATTGGTAACATGTGTTTGGGCAAGGTCCTGTAGGCTCAGAATATACTTAATCACAATGGGGCTTGTCTCGAGCCGAACATGTTTAAATTGTGACGAAAGGAATGAATCCTCGGAACATATTCTTGAAACATATGTAATCATATCTAATTGGTAAACCTCACTGAGTTTTTTTTTTTTGGCATTGTCACTTGCCACGATACACTTAAATACCAAACAGCAAAAATCCTTAATAGAGCATAAAATACATACGTGCTATAACTTCTTGATTGGGAACTAATTTAATCAGAATCGAATTAAGATTGTATAATATAATCGGCATTATAGGAGATATGATTGGAAATGAAATTAACGTAGACGAAATAATGAAAAACAGAATGAAAACTTTTTTTTTCTCTTTTAAAATAAGAAATCTATGATTTATTGCTGAATTCCAGCGAAAATTTTTTAAGAAATTTCAATGTCTTAAAGGTCTTTAGTGAGGTAGAACAAATCTAACTGCACATAGTGTAATAAAAACAAAAATTGTTAAGGACCTCTTCATCAATACCGTAAAGCTGAGACATAAAAAATAAAGCTTTTGCTTTCGAATCAAAATCAATTAATTTTTATATTCTCTTTCTCTCTTAAGAGTTAAAGTGATTCAATGCACGATAGAAATATGATATCACCTTAAGGGTTGAGGCCAACTGTTTTCAACCAATAAATCATTACGTATAGAAACGAGTGCAGCCTGGCACAGCTGTCATAATATTGTTATTCGTTCTTATTTTCCATATTCAAAGAATTGATTTGATTCATTGCTTGTGTTTTGATTTCATTGCCTTCAATGTCTGTTTCGATTGTCTGTCATTAAGTGTTGTTACAGACAAACGGAATACACAAACGAAAAATAATTTTTACTCTCTTTGCCGGTCTATTTTTATTTTAATTTATTCCTTTTGCTACTTCTTCTTCTTCGTCTTGTTTTCCTTTAGTGCTTGTAGTTCTATTTGTAATACAGACTATGTTGGCTGCGGTAATTGTTATTGTTGTTGTTATTATTACAATAATTATTATTGTAATTAGTTTGTTGTTGTTATTCTTGTAGTTGTTCTTGCTTTTGTAATATTATTGACACTTGTCACACTATATTGATTAAATAGTTTCTCCTTCTATTTTAATACCCTACACCGGCAATGTTGGTGGATGTTGATTTAAATAAAACTTCAATTCGATTAAACGCCTTCCAATCATTTGCGGATTGACATTATTTTCGTCAAAACCATCATTTTGAAATTTTTCATCTTTTTGACTAAGAACAAACTTGACTGCTTATGGTTGGAATACTTCCCACATAAATAAGTTTAAACAAATTTCAATTTGGTTGCGCTGTTTTAAAGAAGGAAAGTCGCCTCAAGCCTTATACAATGTTTAGATATGCACTTTTATTGAGTCAATATTCGGTTAATTGAGTAAAATATCTTAAGTGTTCAGGCATAATAATATACGCGGTTCAGCTGCTTATTCAATATTCATTTGACAGCTGGTAAAGAAAACAGCTGGTTGTTTCAAAAACATTGTTTTTAATTTGTTTTTTTGTTTTGTTGTTTTTTATGTTTGTCGTTATTGATATTTGACAGGTCAAATAGTATATATATGTCAAATATATGTTCGGTTAAGTGTAATATGCTCACTAAACACACTTATGACAGTGCTGCATTTTAAGTTTTACTCAATATTATAACAATTTACTTATTTATTGCGAAATTATGAATTGAAACTTTATATGAATAAGTTCCTCAAAATTTTGTGGTTCGGAATCGACTTTAAATTGTAGGTCCCGCCACTCATGTATAAAATTAACACACACAACATAAGTGGTGTGAGAAACTAGATCGTAATCCTGACTGACGGGTTGTAATGACCAATTATGTATGTTTATATGAAATATTAAGCTCAATAATGGCGTTTATTGCGATTTGCGCAATAAAGGCGCATATCTGAACACCGTATTATACTACAAACAATATCAAACATTTCAACAATTCAGTTAATTTTTGGACAGGCATATGCAGCGATTAGATTAGGCTTGTGTGATAGCCACTGAAAGTGTACCAGCGTATAAGCAGATCAAATATTATCCAAAGTCACATTCACTAATAAAAACGAAATACTGGAATAAAATGTTTGCATGATCATCAGTTCTAAGACAACCACAGAAACCTGATATCTCACACTACCAATAAGATTCAGACTGAAAGGGTTTGCTGAAGTAATTTTGAACCGAAGAATTTCTTAACAATTGCAAGTTTCATAGATTATGCTTGCCAAACAATATTTTTTTCTTTTCTCTAAGTGGCCACATACAAATTCTACAAATAACTTGAGTGTCCCCCGTGTTAAACCAGACCTACTCTACGATCATTTTCAAGTTAAAGTGTCATCACATTAATTTTCGATTTGCTGGTTCTTTTTCGATAAAGATTTCTGCCGGTAAAGCAGAATAGGATTCAAGAATCCTATATAGTTCAGAGAACCGTACGCGGTGAGGGAAGACGCAACCGCCCGTAACCGTATTTGCTTTCGAGCTTCCCCTGAAGGCACTATAATGACCACAATTCCTGATAGCAGGGTCTACCATCTGTGCATTTAATAAGGCAGACATAGATGTATAGAGGCCATTCCAATATAAATGATCGTTAACAAGTGATATACATACATATAAGTACATTCTGGAATCTTTTGTAAACAGCCTTTCCCCCACTCTAAATCTTGCTATGGATTTATCAGAAGTTCTCCTAAACTCTATATTGAAGCATTAACTGTAAATGTCCCAAACAATAGCGCGAGTCTTATGTGTTTTTGCTCGAAAATTCAAAGAGGATACCAATAAGTACGCCTCTATCCCCTAACTTGTGAGCGATTTGAATTTTTCAAATTTTATAGTAACCATTTCTCTTTATATTCACATTCAATATAATCTTTGCTATGAAAACAACATTTGTCGTTACCACTATTATCATAGAAGTCTATCGGGTCTTCTAACAGGGGCTTTCGAACTTTGGCAATTGAAAACAGCCATCTTGTGGAAGCTGCACTTGTCAAATTAGTTGTCATTTATTTCGTCTGTTTTATCAAATCACCATATCGATGGCTTAATATAAAAAAGGCCATATTATGGACAAGCATAAGCGACGTGTGTACTCTAAATAGGCTCTGGAATAGTTGGCAATTGACCTTAATTTTCATCATAATATCATCCTCAGTAATGAGGTCCATTTCTGGATGATTGGGATGTGAACAAACAAAATTTTCGAATTTGTGACAATATCAACCCACATGAGATGGAAGAACGTCCAATGCATCTCTAAAAACTCATGATTTTCTGTGGTTTTTGTTTAGAAACCGTCATCAGTTTATATTTCCTTGAGTTCTACATTATTCTAGTGATCACTGACAATGACCAGCACTATAGGTCGATGATTACCAATTACTTTCGCTCTGAATTGGACACCGCCGACATGTCCGTAGCAAGACAACGCTACGTGCCACACAGATCATACCTCATAAAATATTTGCACGAGAATTTTAAAGAGATAATCACCACATTTATTTAATTAAAGCCCGGGTTCGCATCCCCTGTCAGACATCAAACGAAACATGAAAAAAATATTTCTTTGGGACTTCCTCTCAGCATATTTCTGGCAAAAACTCTGAGAGTAAATAAACCTGCCATGAAAAAGTTTCCCAAAAATCTGCCGTTCGATGTCGATATTAAACTGTAGGTCCCGCCACTCACGTATAAAATTAACGCACACAACATGAGTGGTGTAAGAAGCTCGGCAGTAATCTTGACTGAAGTGTTGTAATGGCCAATTGTGTATGTATGTATGGTCACCCCACGTGGACGTGATGTTAACAATGGTGATCATGCGATTTGATCTCGTTAGATTTTGTATTGTGGAGTTTTTTTCAAACGCAGGTGTATGCGAATAAGCCTCAAAGTCAACATAACCCAAGTCATTGCGATGCATGGCTCAAATTTATCCAGAATTAGGAGCCAGTTGTGAAAAATTGAATATTTTGGTATCCCACCGTATTATAGTTCTTATGGAAGGGATGGAGGTCTTTTATATTCTAGATATAAAAATCTAATGCCGCATTTTTTACAAAAAGAATGTTTCAAAAATATTAAAAAGACTGTTGGACGTAATCGGAACTCCAATCTCATTGATATTTTCACCACATATGAGAAGAAGTGGAAGATTTTAATTCCATTCCTGAAAATTTTAATGGATCGGCCAATTAATCAAACAATATATTGTAAATATAATTCGTTCTTTAGTCGCACATCAGTATGTTTATTTTTCTTTCATAATTTCTTCCTACCACTTACGTTCTGAAGAGATTTCTGATAAAAGTCCCCAAATAACTTCTGATGTCTTACCCCTTAATTAGTTAAGACATCCAGTGGAACAAAATTTTGGGACTCCAATTCATTTCAATTATCAATAACGAATGCATTTAATCTACATTTAAGCCTAATTGATGAGTACACAATAATTTATTTTTAACAATACATTGTCTCATAGGGTACTAAATAGTCAGCCCCATCTGATTATTATTATTTTTTTTTTTTTTGTAATTTATTGCCCTTGTAATGTAATTGTCTATTTGAAGTAGAATTACGAAAAAAAAAGTTACAAAATATAAATTATTTTTATGACTTTTATTTAACAATTTTCTATATGGTATAAACTCAAGGTTAAAGTGTGTTTTTTAAGGCCATGAAATTGGTGGAATATTGATGAACATCAAGACAGCCTACTATCACGAATTCTAACTTTACGAGCTTTTTTTTATTTTTACATTTACGACACCGAAAATTTATTTTAAGGATATTATTTATTTTTTTTTTATAATGTAAGGAAAATAACAATTCTATACACAATGAAATTATCACGATAATTTGTTAAGTACTTTATTTGGTACTAAAAATTGTAAGTACTTCAAAGGGTATAAAATCAATTGAATTGTAAAACCAAGTGTAATAAAAATGTTTCGCTCAATACCCATTTTCCTTATAGATTGTTGAAATTATCAAGACGTATGAGTAATATTATTACTTCACATAATTAATAACACTCATACGATGTAAATGCTATGCATGTTTAGTATGAAAAGACTAGATTATGCTATGTATACAATGTACTATATGGTATATGTGGATTTGGATCTGTCATTCTTCAATAATTTTACTTCAGACAAATTAATTTTTATTCAGTTTGGTTCCATGTGGTAGTAAATCTTTTTTTTCCTATAGCTGCCGCTAGGGTTCTAAAAAATTGCCGAATCGGGGCTCAGAAAACCCACATGTAGTCTTACAGAAGCCAATGCACCCATTACGATTGATTTGGTACGGCTTGTAGAGCGGAGACACAACCATTACCGTCAATGGAAACACTTGTTGCGCCATGATAACCGATTTTTTTGTATCCGCTCTTCGTGGTATTCATGTGAACAATGTTTGATTTCAACATTATGGTACAACTTGCCACAATCGATTTATGGCGTCAAACGTTTGATGACCATTTAATTAGCCGAAATGGTGATGTCAATTGGCCGCCAAGAAGCTGCAATTTGAGACTGGTGGACTATTTTCTGTGGACCGCCGTTAAAGAAAAGTGTTATGGCGACAAACCAGAGACAATTAAGCATTTGAAAGGCAACATTCCTGATGGCATTGCTGAGATACGAAAAGGAAAAGGTGCACGAAAATTGATGCGATCGAAAGAGGTAGGCTGACTTCCAAAATGTTAGTTGATTTGTATTTGAGCAAAGTATAGTGTTTCATAAAGCCGCTGTACAAAATGTTTACAATGTATACTATTTCGAAACGTCGTAAATGCATCGCAATCAGGCATCGGATATATAATTGATGCATTGTTTGGTAACTTTGCATATCTACAAAATTTATATAACGTAATAGAACAGCATACAAACTTTGTATTGATACATTTTGGAAGTCAGCCATACTGTGAGGCCAGCCGCAAATTTGGCAAAATTTCAAACCGTTTTTGTTTTATTGCAGTTTTAAATTTAAACTTTTAATGGGCCACCCTTTGCTTTACGCAGCGTGTGCCACCTGTAGAAGGTATTACACTAACCAAGTATATAACGGAGCAACCACAAGCCCTGTTTAAAATACGATTGTGACTATTTTATTTGTGGCATTTCTGAGCCATCTATACCATCTCTTAGATAGAAATTATTTTCGCGATGGGTACTAAAACGGTTTCGTCAAAAACGGACAGAGTGTTCTTTCTCCTTTAATTTGGATCCAAGTAACATGCGCAGATGACAAGTTTCCATCGTTAGTAGCGAATTCGAGACTAAATTGTAAAATAATTTTTGAAAAATTTATTATTATTATTATCAAAGAAGGTTAAAACCCACGGATTACTCTCGATATGTGGCTCAATTGAAAAGTATATCCGAACACCGTTCTAAGTAAGGATACTAAGGCAATGTGGACTTGTTGTAGTTTTATTTTATCCCATAATGATCCTGGGTATATACAGTGGCAGTTAGAACTATTATATCCATCAATTGTATTCTAAACTAAAAAAAAACTGTGCCTCCACAGAGCCCACAGGCTACCCTGCCTGGCCCCGATAGTCTAGTTGTTAGTTTGCAGAACTTCAAATGCTGAGAACTTGTGTTCGATTCCCAGCAAAAACTCTGGGTATATGCGATTGTCTAATTGTTTATATGACATTATGTATGTGATTAACTGCAATAGAAACAAGAAGGTGAGAATTATTACAAAATTATTCTCGAAAAAAAGTGATTCTGAGTTTTTGTATATTTTTCCATGAGGCTTTTATTGGCTTACAACATTAAATCCTAAGCTATAACCTCTATATGCATATCCATGCAAGTCAGGCACAACAACTTTACGAGATCCAAAAGGCCCACGTGTATCTTGGAAAATATATATCTCTGATCAAATATTAAATAGTCGGATCTTGGAGCATCATGTTCTGTAATATACACATATACATACATAATTGGTCATAACAACCCTTCAAAGAGGACTTCGAGCTTGTCACACACTTATGTTGTGTGTTTATGAGTGGCAGGACCTACAATTTAAAGTCGACTCCGAATGATAGATTTTTGAGAAACTTTCCATGACAATTTCATTCACTCTCACAGCTTTTGCCAGAAATCTGTTGAGGGAAGTTTTCGAAGAAATATTTTTTCATATTTCATTTTGTTGGAGATATCTGAACACAGTGACTTCATGCCTAATAAAACTACACACTATCTACTACTGAAGTCACCGTAGTCTAGTAGGTAGTGTGTTAGCTTATTAGACGTAAAGCCAGGGTTCGAGTCCCAGGCCAGACATCAAAACAAAATAAAAAAAGTATTTCTTCGGCGACTTCCTCTCAGCAGATTTCTGGCAAAAACTCTGAGAGTAAATAATATTGCCATGAAAAGTTTGTCAAAAATTTGTCGTTCGGAGTCGACTTTAAACTGTAGGTCCCACGACTCATGTATAAAGTTAACACATACAACATAAGTGGTGTGAGGAACTAGGTCGTAATCCTGACTGAAGGGTTGTAATGACCAATTATGTATGTATGTATGTACTATCTACTATACTACGGCTACTATATTATTAGAGTATATTGATTTAAAATCCTTAAGAAACTGTTAGCCATTATTCCCACTGGATTTATTGTTTACTTTTTTACTTAATTTGTCATTACAAACCTTTACTCAGAACTACGACCTAGCTTCTGCACTTCACCCATGTTGTGTCTGTTAATTTTATTTATAAGTGGACATACAGTTTCATATTGACTTCGAACGCCACGGCAATTTGATTTATTCTTAGAGTTTTTGCCTATTCCTATTGAGAGGAAGTCGACGAAAGATTTTTTTTTTCACATTTCTTTTGTTCTTGAGATTCTTTACCTATACTAGGTAACTGCACTACATCGGTAAGGAAATAAATAAAGGAACATTTACCTGGCATTAAATTATATGATTGCAGTGAATGCAATGTGTTGGCAGACACAAATGGCGATGACGATTTTCAACTAGCTACCAAATGTATCTTTGTTACCATACCTACATACAAACATATTCTCCCGGAAACCATACCAAATAGTGCGCCATGACCAGACGTAATTTGGATTATAGCTGATGAAAGATATTTTATTTAGCCAATGTCATTGCCTTCGATATGTAAATTTTCACAAAAGATACATTGTTATGTAGGGCATGCCAAAGTTGGCTTTGACCAACTATTATCTGTTTAATTTTCATTACTATGATGGTATTGATAAACTTTCCGAACAAGTTAAAAAGTTTTCTTTTTCAACCTTCTTCATAAATTTTATTTCGAAAGCAAAACAATTACAAGTAAAATTACAAAGAAAGTTTCCTCTATAATACTGTGTGACACAATGCAACCGCAATGTTGTTCAAGATTATGGTACCAAAAGGAAAACATATACAACAAATGAAATGTTTCCTTATGTCCCTTAACTTTACTTTAACTTTTTTTCAATAGCCACAGAACGTAAGCCAGAAAACCACAAGAACTACAAAAAAAGAATCCGAAATATGACAATCGTATGAATACATATGTACATACATTTTCATAGAGAATTCATTTATTATTACGCCCTAGCATGTATGGTAAGCAAATAAATAATTAAAAAAAAAATTTAATTCAGTTTTCTTTCATTTCATTTCTATTTAAATACAATTTAAAATTTAAATAACTATACTTCTTTTTTATTTTTGTTGTAATATTTTATTAATGTCTTGTGACAGCCATGTCATAGCATTTAAACAATTACTGGATTCAACAACGGTGGTGGAAATGAATTCAACTGAATTTGTATACATATTATTATAGAAGTAATTAAAATGCTCGAAAATATTGCGTTTTACTACAATTAAAAAAAGAGGAGGCAAAAAAACTGGAAAGAAATGCCCTCTAGAGTAATAATTAAAAGCAACAAAATAAATTCCTAATTAAATAATTAAAGCTAATGCCTTACACTGCATTACTATTACGCTTAAGGATTGGCTTTATATTTAAAAAGATGAAAAACGAAAGATAAAAAAATTAAATGCCATTTGAAAAAAAGGGCTAAAAAATAAAATAATTAAGCAAAAAGAATAAATTTTTTACATCTATATCACATCAGCATTAGACAGAGCTGTTTTACACTGAAAGTGTGACCTTTGTAAATAAACGCGATGGCGCAGTGTATCAAGTAACAAAGTGTTGTAAAATAATTAAATTAAATAATGTAAAAAATTTTAACAAATTTATTGTTTTGTTGTAGCACCCTCTAGAATATAGCCTAGAATTGTGGTTTTTTTATTTACTCTTAGTTTGGAAAAACCCTGAAAAATTTCAAATTTTTAAAAATCCCTTAGAATTGCCATGTCATAACTTAATTCCATATTAATTCCAATTTAATTGAATGTTAAATATATTACTCATACACACCACATTACATGTAATAGTTACTCTGAAAAGTATGCAATAAAAATTCTTTGATATTGTCATATATGAATCTAATGGAATTAAATATCACTCATACGTCACATATCGAGCCATATTCGCCAAAAAGATGTAACCCTCAAAATTAGAATTTTACAGAAGGTTTTTTTTTAATAAATCCAGTCTTAATAAAGATATTCCTTTGAAATTTAGAATGTAAGTTTTGTTTAGTGTGATTTATTTAATTTTAATAATTTTGATTAGATATTTGCAATGTAAAGGTATAAACACATAGACGACAGACAACAGTTCGTCAGTTCGACAGAAAATTCTGCCAACTGTTTTTTCTGCTGTATGCCGACTGCTTAAATTTTTTGAAAGCAGAGCAGAAAAAATCAGAACATTTGAATTTAAATATCAGGTTTTTGTATGCAAAAATAAATTCACTTATGAAAAACCGCACACACAAAACATTTATCAAATGAATTCAGAATTATTATGAATACATGGATTGGTTTTTATTTCTTAATTTTCGAATTGTTCTTTCTCTTCAATAATATAAGTATTGCTAGCTGTTTTTTTTTTTAATATAATTTTATGTTGTTTGGGCATCACTAATTTGCTTTGAGCTGCTCACAAAAATAGAAAATAGCATAGTAGAAGAAAATATGGTAGTTTCATTCTCTCTTTATTTTTTAAAATTATTTATCTGGCATGCTTAACGGTTTTCGTTTTCGTTAAAATAATGCTACCACATTAATTTTAAATTCCCCACATTTTCTTTGAAGTCATATGAAAATAATAAATTCTCAAATAAATTCAATTGAAAAATATTTTGCAAAAATTGTTTATTTGTGTTTAAATTAAAATCAAAGGTAAGACTTGAGATATATCAATACTTACGAAGCTAATTTGAAAATATTATTTCAAGATTTAAAAAGAATGAGTTGTATTTTCCCCCAATGCGAAAATACGAAATATTTTTGCAAAAATTCAAATATACGGTTTTTTAAAGTCCCCACATTTGCCAAAAAAAAAAAAAAACGCCAGTAGTGACTGGAAGTGTGTAAAATTTGTGAGTCTGATTTGTCAAAGGAGCCAATGATGTGCTCGAAACATTTGATTGAAAGTGATATTACAGTTAAAATGAAACGCGTGAGATTGGATAGAGATGCTGTTCCAATTAATACAAGGTAACAAGTAGTGTTCAAAATGTGATTTAATACATAATAGAAGATAGTCATTAATATTAAGTAATTTTAGCCAGCTAAATTAATTTATTGACAATGAACAATAAGTTGAAGAGTGTTTAATGATTGATGTGTTGCTGGTTCGTTTATTGTTGTTCTTTTTAATTTTGTTTTGAAATAAAATGTTTTTGGTTTTGTTGTTTTTGTAATTTTAATTTGACTAATTTATTAAATTCAATATGTAGTTCTTATGTTATTTTATTTACAAAATTGTTTTGTTTTAATTTGATTGTGTTTAAATTCAATTTATGTTTCTATTATATTGTTTTTGTTCACAGTTTTTACTTTGTCTTTGTTCTTGTTTTTTGTTTAATAAAAAAGGGTCACAATATTTTGTTTTTGAATTTTTGTATGTTCACTGTTTAATTGTCGAAACTAGAGTGATTTTATGCAAAATTACTTTAATGTTAAGTTGTAATGAAAAGAATGTTAAAAAGAATGCAAGAGACAACAAAACATAAAAAAGAACCGCTAATATTCTAAAGGGTGTTCTCTCACATGATGTTAAACGTTGAACAGAAGAGTACCTTAAAGAATATATTGAAGAATGTGATGATTATTTGGAAGGATGGGTAGACAATTGTATAGTAGTTTTTAAATTTAATAAATAACCATTACGATTTAGATGTAATAAAATAAAAAGCGAAGGACTATCCCAAAAAGTGGTAAGAAAGTCTTATACAAGTATAAGTAATCAAACTGAGTAAGTTGTTCTTAATTATTGTTTCTTAATTAGTGTTACATTTTGATACCGTACACCAGTATAGCATTATATATTCATAATCATGTTTATAATGCCCCACCATGTCCGCCCATGGTCAGCTGGCTATCAATGTAAGGGTTGTGTGCTAAGTATCGATCAATGAGATTTAGCACACATATTGATACTAACTCTTCCATTTGAAAATTCAACAAAGGTGGTGTAGGGTATCGTATGGCGGGTATAACTGACTATACTTTGTGTTTAATTATGACCGGAAATTAGTTATTCAATCGACCACTTTTAGCACAACATAATGCAATAAATATCACACTTAAATATGCTAAATTATAAATTACACATATGCTAAATTATAAATTACACATTTGTCAACGCTGCATAGTTTATAAGAAAATAAAACTTCAAAAAACCTTATTTTATAAAAAAATTTTGATTGAAACTACCTTCTATATTTCTTATACCAAGGAAAATAGTTTAATTTGGACAGAAACTGCTTAGGTTGTTGTCTTGGCATTTTCTGTTCTGCCCTTAATATAATCGTTTTCATATAAACGTGTGTATTCTAAACTTCGTCTATGTGTTTATACCTTAACTGTTGTTTTTGTGGGTTAGAATTTTTTCGCTGTTCTGCTGGCAACCTACCAGTAAAGAAATGTGTGGGTTAACACAAAAATTTACTTTAAGGAAGTGGTTTTCTGTTCTTGTTTTATTGAATTTATTTAACTATTTCGTTGAAATTAAATTAAATTTCACCCTTTATATAAAAATATATAGGTACATTTTGGAATATATAACATAAAACGAAAATAAAATATCGTACTTCATATTAAAAATTTGAAATAGCGTTCGATAAAAATATTTATATGTATATTAGGAATAAAATATCTACTAATTCTAAATATTCTCTTCCTGATCGGTCTCAGGCAGCGAATCTTTGATCGATTTATCCCATTTTAAATTTAAATATTCGTGTTGAAACTATGGGTTTAGTTTTTTTATTACAAATCCTTGTATTTAGCGGAAAAAAATCTTTAAGATATCATCATATAATTTAGTAGGTCCCTTAGAAATTATTTCAGAATTTCGTCTGGATCGAGGAATTGAATTTAGATCATAACTTATGGTTTCAGATTCATCAATACATACATATCTAAGAGTTATTTTTGAAGTATTTTTTCTTGATTCTCTTTACATAGCTTTTCTAGGTTCTCTAAAAATATTTCCTTGCATTTTTCTCTGTCATTTGATACTCTTCTGATGATTCTAATTGCCTTTTGGATTCTTTGTCTAAGTTATTGCAATTTTCGTACATACTACACATTTATCTTCTTTAGGTAAATGGAATTGAAACTGGTTCTAAAAATTTTACGGAATACTCCTAACGACAACTGACAATTTTTCTTTAATAATTGTTTTCAAATGTTTTGTTTATTTTAAAAAAGAATTTTAAAGTAACCCACCTACGCGCTCATCAAAAATCTAAACAAACTCACCATATGCGGTTACATTAAAATTGTTTTTGTTATAAAATCATAATCGATTAGGGTGAGGGTTACATCAATTTGGCGAACATGGCTCGATATGTTCTCGGTATTATGAATTTTATGTACATATTTAATATGAGCATAAATAATGTGTTATACCCACTCATTATAAAAGTTTAAATTTAAAAATGCAATAAAAAAAATGTGTTAAAATTTTGTCAAATTAACTGTTTTGTTGTGAAGTATAAATGTTCTGGTTAGAAATGGAATATTATTTCATTCATATGGCTGCCGCGGCTGGCCTCACAGTATCTCATTCGATCAGGCCTATTTTCGTGCACTTTTTCGAGTGTATGGCGTCTTATCTCGGCAATGGCATCACGAATTTTGGCTTTCGAATGCTCAATTGTCTCTGGCTTGTCGGAATAACACTTTTCTTTAACGGCACCCTACAGAAAATAGTCCAACAGTGTCAAAACGCAGCTTCTTGGTGGCCAATTGACATCACCATTTCGACTAATTAAACGGCCACCGAACGTTTGACGCAATAAATCGATTATAGCATGGGATGTATGGCAAGTTGTACCATTCTGTTGGAGCCAAACATCATTCACATCAATACCATGAAGAGGGGTTAAAAAAAATTGGTTATCATGGTGCGATAGATGTCTCCATTGATTGTAATTGTCCGTATTTTCAAAGAAATATTTGGAATTGATGCCTCCACTCCACAAGCCGCACCAAACGGTCCTCGTATGGGTGTATTGGCTTCTGACCACGTTTACGTTTTCTAAGACCCAAATACGACAATATTGCTTATTAACATACTCACCAAAATGAAATTGAGCACATCTGAAATTGTGAAGTTTTTGGCAAAATCGACATCAGCGTTCAGTTTCTTGTTGAGCCAATAAATCCCAACATTGCTCACCCCTATATCGATTCATTCCATTCAGTGGAGATAATATACAGAATTTTGTAACAGAATAGAGTGACATGACATGACAATAACCGATGGTTCAAAATTAACAATAAACGATAATTTGTTAAGTACTTTATTTGCTACTAAATATTTTAAGTACTTGAAAGTATATAAAATCAATTGAATTGTAAAACCATGCGTAATGACAATATTTCGCTTTAAACCACAATTCCTTAGAAATATACATAATTGAACATTACAATTACGACCTAGCTTCTCACAACATTTATGTTGTGTGTGTGTTAAAAGTCGATTCCAACCGACAGATGTTTAGAGAAACATTTCATGACAATTTTCTCAACTTTACTTTCGGAGTTTTTGCCGGAAATCTGCTGAGAGCAAGCTGCTGAAGAATTATTTGGTTTTGATGTTTGACCTGAGGTTTGAACCACGGCCTCACGTCTAGCCAACACACTAGCTACTAGACTACAGCGACTTCAATCAGATTAGAAACCGATTATTTAAATGATCAAGACGTATGAGTAATATTATTATTTATATTTATACGTATATGTTATAGTTTCATAACACTTATACGATGTCAATGACACGTACGTTTAGTACGGAAAGAATAGTTTCTGCTATATATACAATTTATGGTATACGGTTCCCATGGTTTCAAAGGATTTCAGTAACTTGCGCGTGATGTTTTTGGAATAATTTAGATTCTGCTGTTGATGCGCTTCACTTTGTATTTCAAATAATGTTCGGATAATATATCTTAAATACCTCACGCAGTGATCGATAAATAAATACTGCAGAGCTTTCATGCTGCATCCGGGCGTACTGTGTTTAGAACTAATTTGGAATGAACTCATTGGAGCCTAGTTTTGTTTTTACTTAGAAGGCTGCATTATGCGCCTGAATATGTAGTTTGTAATATATGAGTGTATGGAGTTTGATAATTAATTGAAGAAGACGAGAAGTCCCCAGTTCATTCATCTCTCAGTTCATCACAACGGCAATATAAGTCAACCATTTCCCATAAATGCTGGAGTAAAACAAGTTTGTTATTCACCATCTGGCTGGATGACATCATAAGCGAAGTCTGTTCTTATAGACGAGAAATAACGCCAACTCGAGCATTTGGATTATTCGGATGATATATGTCTACTCCGGCACATAGTCTCTAACATGCAAACTAAGAAAGAGCGTTTCGAAAGTATAGCGCGCAATGTTGGACTTGAGATAAATATCAAGAAACCTAAAGCCATGAGAATTAACAACTTAAGCACCGACAACATCAAGCTACAAGGCGAATCAGTCCATAGGTTCTGCTATCTAGACAATATAGTGACAGCAAATGGCGGCGCAGAAACAGACGACTCGGACGATTGCAGGCAGTATGAGAAGCTCACAAGTATCCAGACGCACCAAGCTTGGAATATTCAATGCATGTGTAAAATTATTTTTGTTATACGGAAATGGAACATGGTTAGTATCGAACATCCTTACGCAAAAACTATAGGTATGTTGATGAATCATAAGCAATATTTTCTAGCCTAATCAACATTAACAACTTTGATCTCTGTAACCTTCCCAACGAGGTACGCATAACAACGCAGATAAAGCTTAGAAAATGGAAATGGATCGTCCATATTTTCAGAAAGGATACTGATAGTATAACAAAAATGGCACTTGAGAGGAATCCTCAAGGCTCGTGAAGCCATGGCCGGTCAAGAAACACCGCATCACATTCGATATTTCAAGATTTAGCACAATGGCTAGATTAGGTGATCACTGCATTAGAAAAATAAAGTTTTCCTTGTAACCGAATTACATATTTTTAACTCCACTATAAACTTTGTAAAAAAAAGGGTTTAAAAACCATTCTTTTAATCAATATCACATACAAACTTAATTGATTGCACTTCGATTACTTGCCATTAACACTGTTTAATACGACACGTATTTTACATTTTCACTTACACAAATTTGCAGTGTAATGGAAGACAGACGATATGATATGCCCCCCATAAAAACCACAATTTAATTACATTTTCTACTACAACCAAAACGTAGAAAAACAAAATGCAATGGAAATAGAAATGAGAAAGAAAAAAAAATCAATTTAAATGATTATAAAGGTCATGAGTAGATTTTCAAGTAAATCTTGCTTATTTTTTTTGCACTCGTCTTGTTATTTAATGTTTATTTTACTCAGTTTTTACATTTTCATTTCTATACGAATTAAAAGCTTTAATTATCCCTCCTCCATAGCTCTTCTCAGACCCCTAAGGTCTGTTGAAAGTTGAGACATCATTTATGTATAGAATAGAATGAAGAGATCAAGAACAAGAAAAATAACACTGAATGAAATTTTCTCAATACCATACAACAATAAAGAAAAAAAATTTATTTGATTACAGTTGTAGTGGTAGTGGTCGGTTGTAGTCAGAATATGTGATTCTCTGCTTAAATCATAGTTTAACGTTACAACTATCTCTCTCTTTCTTTCTCTCTCTCTCAGTAGTTACGTTATAACCTAAGCCCTAACAAACCCTGTGTATTGGACCAAAATCGCCTCCGACAAGCAAATCATTCAGCACCATAAACACATGGATAACAACGAGCCTATTGAGTTTGCTGCTGAGATTGGCGAGGTTAGGTTAGATCGGAATGGTAGCTATGATATCAAAAAGCTCACTTGAGCACGCATAGCGGCCCGTTGTGATGCCACAAGTGAACGCAGTCTCTGTACTGACCAAGTTCTACTAAAATCAGGGAAGAGGAAGAAGTTGGTCAGCGCAAGGGCTGCACATCAAAAGCACGACTATCCTACACTTGAAAACCAGCCAGAAAGTTTGGTAAACGAAGCTATATCCTTGACATCAATAGATGATAGCTCCGTCAAGCTGGCAAGAAATGGAGAGCCAAATAACCTATATCTGCACCTCGCAAGAGATGGGCACTGGCACAGCGGATCTGCATCCACGGCAGAAGTCGTTAAATAGAAGCCGCATCCCTTCCGTGTATCTACCCATAATACAATGACCTGTAAGCATGGCCACTGTGATTGAGATGATACCACGACCAAGTCCAAGTAACTGGTTGGTACGCCTTCTATCCATCAGGAGCCTAGCAGTGGAGCAGGACTCCTCATTGGCCCAGGGTAGATAGGCGTCTAGAAAGAATTTTCGAGCAATGGCCAACTTGACCGAGGCGAGTTGCATATCCAAGTCTACTGAAGAGGGTTTCGGAAGGAGCACACCGAGCTCATCGGCTCTGCAGTTGTGCCCGGTGACCCAGAGCAGTGAGACACTCAAGCACAGAAAGAAGGTCGAGACAGCGACGACATCCCCTAACGATCCTGGAGTTATTCACAACACCCGACAGAGATCTTATGGCGGCGTGACTGTCAGTAAAGACCGAGACGCGGATAAAAGGAGCACCGTTGACAGGGATCCATTGAGCGGCCCGGTAAATGGTCATCACCTCCGCCTGAAAGACGCTGCCATAGTCCGGCAGCCGGAGAGTGATGCTTAGGTCCAGTTTTCCAGAATAGACTCTGCTCCCGACCCCATTGTAGAGTTTAGAGCGGTCCGTGTATATCCAGGAGTTCCAGGGGGACGGTGTTAAGGTACCAGTCATCCCTACTCGGAAAAAACCTTTCAAGACAGTATTCCGCAGGGAGATAATCGATGTTCGATGGTGTCACAGAATCAGCCTCCATAATAGAGGAGTGACCAGAAGGTACAATGTTGTGCAGCAAACTTAGCTGCGAACAAGGTCTTTGTGTGATAACCGTTGAATAAATCCAGCGTATGTTCCTGCTGCAGCAATAAACAGCATAGGCCTCCTTACGCGCCCTAGCAGCCAGATTCGCTCTGCAGTTCAGTTTGGAGTCAAGGATCAGACCCATATATTTAATCGCGGGACTCAACGTGAGTCTGGTCCGACATATTCTAGGAAGTGTGAAGGTCGGAATCTTATATCTCCTAGAGAAAAGAATTGTATCGATCTTGGAGTCCAAAATCCCTACACCAGTCCAGTACCGAAACTTGTCCGACAGCGTCTGCGGGCATTTTCCCGAGTTTGATGCTGAGAGAACGAGCTTGCTCATCAATTTTTAATGTTGCTGAGAACACGAAATTCTCAATCCACGCTTCAGTGTAAGAACGGAAAACGAATGTTGGCCTGTCTGCAGAGAAAGGCCAAACTCATGTAGGAATTCAAAAGAGCATTCCATAGTGCCAGCAAATACATCGGCCTTTGATATTCCCGTCAACAGACACCCAAATGAGGGTAACTTCGATTGTATCGCTATCTCTTCCAAAGACACCCGATATTCTAAGACAATCTTGGATGTGATGCACACATTCCCTTGGACCGATGTACTATCGGTAAATATGGTACGATATACTCCGATACTGACTTCATACGGCCGCAGTTTTTAATGCCATTATTTGAGCCTGAAAAGTACTACAACGGCATCGTAGTGTAAGGAACGATCTAATGTTCAGTTGTTCTAAAAAGATACCACATCCGAAATTGTTGCATGATCGGAATCCATTAATTAAAACTTCAATAACGTTTCCTAGGAGGTGTAAACTATTGTCATAAAAGGATCTATGCCGTATCTGCACAGCAAAGTCAGCATCGAAAGCAATTTCGGGTATCGTGTAGTCGATAGGTATATTCAGACCCAGCATAACCAAGATTTTAGCATGACCATAGCTTCTGCACTTCCATGTTGTTATGGTGCTCTGTCTTATTTGATAACATGTGAGCTTGAAACCAGGAAGGGACATGATGTAGTCGTAAGAGCACATCTAATCAAGATTGCCGCCATTCTTATAATCCGCTTAAACCGGGTTCAATCATTCCTTTTCTCTAAGTTCAACCGCCCAACCGCAGCTATGTAGCATAAAGCTGTTTTGATCACAAAGTCCCAAAGGCGGTATACACCAGTTAATGCCTGTCGTTCTCTTTCAGTGATAAAGAGCAGCAACCGTCTTAGATTGTTTTAGATTGTGTACGCAAGTTACAGTTAAGTTTGCTGTTTAATATGATTCCAAGATGGGTAGGAATTTTAGGGGCATTGTATATTCTTATTAATAGCATAGGTTGGGAAATTTAAAAGTTTAAATTTAAAAATGCAATGAAACAAAAAATTTAAATAATTAAAGCTAATAGTTTACACCGCATTACAGTTAAGCTTAAGGGTTGGCTTAATATTTAAAACGATGAAAAACGAAAGATAAAATAAATAAATGCCATTTGAAAAAAGGGCTAAAAAATAAAATTGTAATTAAGAAAAATCATGCATTTTTTCACATCAATATCACATCAGCATTAGATAGCGCTGTTTTACACTGAAAGTGTGACCTTTGTAAATAAAACTGAAAGCGCAGTGTATCAAGTAACAGTGTGTTGTAAAATAATTAAATTAAATAATGTAAGAAATTTTGTCAAATTTATTGTTTTGTTGTGACGATGTGGAAGATACAGGCCATGTTGTTGCACCCACTAGAAAATAGCCTAGAACTGTGTTTTTTTTTTATTTACTTTTAGTTTAGGATATCTCGAAAAATTTCAAATTTTTAAAAATCCCTTAGAATTGCCATATCATAGCTTGGAAATGTTTAATTCCAAATTAATAGCGTATGTCTCACATTTAATTGAATGTTAAATATATTACTCATACGCATCACATTCCATGTACGAGTACTAGAATAGTTACTCTGAAAAGTATGCAATAAAAATTCTTTGATATTTCATGTATGAATCTAATGGAATTAAATATCACTCATACGTCATATATGTATGTATGTTCTCGGTATTATCAATTTTACATATTAAATATGAGCATGATGTGTTGAAATATAATGGCTGGGTGGGCCATTTAAAAGTTTAAATTTAAAAATTTTAATAAAACAAAAATGGTTTGAAATTTTGTCAAATTCGTTTCTTTGTCATGAAGTCCAATGGTTCCGGTTAGAAATGGAATATTATTTCATTAATATGGCTGCCGCGGCTTGCCTCTCAGTACCTTATACGATCGGACCAACATTCGTGCACTTTTTCCTGTGCATGTGGTCATATTTCGGCAATGTCATTACGAATGTTGGCTTTCAATTGGCTGCCAATTGACATCACCATTTCAGCTAATTAAACGGCCATCGAACGTTTGACGCAATAAATCGATTGTGGCATGAGATGTGTGGCAAGTTGCATCATTCTGTTGGTACAAAACATTGTTTACATTAATACCATAAAGAGCGAGTACAAAAAAATCGGTTATCATAGTGCGATAGATGTCTCCACTGATCGTAATTGTAGCGTCGTGCTCATTTTCAAAGAAATATGGTCCAATGATGCCATTACTCCGCAAGCCGCTCCAAACAGTCACTCGTAATGGGTGCATTGGCTTCTGTAAGATCGCGTGTTGGTTTGTTGAGCCTCAAATACGGCAATTTTGGTTATTAATCGTACCCACCAAGATGAAAATGAGCTTCATCCGAAAAGAGGATTTTTTTGTGGCAAAATCGATATCATCGTTGGGCCAATAAACCCCAATTCATTAAGTTCAGGGGAGATAATAGACTGAATTTTGTAACAGAATAGAATGACATAAGTATTGCCAGAATCGAAATAACCGATGATTCAAATTTAAACCGCTAGATGACCCACCATTATATCGTATTACTGTACATGAAAAATAAAAATTTGTTCAATAGTTTACTGAATTTACGGGATTTTCATCATGTCCACCAAGTTCAATTCTATAGATTTTGGGTAAAAACAAAATCGGTAATCATTACCCTATACATTGCTCCATTGCCATTAAAGCTGCAATTTTCATCGTTCTGCTCACAAACTTAATCACATTGGACATCTTTCAGAAGGCATTAGTAGCTCTTGGAATGCCTCTGAATACTGCATGAAATTCGGCAACGATATTTAATAATCTTTTGCTAAATAGAGTTTGATTGAAACACATTCTTACAAAGAACGCTTTTTGACAATAGTAAGTACAGTCGCCGTAGTCTAGTAGGTAGTGTGTTGGCTTACAGGACATGAGGCCACGGTTGAAACCACGGGTCAGACGAATAAACGAATATGAAATCTCAGTAGATTTCTGACAAAAACTCTGAGAGTAAATAGGAAATGGCCATGAAAAGTTTCTCAGAAATATGTTGTTCGGAGTCGACTTTAAACTGTAAAACTGTGTGTAAAAATTAACACAAACAACATAAATGGAGAAGCTAGGTCATAGTCCTGACTGAAGGGTTGTAATGATCAATTGTGATCAATGTATGTAAGTCCCGTTCTTCTGTGAATTTTGTTCGTGGTGATGGAAATCCTTACTGAGATATCTAGCGTTGCCGCATGTTCCTAATTTTTTTTTTCTCATTGAAAACATCTAAACTGAGGAAACGTATAGCAAAATAAAAATCACCCGTGCTATAAATAAAACTTTAATATAACAATCCTTAGGTGATAGCAGTGGCAATGGCGTAAACTTCTTTTTATTTCTACTTTTCATATGAAAGAATAAAAAAAATGTTAAATTCAATGCTAAAATATGCTCTCAAATCTATTGAAATATATTTTGTCAAGTATGCTGCACTTTTGGAGTTACCTCAAGTGATTTGGGCATTGTGGATTTGCAAAATTTCATTAAGACACATAAACTTAAGTACACCATTCGGCTGAGTAGGGTAAACTAAAAAAATTTTTAAATGTAAAAAGAGATGCTTGGCAGTAAGAAACGAAAACTAAAGAAACCTGCAACACTCAACTGTAAAACAAAGGGCCTTAGTGTCATTGTCATATGACAATTGTCAGACCACGATGATATTACCACTACTTTTACTGCCGCTATTCCCACTGACTCTCTCTATCTCTCTCTCTCTCTTTTATGTAGTAAACGTCTAAAATATATTCTCCCTGTGGCGAATACTATTGAATGGACAAATACTTGGAATTCATTCAGTCGTAGATGCCCGTAGAATGTGATGCAGGCTGAATGATATAAATAATGCCACTCCTTGGGTTAAAGGTACGTTAAAATTATAAACCATAGAATGCTAAGAGCTCATTTATTTATACACACACACACATACACACATATAGACACATAGGTAAGAACACATTCTATGAAATTGTTTGTGTAGGCGTAAGGATAAGGCATACGAGTACATAGTAACGATACACTTCAACCATTGCAAATGCTGTGCAAATAAAACGTTGTAAAATGCCAACGTTTGCCTTTAGCCAGATACAGATTTAGTGACTGCAATATCTGAATATTAAATATTAAAGGGTACAGCAAACATAGGTGGCACGAATCAATTTAAAAGTAATTCCTTTCTGGATTTAAAATAATTGCCTTAAACGGCTCACCTTTTTTCTTTTTGCAACAACTAAACTGCATAGCACAACCTGCATGTTATGCCAGTTGAAATAACAAAAGTTTGTGTAGAGCACTTAACATTATCATTATAATTTTCATTACAAGTAATTATGCTCGTCTGACTTATTTTACTCTTTCAATATGAAACAAGTAAAGAAACGAATTTCGGGCAGCATCAACCATGTGATACCTTTTGTTATAATTTACTTTCAAAATTAAAATTCTTCTCAGAAAATCCCCACCTTTAAAGAATTTACAACGAAGGCAAACACTGTTTTCTTTACTCCTCCAGACTTTGGAGTCAACAATAGCCGTTACAACCTTTCAGTCAGGATTACGACCTAGTTTCTCACACCACACATGGTGTATGCTAATTTTATACTTTAGTGGCGAGACCTCAGTTTAAAGTCGACGCCGAAAGACAGATTTTTGACAAACTTTTCATGGCAATTTCATTTACTCTCAGAGTTTTTGCAGGACTCTACAGAAGATATATTTCGTTTTGATCGTGGGCTAAGGTTTGAATCACGGCCTCGCATCTCATAAACCAAGCCACTACTTACTAGATAATAACTATCAGTGTGCATATCCAAAATATTCTTGTCTATTTGTGCGAAGAGCATATTTGCTTTGATTCAGAAGCATTGGCCTTTTCCCAATAGTTTGTGAAAGGCACATGACACCAGCATTTCTCATTTACGTCCCATACTTCTTAGATCAAACTCTTTGTAATTGAGGGAAAAAAGGCTTTATATGAATGACTTTGCAATTCTAAACTGCAGACGATACGTAAGCAGGTCATACAAAATGTGTTGACGTTAACATGTGCTCGACCAAACACATACGATTTATTAATTCTGATATCTTGAACAAGTCAAGTCTTGAAAGAAGCATTTCCCCTAAATACCTTAGTATAAACTAACATTCTTCCACATTCGTTTACATATATACATACATACGGAATTAGTCATTGCTACCCTTCAGTTAGGATTACGAACTACCTTGTCACGCCACCCACTAGATTTTTGAGAAACTTTTCGTGGAAATTTTTTTTACTCTCAGAGATTTTACCAGACAATTTCTGAGAGTTAGTCACCGAAGAAATATTTCGCTTTGAAAGAGATATGTATCTGGGCTAGGGTTTGAACCACGGCCTCACGTCTAATAAGCCAACACACTACCTACTAGACTACGGCGCCTTTTAAGTATTTACTTTGAAGTGAAAAAAAAAAACAATAAAATGTGTGCGAGAAAAATAGTACGGTATCATCTCTAGGTGAGAATACCATGCCCTTACATCGCTCATGCAAAACATTCATTGTGGCTTGAGCTCTGTGACACATAGCGCCATTCTTTTGAAACCATATATCGTTGGTATACAGATTGTCTAATATAGGTTCAAATAAGTTGCTTATCGTTGACTTGTGGTATTCGCCGTTGATAGTGATTGCTTGGGCAATATCGTTCTCAAAGAAAATTGAAGTGATGACACCGCCAGCCCAAAATCTACTCCAAAGAGTGACTTTTTCGTCGTGGATACGACGCTCTTGGATCACATGTGGTATGATATTGTCACAAATTTTACAATTTTTTATTTTATATTCCACAACCGAATATTTCTGATAATGTCGTCGATCAGGATAATCGGTAGGTCCCGATACTCATACAATATAGCACATACAATAAATCTGGACTAAAGCGTTGGTATGAAGTATTGAAGTGAATAAGTATAGGTATTGAAAATAATAAAAGAATTACTCGATCCAACAGATCTCATTCTTAAAGAGACATGGATGTATAGGATTGATCTCTGAGGTATTTCGCATGGCATATCTCCGTGATGTGGTCTGTGTGCGCTCTACATTCAATAAGAATGTATTGTAACTGTAGAGTAAATGATGAAGCAGCTGATAAACAAAATTTTAACGAAGAAAGTTGAAGCCCTTCGACATGTTCAACAGGTTAGGTTAGATAAAATGGCTGACCCCCTTAAAGGAAGAAGTCCCACTTAGACCAACATTTAGGCCCATTGTGATAGAATAACAGGTTAATAAATAGTTAATGAAGAATTGCAGTTAAAGTTGTGTGACTAACAAGATTATAACAATGATACAGCCTTGTAATAACCAATTGCTGATGAAGGCAGTTGTTGTCGCATAGAATCCAATACACCCTAAAAAGTACTCGTACCTCAGCTAATTAATGAGTTCCTATTTCTAGAAGGTGGTAAATAATGTGACATGGGACCCAAAGTTGAATCCGTCCAGAACATGTTAGGAAAATATCGAGTCTAAATGCTGCAGTTTTAAGAATTCCTCAGAAGGTTTAGGTTTAATTTTAGATCTGAGTGGTGGCTCTGATATCACAAAGCTCTCTTGAGCACGCATAGCGGCCCGTTGTGACGCCACGGGTGAACGCAGTCCCTGTACTGACCAAGTTCCACCAAAATCCAGGAAGGGGAAGTAGTTGGTCAGCGAAAGGGCTGGCCATCAAAATCACGACTACCCTACTCTGGAAAACCAGCCAGAAAGTTTGATAACCGAAGCTATACCCTTGACATCAATAGATGATAGCTCCGTCAAGCTGACAAGAAATGGAGAGCCAAATAACCTGTATTGAGACCTATAAATAAATAACCTATAAGAGACGAGCACTGACATAAAAAATGGATAACAGACTCCTCTTCCTCAGAGGACCTGCACCCAGGACATAAGTCGTTAAATGCGAGCCGCATCCTTTCCGCGTGTCTACCTATAACGCAATGACCCGTAAGCATGGCCACTGTGGTTGAGATGATGTCACGACCAAGTCAAAGTACTGGTTGGTACGCATACTATCCATCAGGGACTAGATGAGTCTAGCGGTGGAGCTGGACTCCTCATTGACCCAGGCGTTGCGTCCAGGTTGGCGTCTGGAAAGAGTTTCCGCGCAATGTCCAACTTGACCGAGGCAAGTGGCATACCCAATTCATTTGAAGAGGATTCCGGAAGGAGCGCACCAGCTATGGCGAGCTAGTCGTCCCTACAGTTTCCCGGAATATTACTGTGCCCGGGGACCCACACCAGTGAGACACTGGTGAAGCGCCCAGAAAGAAGGTCGAGACAACGGCGACATTCCCTAACGATCCTAGAGTTATTCACGAAAACCGATAGAGATCTTATCGCGGCCTGACTATCAGAAAAGACCGAGACGCGAGTGCAAAGAGCACCGCTTTTTTCTTTTTTTTTTGGTGGGTTTTACAGCCTTAGAAATGTGGACCAATTTGATTCCGCGGAATTCATGAGCAAGGAAAATAATGCACCGCTTGCTTATGTCGACATAAGGATAAAAGCTAACGAACAGCAAAAGCAGCGACATAATAAGGGATGTACAAAAATACCCATTAATACCTAGCTTTAGAGACTGCTTACGTTAACTTTTAATGTTGAAAAGTCAGCAAAATTCCGTTTCATGCTGTCTCAAATGAAAACTTTGATTTAATTTATCATCTCTTTGTGCATTCATTTCAGTGTTAACAATACCTGTTCGTATTGCCTCTAGCGTTGGCGACAAAACCACTGATAACAGACACACTATTATGGTACTAAAGGTGAATGTCTATATGCACTCGTATACTTATGCGATTGTGGCATAATGTTCACATAGACACGTGAAAGAAAATGTTTTAACGTAAATGTGAGCAAGAATACCAATGTAGTAGTAAGTGGTTGCATGTAGGAATTGAAATCATGTCTTAATGGTTATGTACACGTTAAAAACGGAATGCAGCGAAATACCGCTCTATTGAAACGAGTCAATAAATTGTATGAAGGCCATAATGTACCGTGTACCATGGTTACAATAGATAAATCAACTGTAAATGCAGTCCATACAATACGATAATAATGTGATAGAATGACAAAAGAAAAGTTCATTAGGAGGTCAAAGTGCAGAATAGGTAGATGGATGGATTATAAATGCCATTAAGTTATACAGTTAAGAATTAAAAGTTAATGCGATGATTATTTATTCCCTTTTGGTTTAAGACTGAAACTGAAAGGATTTCATTTGTATATGATTGGTGAAGCATACGGACTTAAGACTAAAAGTTTACACTCAGATAACCAAAGAAGCTAGTCAAACCCAAATATGCTACTCAATTGAAATCGAATATGGGTGATGGGTGCTCGATTTAGTTGACATAAGCTAGGGCGACAGTCTATAGTCATTTGATTTTTTGGTATTATGGGTTATGGCTCTTGACATCGGACAAAGTCTCATATGACCCTTGGCGACAACGGCGATTGGTTTTACGTGGCTACCTGTCCGCGTGGACCTAATCCCATGAAGCTCTTCGCACAGGGTGAAATACAATGCGTCTACCAACGCCCCCAGATGTAACAGACTGCTACACCTGAGTACCAATTGGTGTATCATGTATTTGGACATGATTTCCCCCTTGGTTAGGAGCAGAGCCTATCTAAAACTCTTTCCGATATTTGTGACACGTGCCGACATAAGCTTTATAGTAGAATCGTTTAAAAATATCTCAACTACTAACGGCGTATCCTAGATACTGAAAGAAGAAAGAAAGAAAAGAAGGAAAGAAGTCCTTGCATGTGGAGACTACGCCCGCCTCAATGAAATTGGTGAAGGCTTGGTTAATCCCGTGATAGGCCAAAGAACTGATACCTCTATTAACACACGAAAAACAACAGCCAAAAACATTATCCTTACCAAAACCAAAACTGTGTGACAAAACTTGGATCGGATTCCCTTCCCTGGTCTTAGTCACGTTAACGATTCTAAGCAGATACACAGGGAGCGACTAAGTGCTAGGCGCGTTCTCGAACTGATCTCAAAAACCTGAAAGCGAAACCGACTTAAGTCTTTCCTAAATATCTTATATGGTGGAAGATGTTATCGATGTTTCAAAAACATTCAATGCAACTTATCGATATCTTAAAATAGTTCGGTGTTTTTTATTCGTCAACATCGAACAAAACATCTATGATTTTTATTTGATACATTGAAGTTAAAAACTGAATACAAATGCTTATACGAACCAAATATGCCCGGCATAACTCACTCAAACGCAGTAACAACAGTGTAGCTTGTATTGGTATAACTGCGGCAATAAGAATCATATAACGGCACTATAAACGGTATTGGAACAAAGACCGTTGTATATAGTAGTGAGAATCGGAGTCATGGATACTATGGTTTGGCTAATGGGAGACAAGTCTAAAACACGAGATATATCAGAGAGCATCGTTACCTGACAAATCGAATAGTTGACTGTACCTCTCTTATCCATCCCCTAAACAGTACCAGTAATGAAAATAATTAATAAGAATGAAAGGAATAATTTGGTTGCCACATACTTTCTTAAGAGAGGTCATTATGCAGATGGCGAAAAAGCGTGAGCATTCCTTCGAGAATTAGCTACTTAGCGAAAATTTACGTCAACGAAATATAAGGTCAAGTACAGTAGACGAGTGATATCAATACCAACTGACAGTCAGTCTGCCTCTAGAGCACTCAGCTTCTATGTGCTGGACTTAAGATTAAAATGGAAGGTTAAATCACCAAGGTGGAGTTGGATGCTAAATTATCCGAGAGTTCTGAGCAAGCAGATCAGATTGCAAATCCAGAACCTTTCTATGGAGTAGTAAGAGGGGTTTAAAAGAATGTATTCGGCAAATGGAAAGTTAAGGAGAAGTGGTCAATCGTCTTAATTAAAATGGTTCTGAGACCATCTCAACTTTGTAGATTAATTACAATGAGAAGTGATTTGATTTAGGCACCACACTGTCGAGAAGTATCCTAAGAATAGTAAACAAAATTTTAGCCGTCGCCGGGTAAAAAGTATGAATTCAAAAAGGTATGAATTCAAGCCAAATATATAGGCTTCGTGATAAGGACTTATACTTCGAACCTGTATGGCATGCATATGTACCTCAGTAATAAGCACCTTAAGTAATAAGCAAGGCATTATACGAACAGCATGGTAAAGTAAGTTCTGTTTTTTAACCATTTTACATACACACCTACATACATCATTGGTCATTACAACCCTTCGGGCAAAATTGCGACCTAGCATATCACACCGCCCATTGTGTGTGTGTTAATTTTATACATGAGTGGCGGCAGCTACAGTTTAAAGTCGACTCCGAACGACAGATTTTTGAGAAACTATTCATGGACAATTTATTTTGTCAGAAGATACATAGCTGTGAGGAAGTCGCCTAAAGAAATATTTTTTTCATATTTCGTTTTATTCGAGATGTCTGGCCTGGGGTTTGTTGACCCTAGTAAGGCAATACACTACCTACTAGCCTACAGCGACTACATTGACCATTTTGTTACAAAAATCAATCGATGCATAGAAAATGTCGACGTATTTTGTAGAAAGGCAATTCCTCTTTTGTTTTCTTCGATGGAGGAACATAATAACTTGCTATCCCATCTTTTGGTTTCTAGTTTTTTCCATTCTCTTATGGAGCATATGGCTGCCAAGAAGCATATCCCCATAAATACTTATTGTTTCTTTGCTTTGTTTGAGTTTCTTTAATCAAGTTTTTTCAACTAAGCAGGTAATTGGTCTTCTATGGTAGACTTTAGGTTCAGAAATAAATTCATTCGCAAAAATGCATGGAGTTGTTGCCTTGGATGTAGACTGCTTAAAGGGCTTCCTTAATAGATTACTTAGAGCTGTTAAAGTCTATGAATTTTTAAAATTCAAAAACTTCTTTTGCAAATGCAACATGCTTCTTTAGTTTCTAAAAGTAATTTCCAGACTATGCAACCGTAGAACTGTCAGTTGAAAAAAAATTATGTTTCTCAATTTTTTTATTTTTCCCTTAAGTTGCATGTGCAAAGGAAACAAAAAAACTTTAAACAAATAAAAATACAGTTTTTGGCTCAAGTTGTTTGGTATATTTACTGCATTGATACATCTTTTATTGGCAACCACTTCTTAACCCAAAAAAATTAACAAATAAAAACCCTTTTTTTGTTGCAACAGCATTCCTTTATGGCTCTTAAAAAACCAACACATATACAGCATGGATACCATTAACAGGTAAAGAGAAGAAGAAAAAAATAAAAACAAACTTTTCAAGTACCCGAGCAGTTTTTCTTTAACTTTCCCTGGCATAAATTTCAACAACAAAAGCACAAAAGTGCTGTAGGAATAGAAACAACAGATCTGGCTTTATATACTCGTATGTATACTTCATGCAACATTCTATAGCAACTTTAAATTTTTGTTTTTCGTGTTGTCGTTGCTACTCAAAGTGAGGTAGACAAAAAAAAAAATGATTATTTTTTTTCCATTTTTATTATTTAAAAAGGGTTTTTTTTCTTTTAAATATTCAGTTGATTATTTAGTCCTGCTGTCAGTTTAATATTTTTCCACACACATATTGGCAAAAAACTTAGGATGCCACAAAAAAAGGTACAGAACTCACTACGAGTTCGTATGTAGCAAGTATGTTAAGTGCTAGACAACTGAACTAATATGTTTACTAGTCACAAACCGATATGCTTCGCTATTCCCCGTACACTGTACGTTTAAATAAACAGACGATATTGCAAGGAGGAGGACTTCCTCCTTGGAAAAGTACTCACAACGAAATGGAAAATAAATAGAGTCAAAGACTATTCTCAAACCAAGTGATTTCAAGATAATCAAGAAATCGATTGACGGACAGTTCCCTCCGTAATTGTCGTCTGGTCAGAACCACTAGACTCTATGCTTTTGCGAAGTGCTTTACAACGTGTCTATTTTGTGATTTTCAGATTGATCAAGAATGGAATTTTCGGTCGCAAAATGAAATATTTTCCATGTGGAAACTCACATGCATGTTGCGAGTGGAAGTATATGCCCTCGATAGATGTGCTCAATTCAAATTGGACAGGTACATAGCAATAATAGCTGACAGAAAGGTAACTATTCGAGCACTCGGCTCTCGTAAGGTTAAATCGAAAATAGTATGGCAGTGTATGGAGAAGCTGAATCAGTTAGACAAGCTAAATAATGTTACCCTTGTCATGAGGGAGTTCTCAGTAATTATCAAGCAAAAAAGCTTGCGCCGTTGAAGTTGAACAGAACGCTTCCGTAGAGTGTGGGCACATATTTTCTCAATGAAAGGAAAGAAAAGATACTACAAGTCGCCGTAGTCTAGTGGGTAGTGTGTTGGCTTATTAGACCAAAAGCCAGGGTTCAAGCCCCAGGTCAGACATCAAAACAAAAATACAAAAATTATTTCTTTGGCGACTTCCTCTCAGCATATTTCTGGCAAAAATTCTGAGAGTAAATAAAAATTGCCATGAAAAGTTTCTCAAAAAATCTGTCTTTCGGAGTCGACTTTAAACTGTAGTATAAAATTACCACTCAAGTATAAAATTAACACACACAACATAAGTGGTGTGAGAAACTAGGTCGTAATCCTGATACGATGTAAAGATTCTTCTCAAACAAAGTGCGTATGAGGCAAGCAATATTTTTGTTGGAAAATTACAATAACAAGAGATTTGAGTCATGCATTAGAGTATACAGGAATAACCTGTGGTTGATAACCGGTAGGGCACTATATACTCAATGCACACTTATTTAGTAAGGGGTTTTGTTTCAACACCAACATGTAGATTCTGTGACGATAAGAATGAATCATCGAAACACATTCTTTGAACCTGCGAACATTCATGCATCTCCGAAGGAAACTCCTGGGTGCATGTCAGGTGCTAGTCAGGGAATTGTCATTTGAGAAATTAATTAAATTAAAACAAAAATTTACAATTATATTAAAAAATATGATTAATTAATTACATTTCTACATTATTGTTCATTCATAAATGTAATTAGTGCAGTCTTGAAATGCTTAGCATTGCTTAGTAACTGTATGTTGTTCGGGAATTCATTCCAGAGACGAATTGCATTGGTGTAACAGTGTTTCTCAGATATTTGGGTATCTAACACTATTAGTTTTTAAGCCTCTATTGGCTCTGGAGAAAACTAATCTATTGAACAGATAATGGGGTTTCCTAATATAGATGATTTTATGTAAGTATGCCAGAGTACGGCAATTTAACAAATTCTCAAAAGATGTGTTATAAATTTAGATATTCTACTGTACCTTGTATGACCATAAACATATCTAGCGATATTGTTATAAGTGATTTTGAGATTGTTCGTACTTACTGAATCACAACTAGAAAAAAGTTTACATACGTACAGTAAAGTGGGGATAAGATATGTTTTTGCGAGCAGCATACGAATATTAAATGGAGTAAAATATTGCGTTAGCCAAAGACTCCGCAATATGGCAACTGTTTTACCACAAATAGCATTTACCTGGTTGGACCAGTTAATGCTATTATTAAAGATAACTCCTAGATTCTTAATGTTATGTACTGTCTCAATTGTAGTATTATTAATCAGTAATACTGTAAGCTGTGCTGTTGAGTTTACCTTGCCTGTTGGCTAAGCTTTCGATTTCCTCGGATTGAGACAAAGACCATTAATCGACGCCCATTGAAGCACATTATGCAGATGACAATTATTTTTTTCTATACAATTTGTAATATCAGACGGAAAGCAACTAATGTATAGCTGAACATCATCAGCATACATTTGGACATTGCAGAACTTCAATTTAGATGCAGATCATTAGAATAAATTGAATATAAAAGTGGACCAAGAATCGAGCCCTGTGGTACGTACACCTCTAGATATTAAAAAATTGTTTGATTTGTTACCATCATGATACACACATTGACTCCTATCCCGTAAATACAACGAGATTAGCATAACAACGGTATTAGAAAAATGGCACATGTGTGCCAAATGCCTCAGAATGATCGAGTAAAACTAAAAATCATGTCATATTGTTATCCGCCCCTAGTCGCAACTCTTCTGAAACATCAATGAGCGCAGAAATGCAGCTGTGATTAGGTCTGAAACCAGACTGCCTCTCAGAAAGCACACCATTGCCATACAAGTATTGGGTCATCTGCTTGTAAATTAATTTCTAGAAAATTTTTGACAAGTTTGACAATATTACGATTCGGCGGTAACTTTTATCCTGTTTAGGCACAGTTATTAACTTGGCACACTTCCACATTGCAGGAAAAATAGATGATGTAATTATCGTATTCAGTAAATGGGTTATGTACGGAAGAACATAAGGCAAAATAACTTTATAAACTTGAGATCAATTTCATCACTTCCGATGGAGTTAGACTTAACGCCTAGAATACTCTCAACAACATCATCTTGTGTAATGTTACTAAATTTAAAATTCGGTTGAATCAAGTGATTAGTAGTAGAGAAGACAACAGATGCGTTGTAATACTCCAAATCGGCTTCAGTTCCCGATATATTTAAAAATTCTAAACCGAGTTCATTTACATCAACCATTTCATTCGATATAATACCATTATTCACTATTCCCAATGATTGAATATCCCTCCACTTTCTCCTGGTGCTGATATTCGATCGAAATTTATCAGCAAAGATTTTTCGACTCTAATTTTCAGATTTGTGTCTCTCCTACATGCTTTAAAAATTTCGTAAAATTCAGTCGATCTATACCTTTTCCATCTATGATAAGCATAACTCCTTTGATTAATAGAGATTTTAATTTCATTCGTAAACCATGGCTTTCCATTCCGTATACTCCTTATTTCTCAAATAGATATTGTATATTTCCTTGTAAGTAATTGAGCAGCTTATCCACTCAATTTTGCACAATCAGCTATTAATATATTCAGTCCAACATTTGGCCCTGTGTCTACATTTTATTCATTGTAAAGATTTTCTGATCAGAAGGTATGCGGAGCCTACTCCAATAAAACTTTCAAGTTTGCCTGCTTATAACAAAACGAACCGAAAATTCTGGCCATGTATGCAAAAATTTCACAACTTGATTGAGGTTCATTCATTTCAATCTTTGAAATTTTCAAAGTTTCCAATAGATTAGCAGGGTAAATGGGGATCTACGTATACCTCTGAAATCAACAAACAAACAGACATCCACTTTTATATATTTTTCTACATGCATGTATAAATGAGCGTGTGTGTTTTTTATTAAAAAAAATACTAAAAAAATTATTTTTTCTTCTTTATTTTTTTGTTTCTGTTTGATGCACAAAGTTTTTTGGTTTATTTTGCGGTTGTGAAAATGTTGAAGATGTGAGAATGCAATTGACATGTTTTTGTTATTTTTAAATAATATTTTGACATTTTCAATTTAAAATTTAATTTTTATTTAAAATAAAAATTAAAAATAAAATAGAATTAAAGATTCTGTAAATCTTTTTGTAAAATTTATTCAAAACAAATTTTATTTTTTTGTTTTGTTTAACGTGTAAATCCAAACCAAAACACTGTAATTTTCGCGACTAAATAATTGCATGCACGACTGAATGTAAAGCTGAATGACTGACGGACTGGCTGACTAACTGACTGGCAATACCCGCCTTAACGATTGTGTGGCGTTGGTGAGCAATGCTAAAAGATTTATTGTGTGTTCATTTGAAAGTCTAAGTGGGTTAATAAAAAAAATTTAATATTTTTGAATATTTTATTAAGAATTTGCTTTGAAATATTAATTGAAACACTGTCTATTGAAGTAGTGAAGGAAGGGAGTGGATGGAGTTAGGCATGAAAATTAATTAATTTTCTAATGCAAAGGCTTAAAAGGCGAAAATATTTAAGGAGTTAACAAATATTAGGATTTGTGTTGAAGAACGTCTCACGTACTCATTAAATAATAAGGGATTCCAAGAGTGCATTTAAGACTTTTGTTGTTAGTTCTGGTTATAAGTTATAAAATAACGGTATTTCGACCATCAAAATTAGTTGGTACCACTTTGGAAATTTTGAATGACGCCAAATAAGTAGTTTAGACATGAAATTGAACTTTAGTCTCTTGTGGCAGTATAATACGAAGGGCAGAATGAAGACGGTATTATGTGCCTACAGCATTTGTAAGAAGACCTTTACGCAGAAATGAGGTCTTCGCACCATCACCAATGGCAGTCGACAACTAGGTTGCAGTTCACTCTACTCTGAATTTTGGTTTGACCTAAAGGACTAGAATATATTTCACAGCACATTAGCACACTGTACTTCGGGATAGCGCGATCTCAATCTTTAGAACTTAATCTCTTTGACTGACTTTATGGATGTGCAATACTAAGGCCGAGAAAAGGAAGATATTATGTGCCTTCTGCTTTTTGGAGGAGACCTTTACGCAGGAATGGTTTCTTAGTTCACATATTCTGCATTGGATCTACACCGCGATCATAAACTAGGTTGCATTTCACACTACCCTGAACTTTGGATTGACCTAAAGTACTAAAATACTTTCAAGAGAAGATTAGCGTACAAATTCTGTACTTCAAAATGGCGAGATCTCAATCATTACTTTGAACCCGAAAGCAGTAACGGGTACAGCAATGGTTATTTATTGTCACCAAAATATGTCTTTCGGTTACTATTAAATTGCCCAATGGCTACACATTTTCCCTTTACGAGCTTAACGCCACTGTTACAGACGCGAGGTATCTTTAGTAATTAAATATGGAGACCTTAGCTATCGATATCTACGTATGCAGCATTATATTGATCAATGCTTTCAATTCCAAAGAAATAAGAGCAACGTGTTTTTTTAATTGCATTCCCTCAGTGGAACAGTTTGGTCGCTATAATGTCGAAATGATATGGATTCGAAAACATGGGCGACCTGTGTATCTTGCGTGGGATAATGATGCGCTGTCAAATATGTTAAATAAATTGAATTCTGATTGAATTCGCCGTAGTCTAGTAGGTAATGTGTTGGCTTATTAGACGTAAAGCCCGGGTTTGTATGCCAGGTCAGACATCAAAACGAAATATGAAAAAAAAATATTTCTTCGGCGACTTTCTCTCAGCAGATTTCTGGCAAAAACTCTGAGAGTAAATAAAAATTGTCATGAAAAAGTTTCTCAAACATCTGTCGTTCGGAGTCGACTTTAAACTGTAGGTCCCACCACTCATGTATAAAATTAACGCACACAACATGAGTTGTGTAAGAAGCTAAGCCGTAATCCTGACTGAAGGGTTATAATGGCCAATTATGTATTTATGTATGTAAATTGAATTCTTGAACAACATCTAGAGTCATATGGCCTCCCCTGCCTATGAAATGAACGATGTCCTGTTATTTGGGAGCGAGTTAGCGAGTCGAACGGCCATAATTACTAGGAACTGTATCTTTAGGTGTATTGTGGTGTATATTTGACTATTGTCAGGCATTCAAACGGTCTTCATATGGGTATAATTACTAGAGATTGTATAATAAGATGTACATCCGTGAGTAGTCTATGAACATTATGACAATTAGACATAAAACTGGATTCCCTGAGTATTTGTTGTCATATTTTAGAGGCTCTATGTTTCACAATATCATTCACCATCATGCAAAAAATCGAAAATTTACTCTTAACACAATAGGCATTGCAAAAATAACCTTGCAAGAGAATCTGTTGTCAACATCAGAAGAATAAATAATTCATCTAAAATTCTATGATTAAATAAGTATATCTAAGGTTGTCTAAAAGGTGATATTTTAGGTGCCTCAATTACAATTTACGGTTTTTTCTTCGACATTAGTTTTAACATTTTTGCAGTTGACTGCAGCGAAGCAATTATGAATCATTTTAACAGTCTTCGAATAAATTTTTGATGAAATTGGATTTGCGGTAAGTGGAATACGCTGATGTATACTCCATGAATGTGAGCTGTGCAGTAGTGAGACACATACTCTCTCCAATACTTCTTAATATTGTATTACGACTTGTTATAAAGTAAATATCCAAACACGGTTCGGTAACTTAACTCGTTTCTTATACAAATTGCTTTTGAAAGCATTGTAAAAATTCTGGCAATATGAAGAACTAAAAATTTTAACCGATTGTATCAAATAAAGATACTCTTCTCGGAGATGTCTAATAATGTTTAATCCTTCCTTTACTCAGGCTGTGTCATCCGTACTGTAAGTGGAAACTCAGGGGATTCATTGGAGTTATTTGGCCAACTTACGAACATAATTGGTCATTACAATCATTCAGTCAGGATTACGACCTAGCTTCTCGCACTACTTATGATTTGTGTGTTAATTTTATACATGAGTGGCGGGATCTACAGTTTAAAGTCGACTCCGAACTATAAATTTTTCTGAAGTTTTTCATGGCAAATTTAATTTTACACTCAGAGTTTTTTTTTGCGAGAAATCTGCTGAGAAGAAATCGCCAAAGAAATATTTATTCCGATATCGTTTCGATGTCCGACCTGGGGTTTGAACCGTGGCCTTATGCCTAATAAGCCAACACAATACCTACTAGACTATGGAGACTTCCTTACTAACATATGGAGCTCATAATTAATCTTGCGATAAATAAAAAACTGAAACTTTAACTCTATTATCACTTCAGTAATTGTATATACGTGGCATTAAACATGCGTCATGATCCCGAAACATCTAATGAAGGCTCATGTACTAAAAACAATGATAGGGATTTAAAGAAAGATTAGATACATAGACGATGAGTTCAGATATGGCTGCGGTCTTAAGCTTTTCAAATTCAATTCACTGTTAAGTTGAATACTTCTTAATTAAAGCATGGGATTAACGTGAATACATATCAAACAAATTGGCATATAAATTTTAATTTGAAATCTATTTTTAGATTTTCAATCAGTCATTAACTCAAAAGTAATATTGTTGTGTAGGGTACTCTATGAACTGAATTGACTTTAACTGTTCGCCGTAACATAACGCTGATTTCAAAAATTCCAAATTTAATTATTTTAATGTTTCAAAAGTCTTATCATCTCATTCCATCCTCTCATTACAATAGATTATGCTCCTTATGAATGAAGAAACATTAAATTCGTTCCCAAAACTACCAACAGAATAATGGATTTTGTTTTAATAACAGGATCTAAAGAATCTGTCGTGTTTAATATGACATGATGAAAACTTTTCAAATTAAATGAAATTACAAACACAAACGATGAAATGAATGCGTATTTACATACATACATAGGTACATACGTACATTTGTAATGTATTTCCGCATCTGTACGTGTTAATGTGTTAAGATTTTAAAACATTTTTGAATATTTAAACATGATTTCTAGCAAAATTTAAACCTTTTTAAAGCAAAACGACAGTCAACGACAATCAACGACAGTGTCATAGGATATGTAGAAGAAAATATTTTTTTCTTATAATTTTTTTAAGAGCCTTAAAGAGAAACTCTTATGAATCCTTAAATTGAATTTTGTTTCACTGTTACTGTTTTATAATGCTTAGGCATCACGGGTACACTGAAGTCCACGCCATAGGCTGGCTTCCAGATCATCTTGTCTCTACAACCATTAGACATCTGCCTTCAAAACATGGCTGCTAGAACTGCACTGAGGCTCAAATTCTCAGATATGTTTAGCCCATGATGTATCAAGCCAAGCTTTAATACTTCTGGCAGCAAAACCGAATCTCCCAGGTTTTAGATGTCACCAGAGAATGTTTTTGGACGACCAAACAAAATTCACACTCCCTCACGGGAAGACTGGGTTGCTGAAGAAGAAATCGTTGATGGTAATATAATAATCTTCAGCGATAGCTCAAAATTGGAATGTGGAACTGGATCTGATGTCTACTCCGATAAACTGCTACTGTACGGGTTATACAGATGACCTAACCAGGTCAACGTATTGCATGCGGAGATTTTTGCTATTTGAACAAGCTGCATGCTTGGTTGAAACCGAGGACCTGCCTCCTTCGAACTTAAACATATGTGTGGACAATCGAGCAATCAAGGGGCTGGAGTCCCATCTCATCAAAAGACGTCAGGAGTTACATGGACTCTCTACACCGTATACGTCGACACAACACTCGCCTCTACTGGCACGGAAGAGATCAGTGATATCAGGGAGGAGGAGACGATAGAGGGGATAAATGCGCCTCTACAACAATACTTCACTAAATTGAAAAAGCAGCAACAAGCCATTAGTGGACCGACATACCTGGTGGTCGAATTTCAAAAAAGCAGTGTCTTGCAGTGGGAGATCCAAGGCACTACTTGAGTTCGACAATAGAACAGTTCGCAATTTAATAGGAATTCTAATGGGAAATGACGCTATTAGCAGTTTCACTGACAACCTCGGTCTGCCCCACCAGGATTACAGCAAAAGCCGCCATAATATGGGAGAATCGTAGTCGGTAGAACACCTTATATGTGAGTGTCCTGCACATCAGAACAGACGTTATCGGTTTTTGGCGGACAGAACGTTTGAAGATCTGGAATTTTTTTACAGTAAATGGTGCAGAAAATACATAGGTCACTGGATAAAAGCCTACTTTGTTTTCAGCATTGTTTTTATTCAGAAATTCCGAATACCTGTCTGGTGCGCATGTCTATTATTCTCCCATATACGTGGATTGTTCGTTGATTGACTGATTCAAGAGTACGAAAAATGTTTAGAAAAAGTGGCTGGAAAGAATATTTGAAATCCTTAATGTAAGAATCGTCGTCACCATAGTCTAGTATGTAGTGTGTTGGCTTATTAGACGTGAAGCTACGGTTCAAACCCCAGGTGAGACATTTCCAACAAAACGAAATATGAAAAAATATTTCTTCGGCGACTTCCTGTCAGCAGATTTCTGACAAAAACTATGCGAGTAAATAAAATCGGATCACAGAAACCGTATTAATTTTGTGTAAAAAATTCAATTAAATGTGCAAGGACATTTGAAATGTTGACTGTGGCGATTGGCGAGTCTACTATGAGCAGAACACAAGTTCAATTGTGGTATAACCGGTTTAAGGAAGGCCGAGAACACGTCAACAACCGATGAAAACACTGAAGCAGTGAAGAAAATGGTTTTGGATAATCGTCCAATCACTATTAGAGAGGTTGCTGATGATGTTGGCGTATTGTTCGGCTCATGCCAAGCAATTTCTACGGATGTTTTAGGCATGAAACGTGCGGCAGCGAAGATTATTCCAAAATTGCTCAATTTTGAGCAAAAACAACGTCGCATGGACATCGCTCAGAAGATGTTGACGCCGTTCAACGACGATCCAGATTTGGACCAGGTCATAACTGGTGACAAATCATGGGTGTATGGCTATGACATTGAAACCAAAGAGCAATCATCCCAATGGAAGCGTCCAGAAGAGCCAAGACCGAAAAAAGCACGTTAAGTTCGGTCAAATGTGAAGGTTTTGCTCACTATTTTCTTCGATTGCAATGGCGTGGTGCATGATGAATTCTTGACACAATGTCGTACAGTCAATAAGGAATACTACCCTGAAGTTATTCGCCGATTGCGCAGAGCAACTCGTCAGAAACGTACAGAATTGTGGGAAAACCAATCATGGATTTTGCACCATGATAACGCACCAGCACACATCTATGCTTGTTCGTTTGGCCAAAAACAAAACCGTAATCATGCCTCAACCACCGTATTCACCGGACTTGGCCCCCGCTGACTTTTTCCTCTTAAAAGAAAAATCGAAACAGGAGCTGTTGGCAATACCAAAAAGCGCGTTTCAGAAGTGTTTCGAGGATTGGAAAAAACGCTAGCATAAGTGTTATTTAGTTATTGATAAATAAATAAATACTTTTGAAAAAATTGAAAATAACGATTATTTTTTGATCACACCTCGCATGTATGTATGTAATGTTAGAACATAATTTTACCGTATTTTAACAACAACTCTTTAACTATTGTGTTCGAGTCTTCAGCAGCATCTAGCTTATCGACATACTTTATGTGAAAGCACAATCTTGGTTTGTTAAGTCCAACTACTAGCAGGACCATTATCATATGACTTCTTGTGTATTATCACAGAATCAATGATAACAATAACAAAATAACTTTCAACTGTTAAATCGCTTGTTAAATAAGACACAGTCCTTCAAAATGTAACTGGTAATGATTTTAACAGCCATTCTTAGGCAAGGTTTTTCTAAATATTTTCCTTTAAATGGTTGTACAAACTTTAGTGCATTTATTTAATAATTCTACTTTTGATTGTGTTAACAAAAAAAAAATATTTCTTATGAAATCTTTAATCGAAATATGTACATAGTACTTACGTCCACAAAAACATCATTCAATTGAAAGTGTGATTTCAGCTTGAATTTTGCTGTTTGCAATTCTTGTTGAAATTGTTCAAATGCAACAAACTTTTTTCTTGTTGTTCTCTAAATGTCAATGTCACTTAACGAACCAGACTTTTACCCAGAACCATATTTCCTACCCCACAGTTTCCCATTCATAATGGACGCATAAAATAAAAAAGATGAAATATTCAGCAAATAATATGCGTTTAATAGAAAACCATTTTCAATGTGGCATGTAATACAAGTGATTATTAAATAGAGCAACATAAGTGCAGCATTGGCAATAATTTTGCTTTTATTGCGAAAAAAGAAGAAAAAAATTTGTAATTTTTAATAAAAAGTTTTGCTAAGAGGCCACTCAAACGTTCGAATAGGGATTTATTTGTTGAATTATTTTCTCATTTTATTTAGGAGAATAAATAATTTAAGGTATATTTATATGTATAAATTTTTAAAGAGAAGTTATTTAACTCAGCATAATTATATAAATAGCTCCTGGATCTTAACATACAAAATCTGTTACAAAAAAATGCAAACTCTCATCCTATTAATATTGAATAAACAAAAGTATTCTGAAGGACATCAAGTCGCCGTAGTCTAGTTGGTAGCGTTGGCCTACTAACCGTTAGGACGAGGGAAATATGAAAAAATATTTATTTTGTTACTTTCTTGCAGCAGTCTTCTGGCAAAAACTCTGAGAGTAAATAAAATTGCCATGAAATGTTTCTCAAAAATCTGTCGTTCAGAGACCGACGTTAAACTTTAGGTCCCGCCTTTTATGGATAAAATTAACACACCCAACATGAGTGGTGTGAGAAGCCAGGTTATTATCCCGACTAACGGGTCGTAATAAAAAATTAAATATTAAGTGTTCTAAAGAAACATTATACAGTAAGATAGTGAAAATACACCCGAGTAACTACATAGTCTATGTTATTCACCAGGTTGAGTAGAACTCAAAAATTCTTTTTTTTATTTTTCTCGAACCCTCCAAACTTGTTTTATTTGACAAAAATGGTTTTTTTGATCATTGCACACAACCTGTTTCAACCTATTTTAAAATTCCAAAGTTTTTTAGAAAGGGCAGAGATTAGCCTTTCAAACGGTATACATAAACATTTTGTTCAAACTTATATGTTATGAGTTTTGATGGGGTAAACTAGGAAAAAATTATTTCTTTCTTATCTTTTCAAGTTTTTCCATTCTCCATTGCAAAATTTAGTTAAAAAATATAAAACAAGTGGTGACATTCTGAAAGTGCGTTTGATAAAATCGGACGAAAATTATCGTAGTTATGGGCTAAATTTCGGTATGCATTTGCATTACTTTCGTATGCTATTAACGAACGTACGGTCGATTAAGTTTTGTGGACATTCGTCTAAATCGAGTTTTAGTATTTGATCACTTTCAGTTGAGTGTGCCAGATTTAGGCTCAGTAGGTTAATATTTAATATTTTTAAAATTCAAACTTTTTCAAAATCACTCGCTACACAATAAAACGTTCCTAAAGTTTGGGTAAAATATTTAGTATCCTTAATAAATCATGATAAGCACCAAAATACTAAAAATTTGTGTTAATGATGCCAGTGGCGAATCGTTTCTCGAAGCTATAGCTTGTAAAAAAATCGAAAAATATTGAAAAAACTGTAAAAACGAAGAAGCCAACCATGAAACGACCGAATAAAAGAAACTCTCCATAGGTAGGTAAGTACGTATGCTAAAAGAGAGGATTCATGCTGCATACAACTAATCCATCTTGAAGACTTGTTGTGCACTTACGCAACTTTCTATTGGAAGACTATACATACATAGATACATAGTTGGTCACTACAACCCTTCATTTAGGACAACGACCTAGCTTCTCAGACCACTTATGTTGTGTGTGTTAATTTTATACATGAGTGATGGGACCACAGCTTCGAGTCGACTCAGATATGCTGAGAGGAAGCCGCCGGAATCATTTTGTTGATGATGTCTGACCTGGAACTTCAACCGTGGCCTCACGTCTAAGAAGCCAACACACTACTTACTAGACTATGGCAAAGAAAGCCGATAGGAAGTGTTTTCATTACATTCTCTGCTTTCATCATTTTCCATCACATCAATACGGTTCAGGTGTCTATTTAAGACAGAGTATCCCATTCATACGCACATTAACGTGCTCATTTCTCTCTTGTTTAGTTTAAAAATACTCATGGTTCTCTCCTGATTAGCATTGCCCTAATAGGAGAAGAATTCTCCCTACTGTTTATTCGACAATAGTCGATGTGACAACACTGCACACTTTCTCAGCCTGATGTTTAATGCATTGAAGGACATTGGGTTACCCCTGATTCTATTAGCCAGAATACTCGCGTCCTCATTTGAAATCACTCCATGAAAAGTTTGGTCAAAAAAAAGTTTCTTTAGCACTTCAGCAGTTAGAAGGAAATGGAAAAAAGTATTACTTTCTCGGGTATAAGATTATTCTGCTAGCAATAGGCAATGTACATTGGCAATCTCATCATCATAGCGGTAGATAATGCCACACTCTGTTTTTGTGCGATGCTTTGATTTGATGTTTCTAAAGATTTTGCATACATACTGTAACGTTTTTATCCTTTTAAAAACGTTAAAAATATGAGTTTGTTGATTGCAAATATATATATATATATATATAAATATATATAAATAAAAAATAAATTTGTGTTTAGTTTTAAATCAATTCTTTATTGTTCGCACAATTCCATGTGCCACTGTTGGCAACTTGAATTAAACAACAACAATTTGCTTTAATTGTTATTCTTCTTTACACTCTTCCACGTACACAACAATTTTTCAATAGATTTTTATAACAGAGATCTTCAAACCACAATTATTCTCTTCACACGCAACGTGTTGTCACACAAGACTGACTGAATTCTTTCTGATGTCGCTGCCTGCTTCGTCTTGCCTTTTATATTCCAGGGTAAACAGTCTGATGAATGATCTTGAAGGAGAATGACTTCGCGAAATCTCTATAAATGTAAACCTGTTGTTTTCATTATTGTTTATAGTGATGTTGTTGCTATATTTTTGTTTATTCGTCCATCATGTAAACAAGTCTTTTGTTCTTGTAGCTTCTGTTTATCATTTCAATAACACGAGGATTACGACCTAGCTTCTCACACCACTTATATTGAGTGTGTTAAAATAATACATGAGCTGGAGGACCTACAATTTAAAGTCGACGCCTAACGACAGATATTTGGGAAACTTCGTAAGTTTTTGCCAGAAATCTGCTGAGAGGCAGTTGCCGAAGAAATAGTTTTTTGTTTCGTTTCGTTGGAGACGTCTAATCTGGGATTTGAATCGTGGCCTAATAAACCAACACACTACCTACAAAACTACGACGACTTAAAAGATTTTACTCTACTTAATCGCTACTTAATCAGCACGTTTCATGTGCTGTCAGAAAGTGTACATCAAACAAAATCATTTTATTGCTTAAAAACGTTTTTATTTCCGATTAAAATATTAATTTTGTGAAGCATTCAGGTTTTAAATTCCCATTAAATATTCCTCATACGTATCAGAGTTTATATTGTTTGAAAATGTGTTCATAATGATGATGAAAATTAAAACGTAAACTTAATCCACAATTAGTATTCATCATACGTTCAAAATTTCTGTTTAACTCTTATTTTCATGGAAACGTGAGTGTAAGTTTTAAAATTTAATTTGAATTCATTTTGAAATATTTTTTTTTATTTTTAATATTCTTAACGAAAAAGTGTGAACGTTTTAAAGCCTGTACGAAAATATTTTCTAGAGATGTGTCTCCAGTTCTATTGATTGACTAAGAATTAAACACCTTAATTTCGATAAAAATATACTCAATGGCAACTGGTAAACTTTACATTTCGATTTACATCTGGATTTGTATCCAGGATTTATCATACGTAATAAAGTACACGAATTTGGTTTTATTGGCATTATTACAACTTGCCGTTAACTAAAGGGAGGATTTTAAAGGGCAGATAAATTGTTTTTCATTATTATAAGTGGACAATAAGGTTAAAGTGAGCGTTAAGCTAAAGGGAGGATAATCCTCCGTTTAACTTTTAAAGTTAAGTTTATGTTTGAACCTGCCATATTATATAGTATTTTCAATACGCCAGCTGCAAATATAAACAAAGTGAGCAAATACGACAAAAACAAAAACCGTCGTTGCGACTGCGCTTTTAAAGCACTTGTTTCATTGAACAGTGTTATCGACATTGCTTCGCTACTGCCATATTTTTGAAGAAGTTAACTTTATATTATCTGTAGGTTGTAATAACGAAAAGAAGTTAAAGGTGATTTTAAAGTTCACTTTAGCTAAAGTTACATTTAACTAAACTCAACTTTAACGGCAAGTTGTAATAGTGGCCCTTAGTGTATAAGCCCTTAACACCCCATTAACTATTTTCACATATACTCTGATTATTAAATGAACTTAAATTAAGTAGAGTTTTGTGTATGAGCAAAGCATGGAAAATTTCGAATTATTGCTCTAGAAATAGAACCGAAAGAAATCGTCTGAGATCACTATTAATGAAAGCACAGTCAGTTTGCTTTTGAACCGATCGAATTTATTATTACTACTTACTATTGTTGTGTAGCTGTACCATAGTAATGCGGATCCATTACACTGTTGCCCTGAGAAATTTCAAGATGTTGGTCTGTGTCAGTCGTACAACCAATTGTTACTATTTGGAATGCATCAGTGTCTCACAGGTTCCAAGTATATATATGATGCGTCTGTCTCATCATAGCAGTATACTGATACTGAGTTCGAAACAATCACTATAATAAACAAATATATCATGCTCCCTGTCGCATGACTTAAATCTGCTCCTATTTTTGTTTTTCTTCAAAGATTTAGTTTGCCTCAGACCCATTTTCACTGAGCATATACAGTGGTGGCCTTATAATTAGAAACGACTTAACAACATGTATGTTTGTTAATTTGTTTTACAGTTTTCACTGTGTACCTGGTATCAAAGGCTTTGTTTGGAAGACGTCTTACATACTTTTTTCCATCAGATTGGGACAAATTAAACTGAGATTCATCACTCCAGAGAACTCTGTTCCAGAAACATCGTTTCTAATTATAAGGCCACCACTGTATGTAATTCCAAACACCTCATCGCACTCTACAGAAAAGTCTTTTGAGTAGAAGTGCAAGTCCAGCAGCATTCTCAAGTGTCTATTGCACTGATTAGATTGGATGTACAAGGACACTGTGGTGAACTGGCTATATAAACTACTTTGTGGCAGTACGATCTGCTGGACGCTAGGAAGCTCACACATTAATAGAAGTATAGGGAGAAAAACTACACAGGATGGGTTGCTGTCTCCTCTCTTATGAAATCTGGTGATGAAAGAGCTACTAGTTATGCTGAAACAGGCTGTATGCGGACCAGTTGACTACGCGGAAGACGTTTTTCTTATAATTTCGGATAAACTGGCCAGGCGTGGCACAACTTTTGAACTATACGACAAATTCTCAACTAGAATCCCTCTGCAAGCTTATAATTGGCAATGCGGTAGTCTATTCCGTTCACAATATATAGGGGACATCGGGTATGGACAGAACGAGGCAGAAAATCTGGCCAAAATTGTAAAGAGAGCGCACGACAAGTATGCTTAAACTCCAAATAAGCACGCTCAGTACAGTTGTCAGGGCGATTACAGTACATTGCGTTAAATGCACGCATGCGAGGCGTATTAGTCTTGGCCTCATTGCTAATGATTTATTCAAACGTTGCAGAGATGTCGAAGAGGAAGACACTATTCTGCACCTACTGGGTACATGCACTCCACAGTGTTGTAGAAGAAGAAGGAATCTTGGTGCCTACCATATAGAAGACCTGTTTGAGCTGTCACACATTAACATTGGTAGTTTGAGTCGCTACATTAGAAGTTCCGAGTGTTTCCGCGACTAGGGATTAACGGCATGCTGTCGTATCACAATGGGCCTCCTTCGATCACCTCTAACTACATGCCTCTAACTACATGCCTGCCTACCTATCATTGCTCAGGCTTAGATTTAATTTATAGTAAAGGCTGTATATACTGTATCTATTTTGGAGATCAATAGCAGCAAAAACGACCGGAAGAATATTCAATTAACTGCTTCCAAATGATCCTAAGAGACTTTTGCACCCGACCAACTCAACCGACGCAGAGACTGCAAAAACATGGTCTCTAAGTCGCCGTAGTTTAGTAGGTTAGCTTATTAGACGTGAGGCCTCAGTTCAAACCCCAGCTCGGAAATCTCCAGCAAATTAAAATATGCAAAAATGTAAATAAAATTGCCTTGAAAAAGTTTCTTATATGTAAGGCTGTCGTTCGGAGTCGACTTTAAACTGTAGGTTCTGCCACTCGTGATTAAAATTAACACACACAATAGAGAAGCTATGCTGTAATCCTTACTAAGGTGTTGTAATGACGAATTAATTTGGTCGCAGTAGACGAGTGAAGTACTGTATTCGCCTACTCGATAAGAACTCGGTGGGTGGAGTGTGAAGCTAGTTTATAAGCCTGACTGAAAGGTCGAAATGACCAATTATGTGTATGCATGTATAACCGTGTACTCTATGGTTGATGAATGAGATTACAAGATAAAGTACCTGAATACTCAATCATTTTAGAATTAAAGACATTGACTGCTGACTTCAGAATTCTTATTTTTATTTAACGAACTTAACAACAACCAGATTAGGGCATTATCTCAAAAGTTTTGAGTGACTAAAACTCTTTAAAGTTTAAATTTTATAGCCAAACATAGCCATGGTATTATGAACATAAAAAAATGTTTTTCCAGAGTGTGAATTATAATAAATTTTACGTTCGTTTTTATCTTTTTTTTTAAGTATGAATATTAAAATGCAAAAACGTAATGTTATTATGCTCAGAAAAAATAATCTGTATTCATGCGAATTTGCATGCACAAAACAAAACGAAAATAATAGAAAACATCCGGTGATGAAATTAAAAATGCATTTTCACACAGAAATGAAATCATATTCAAAACTTATGAACATTATATTATAATGATATACTCATATAATGATGATAATAATGATGTTCATAACAGTGATAATGTTGAGATAAACTTCAGAAACTACTGTTTCCTCTGCCGTTTATGTCTGTAAGCATTGCTTTTATTTAATATTAAAAAAAAAATTTCTGTTTACTACCCTATGCACTGATGCAATTTAAATGCATGAAATGAACGAATGCATTAAAATAAATAATTTAAACGATTTAATTTATTTGCAAAGACATTTTATCACACCCATGCGTCTTGTATTTCTTATTATTTTACTGACGACCAAACAGTTGATAAGTTGAAGCATATTTATGCCCAGTTCGTTTGACTTGATTGCAGTAGGAAGATAATTTCAAGTAACTGACATGAGGAAGAATTTCTAAAGATGCCGGCAGGCTATCAAAAATTTTGATGTTAATTTGTTAACATATTGTTATGTTTTTACCTTTTAAAAACATTTAAAATATTAGCTTGTAGATTGCAAATAAAATAAAAATAAGTCTGTGTTAAGTTTTAATTAAAATTCTTTATTATTGGCACAATTCTGTGTGCCACTGTTCACAACTTGATGTAAACAACAATTGCTTTGTTTGTTATTCTTCTGTTTACACCCTTTGCATAAACAATAACAATTACAACACAATTGTTCGGCTGATCTTTGTAATGAAGATCTTCAAACCACTATTACTCTATTCAAACACAACGCGTCTTTATACAAGACTGTCTGAACTTCACTAACTCAGTCGCCTCCTTTGCCTTGCCTTTTATAAGGCAAAGTAAACAGTCTGTTGAATGTTCTTGAAGGCGATCGTTCATGACTTCATACATACATACATAGTTGGTCATTATAACCCTTCAGTCAGGATTACGACCTAGTTTCTCACACCACTTATGTTGTATGTGTTAATTTCATACATGAGTGGCGGGACCTACAGTTTAAAGTCGACTCCAAACGACAGATTTTTTGAGAAACTTTTCATACCAATTTTTATTTACTCTCAGAGTTTTTGCTAGAAATCTGCTGTGAGGAAGTCGCTGAAGAAATACTTTTTGTATATTGTTCTGATGTCTGGCCTAGGGTTTGAACCCTGGCTTTACGTCTAATAAGCCAACACTCTACCTACTGCACCACGGCGACTTCAAACTCATGACTTAGCCTTCTCGAAATCTCTATAAATGTAAACATTCTTACACCACCACATGATGTGTGTATTATTCATATCCATAAGAGGCGGGACATGCAGTTTAAATTCGGCTGTGAACAACAGATTTTTTAAAAATTTTATCTAAGCTTAGAGTTTTTGACAGAAAAATACTGAGAGGAAGGTGCGAAGGAAATATCCTTTTATATATTTCGTTTTGTTCGAGATGTCTGAGCTGGGGTTTGAACCACCAGTCACTTAAAAAGCATCCAAATTCTTAGGTATATAAGACGCGCCATCAATCTACTAGAAGAGTCACATTGTCACAAAGGAATTTGATTAACCGGAGTACTATAAGTGAAATCCTTCTTCAATGGATTTAAAAGTAAAAGGTGGTACAGGTTGGATGTGGAGCAATTACCTATGCTTATGAATTGGCCAGGCGTGGCGCAACCATCGAACTCTATGATGAATTCTCGACTTTGGTAATCGCTCTCAAAACCAGCAAGCTATATAGAGAGAGCACAACAAGTGTGCTTAAACCTCAAAGAAGTTCGTTTATTACGGGTCATTGTATTATTGGCACTCATGCAAGGTGTATTGAGCTTGGACTCCTTGCTAATGAATTACTTCTGCAGAAGCTGCAGAAATGTGAAAGCGAAGGACACTATGGTTAACATATAACACCTTTATCTATGTTCAGACATGCACTTTTATTGAGTCAATATTCGGTTTATTGAGTACAATATTTTAAGTGTTCAGACATAATATTATACGCAGTTCAGCAGCTTATTCAATATTCATTTGACAGCTGGTAAACAAAACAGCTGGTTTTTTCAACAACATTGTTTTTTAAGTGTTTGGATAACTGTAATATGCGCACTGAACGTATTTATGACAGTGCTGCATTTTAAGTTTTACTCAATATTATAACAATTTGCGTATTTATGGCGCAATAATTAATTGAAATTTTATATGAATATTGAGCTCAATAATGGCGCTTATTGCGATTTATGCAATAAAGGTGCATATCTGAATACCATATTACGATATTGTAGGTGAAGAGGAAATCTTAGTGTCAACTATACCTACGATCTGGATGAACTGTCATGAATCGCTGGCAGAGTTCGAATCCCAATGGAGTTGAAAAAAATTCATCATGATTTTCGAATTCCAAATTAAATTGCTTCAACCCTCTCCAATACAATTCATTTAAGAAGCCCCCTCACCACCTGAAAATGGAAAAAAGAATAACATCACAGGAAGGTCCGCCATCTAGTGGGAATCAACAATTGGCAAGATTCTCCACCACTACACCAAATACTCAGAGAGCGTTGTTTCTAGGCAAAGATAGATGCGGACCAATCAACTCTTTGTCTGGAACAACAAAAATAGATTAAAGAAACGGAAACATGGCAGATATCTCTGCGGAAGCCATATGCTCTTAAGAGGGGTACTGGAAAAAATACAAAGATATCCTCATAAATAATTTGTATAACTCTGATATTTTTTTTAGCAAAAAATTGTTTTAACAAAATAACGACTTTTCTTATTAGTCGTAAATAGAAAAATAAATTAATTCTTCCACTTCAAAGCGTAATTGCCATTAATAATATTTATTTTTTTACCTCTGGACAATAAAAAAAAAATAGCACGATAAAATAGAAATATTTCGATTTATTTCTTTTCGGGCAATAAATTAGTTTATTTGTAATTAAATCAAATGATAAAATTGACTTTTTATAGGATGAAAATAAATAAAGAAACATGAAAACAAATGTTAAGAAGTAAAAAAAGTACTGCCTTGATGCAATACAGTACAATATAATACAATGTATACCGATTTAAAGCTGATTAGTATTCGCAAATATTTTTTACTCTTCATTCTTCATTTCAATATTTATTGCCTTCCCCCTGCCACCGTACTAGGTATGGCATAAACAGTGTTGAATGCAAATTTAAATTCTTTTGTATGTTCAGAAAAACACTTTCATTTTAATTACTGTAATTACACAACAAATAGAAAAGAAATAAAGTTGAACGAAAGCGACTGCATGGCATACTACCTATACAGCATGATTTTTTTTTACATGAAATTTAACAACCACTATGGATCGACGGAACTTGCTAGAATAGTTAAGATTATGCATACATAACCGGTAGAGTTAATTATGAACTTTTTCTACCCATACTGAGTTAATAAATATTGCTACGAAAATGGAAACGGTGTACATCGTTTAACATTAAAATGAGCAAAAACTACACAAACAAATACAACGAACCTGTTACCAGCAAACCAACAACATCAGTATGGAAGAAAAGGGGATAGACAAAGCGAGAAGGCAAAAACAAGCAATGCGAACAAAATACACACCCAACAATGAAGTCGCAATAGAGTTCTCGACAAGGCGAAACTCCGAACATTAAACTTCAAGAACCTTCATCAGGCTGATTACGTGGGCATATAAAAAGGCAAGTCGCCCTAGTCTAGTAGGCAGTGTGTTGGCTTATTAGACGTAAAGCCAGGGTTCGAGCCCCAGGCCAGACATCAAGACCAAATACAAAAAGTATTTCTTCGGCGACTTGGTCTCGGCAAATTTCTGGCAAAAAGTCTGAGAGTAAATACAATTGCCATGAAGTTTCTCAAAAAATCTGTCGTTCGGAGTCGACTTTAAATTGTAGGTTCCACTACTCATGTATAAAAAAAATTAACACACACAACATAAGTGGTGTGAGAAACTAGGCGTAATCCTGACTGAAGGGTTGTAATGACCAATTATGTATGTATGTATGTATAAAAAGGCAAGACAAAGCAAGCAACGAGTAGTAAGAATTCAGTCAGTCTTGTGTGAAGACACGTTGCGTGTGAAGAGAACAGTCGTGGTTTGAAGATCGCCGTTGTAAACACCTGCCGAACAATTGTTGGTGCTTACACGAACAGAAATGTAAATAAGTAACGAACTAAACAAATTATTGTTGGATTCATCATGTTGTAAATAGTGGAAAACAGAAATAGTGCGAACAATAAAGCAGTTTATTGCAACTAAACAATTGTTTGCTATCAAAGAACTCATATTTTAAAAGTTCTTAAAAATATAAGAACGTAACAATAACGTTTACACTTCGTTTTTCGGTTTGTCAATATACAGGTTTTATACTACAATTTGCTCATTCTTGACTCATTAATACCCTTTAAACGGGTAGTTTAAGTGGTTATACTATTTTCGATCGGCATTTCGAAAATCAAAGTAAAAATTTTATGGCAGTTTTTTTTACATTTACACGCTTGATATAAAGCCAAAAGAAAGTAACATGAAAGTAAAAAAATTAAGTTTATTCAAAAACTTGACCTGTTATACAGCTTGCCTTACCGTCTTAACCCTATTTAAATAAAACAATTATGATCCCTTGTTTCAATATCTTTTATCCTCAGTTTGAACATTTTTATCAAAAATGATTAAAATAAAGAAAGTTCCAGGATCGTAAACTAGGCAAATTGGGACGAACTTACAAATGAGTTTCTTTTCACTCTAAATGGATATTTACATTGTCTTGTTGGAATCAAATGTCGTTGTTGTTCATCACGCTTACTTGTCTATCCCCTTTTTTCATACTGAAGTTGTTGGTTTAGTTGCAACAAGTTCGTTGTATTACCGATGTACACCGTTTCCATTTTCGTAACAATATGAAGCTTATACTGTAACAGTTATTGGCAGATTTAATTATTAGAGAAATAGGCAAGAGATACTATTTTCGGACGAGAGATATGTTCTTCAAGTCTAAGCGTCTATGGTATTTAAGCATATACATACGTATGTAATGTACATATACCAACTTTTTTACTGTACAGTTTAACGTCGCCACCACCTACGTGGAGGTACAATACTTAGTTACATTTTGTTGAATTTTTAATTTCGTATTTATTTGTAACAGAAAATAAATCATTTTTTAACATCAAATACAGTAGGAAAAAAGGAATTCAAAGTGGATTTCGTTGAAATAAAAGAGAGAGAGAGAGAGAGAGAGAGAGAGAGAAAGAATAAAATAACCCACCTTTATTCGGATCATTAACCCAAATCCTTAATGTATCGTCGCAAAACTTAATGGGCCATATGAACAAAAGAACAAAAGAAAACATTTTGCATCGTTTTTACAGCTTAAGAGGCACTAAAACCTACAGTTCATAAACTGGAATGGTGTGAAATTTTAACGTCCTATTGAGAATATATAAAAAAATTAAATGTTAAAAAAGAAAACATATTTTTAAATAATTTTTAAAGCTTTTGTTCTCGCAGACATAAATAAAAAAATTACATTATGGCCGCCATAACAACATGGGCTGACGTTTTACTTTTGCCATGAATGAAAATTTTTCAAATGAATGAAAATTGATCGCGATAATATTCTATTAGTGATTACTCATTCTAACAATTCTTTTAAGGCTTTAACAAGTTGTTATACTCAATCGAATCCTGTAGTCAGACTTATTTCGACTCATTTCATCTGACATTAATAGTGACTTGCCTTAGGTAGGTAGGTAGGTAGAGGTGGCTACCCATCCAAGAAAAATTCTTAGATGGACTCACTTAGGCCGCATTGGGCTACTGTGCTACCACAGTTATCCACTATCCCCTAGTCTCAAAACAACTCGGATCCCCGATGAAGCGATTTAGGCTGCCAATGTCAATCCTTGACAGTTCCTCCAGATCATCCATGTAGTAAGTACTCAAGTACTTCCTTCTCCTTTGGCAAAGAGCCGGACATGTAGCCAGCAGGTGAGGAACAGTCTCCTCTTCTTCCTCTTCTCTGCAGTTTCTGCAGAAGTCGTCAGCAAGGTGTCCAAGACCAATGCGCCTCGCATGCGTACCCATAATGAAATGCCTCTAAGGACACCGACAACTACACTGAGCGCGCCTCTTTGGAGTTTAAGTAGACTCATTGTGCACCCCTAATCCAGCCTTGGCCAGATTTTACGAGTCGTTCTACCCGTGTCTGAGGCCGTCCACCTGTCATTGACGAAATCTACGGTCGCATTATCAATTATGACCTTGCTGGTCCTCATAGGGATGACTTGCCTTAATCTTTGAAATTTTATACTCGAGCTTACAGTATGAATTTTCCACTACATGACTACCACACGAAGCATGCTGAATTACCTTCATTACCTTAAACTATCTTGAATATTCAACTCAAATCAATCATTTTAATAGAAAAGTTCCTAATCTGTTACTAGTCACCACCAATAGTCTTTATACCAATGATTTAAGGCGCCAGGATTGATAATATGAAGTCGTCGAAGCCTATTAGACCTAAGCCCTTGTATGATAGTGTCTTGTAAGAATCTACATGGTGCTTCTTACCGGCCCTGGCCAACTCATCAGCAATGCATTTTCCAACGATATTCCTGTGTCTCGGAATCCGTATAACAGTTACCTTAAAATGAATCGAAATTTCTCTGAGATATCCTCGGCATTCATGGACAAGAATGGAGATTAAAACTACGTTCAATATGGATTTAATTGAAGCCAGGCTATCAGAATAAATCAGGAGATTTTCAGGGAAAATGCCACCACTCAATAAGCATTACATAACCTCTGCGTGGAAAACACTGCCGTGGTTAGGCAAGAAACTTCAATATCAGGATCCTTAATAAAGTCCTCTGCCTTAATAGGAGCTCAGAAAGCCAGTTAAGTATAGCAAATACTGCCTTGGTTGAAGTGGAACAGAGCGCACTGGTCTATCAGTCGACAGTGACATAGGTGTCCGTGTACCGCCCACCAAACATGTACTCTGTAGAGCGAAATTGGGTACCCCACAGCCCGATAGAGTCACCATTTCGAACAAAACGAAATATGAAAAAAAATTCTTTCGGCGACTTCCTATCAGTACACTTCTGCCAAATAAAATGTTCATGAAAAGTTTCTCAAAAATCTTTGGTTCGGAGTCATCTTTATGGATAAAATTAGCACACCCAGGATGGGTGGTGTTAAAAGCTAGATAGTAATTCTAATTAAAAGATTTGTAATGACCGATTAAGTAAGAAAGATTGATATAGGGAATCATAATGTACAACATGGCTTAGGGCCATTATTTCAACTTACCGTTAAAGTTGGATTTAATTTAGGTAACTTTATATAAAGTAAGCTTTAAAGTCACCTTTAACTTCTTTTCGTTATTACAACCTACAGATAAAATAATGTTAACTTTTTTAAAAATAAGACAGTGCCGGAGCAATGTCGGGAACACTCAATTCAACAAGTTTTTTGAAACGCTGTGGCAACAACCGGCTTAATATTTTTGTTGTATATGCTCATTTTGTTTATATTTGAAGTTGCCATATTGAAAATAATAATAATATGGCAAGTTCAAACAAAAAGTCGACTTTACAAGTTACACGTAGAATGATCTTCCCATAAGCTTAACGCTCACTTCTACCTTATTGACCACTTATAATAATGAAAAACAATTTATCTGTCCGTTAAAATCCTCCCTTTAGTTAACGGCAAGTTGTAATAATTGCCCTTAGTCTTATACAAGACTATGATTAAAAAACAAATTTAACGAAAAACGATTTATGGTCCACCACATCCCAAGTATATTGGCGCCAAGATATTGAAGTGGAAAGTTGTGATGGAAGTTTATATTCCGCAATTAATAAAAAAAATAATTGAAATAAAAAAATGTTTATAAGAAACTCCTGACAATGAGCTAATTTAATGGCAATGCTGACGTTTTTATAGCTTTCGAACATAACCAAAATATTTATTGAAACTCCTTAAAATTTTTAATGATTCTTTTTGCACAGTTTTAAATAGCAGTTCGTACATATAAATTTATAGCAATTCATGCTGAGTTTTGATTAGAGAGTCTTTGAAATATTATTTTAAATTTTTTTTACAAATTCTGTCTCTAGCAAAACAAGAAAATAAAAATTCATTTGGAAATGTGAAACTAATGCATTTAGGGCCATTATTACAACTTGCCGTTAAAGTTGGGTTTAGTTAAATGTAACTTAAGCTAAAGTGAACTTTAAAGTCACCTTTAACTTCTTTGCGTTATTACAACCTATAGATAAAATAAAGTAAGCTTTTTCAAAAATATGGCAGTAGCGGAGTAATGTCGATAACACTGCTGAATTAAACAAGTGCTTTAAAAGCGCAGTGGTAACGACGTACCTTCTTATTTGTTATGTTTATTCATTGTGTTTATAAAATTTGTGTGTTGAGGTTTTAGCTTTTTTATTTTTGGGTTTTTTTTTTTTTTTGTTTTAAAATAAATATAAGTATATTATATTAACGTTTATTTTTCATATTTTTATTATTGTCATATTGAAAATAATATATATGATATGGCAAGTTCAAATATAAAGTGAACTTTAAAAGTTAAAGGTAGTATGATCTTCCCCTAAGCTTAACGCTCACTTTTATCTTTTTGTGTAGTCATAATAATAAAAATCAAGTTATCTGTGTGTTAAAATCCTGCCTTTAGTTAACGGCAAGTTGTAATAATAGCCCTTAAACTTATTAATTAGCCTATGATGATAAATCAGCCAGAAATTGTTTGTCTTGGCATCTCGAACGGTCTCATTTAAATTTAACCACCCAATGTTTTATACTCCTGAACAAGTTACAGGTTTCTCTAAAGTAGAATTGAGCTCATTTATATTAAATATCCCTTATAATATCAGTTACAGTTCCGATACATAAAATTTCAAATGAAAGATGAAATAAAATTTTAAAATTTTAATTGGTACATGAAATCTGATGGTCAGAAAGCATGATCCTTGGTCAATTTCAACTTATAATTCACTCAACATTTGACGCCATTTCTGTCACTCTCTAGTGCCACTCATAATGCTATTGTAGAGTCAGAATGCGCAAAATTATACCCTAAATTATATTGTCAAATTTGCTTAGGCTTTAAGAAGTTTATTGATTATCAACTCTACGTCCATGATGCTCTGCGTTAAGTTTCCAAATAGGAAATAGGCGTAATATCCGTGAAGATGCCAACCAATTAGGGAATAGCAGCAAAGCTAGGCAACGCATCCCAATATTAGATGACCATATGCTTTTACATTTTGTGTCAGGACCGAATAGAGAACTGTATTACAATTTCGCACAGATCGGTTACGTATACGTGTGCACCCGAGAATATACACACCTTTTTAAACTCACAGATAATCCTTTGTACCCCAACTACATGGGTAAACTTGAGAGAGGGTGAAATATATAGTTATCAAGAGTGATAGATTCACCGAAAAATATCTTGCATTAGAGAAGGATTTTGACTGCAGAACAACTTATGAAAAAAAATCACTGAAATGTGTAAATGACATGCGAGCTAACGGTTTCCTAGACAAGTTTTGCATAGACCCACGATATGATGATGACAGTCAGAGATATTTTGAAAGCCATATGCATTTCAGAATAGCGTAGTTGTTTACACTTCAAATGATCAATTCCGCATTATAAATCACGTTTACTAACAATGGAGTTCAAAAGATCTGATCAATTCCCAGGAACACTAAGTGCAATTTAATCGGAAAATGAACGACCTTTTGTGTTATTTCGATACCTAACAACAGAATGTTATTTATTTATTTATTAATTACAATACAATAACAAATTATATTTTAATTATATACGAGCTGAGTAACTTTGACCATATGCTCGGTGTAATGTCACAGACCAGAATCTCTGGTGGGAATCGAACCCACGACCCTCACGATAATAGTCTAACACCAGGGCACCCAGAATGTTTCTCGGAGCGAATTAATGCCAAAACAGTTTGAATTAAAATATTTCAGCCAATAAAATTAAGGTGACTGTTTCTAGGAACACATGAACGGTATACCATACATTAACTACCTTCAAAAGGATGAAATTATTATTGTACTAACGTACAGAACGAATTTAATAAAAATTTGAAAAAAACGAACGCATTAGTACAAGAGTAAGATTATATTGCAGAAGGACAATGCAAGAGTGCATACGGCAAATAACTCCTACCTTAACGTTATTCAACGGATTTATGTCAGAGAGACTATTTTGACCAATTTGCAAAGGAATACTTATTATCATGGCCGCCACAAAACTTCTTTTTTGAAATAACGACGCTTGAATTCTTGGATTGCGTCAAAATTTCTAACGTCACTTTTATTGTGTCTGCCGCTTTCAATCATGAATATCAGGACACACAATTGAATATTTAATATATTGTTACAAAAATGGAAATGGTGTTACATCGTTTAACATTAAAATGATAAACAAAAGCTACAAAAACAAAAACAATGGACTTGTTCACATGATCAACGAATAAACAAAAAAAAAGAAGCAAGAACAAACATTACCAGAATAAATGCAAACAAAATAAACAAACAACAGAGATTTCGAGAACGTAAAGTCATTCACCTTCAAGAGAATCCATCAGGCTGTTTACCCTGCGATATAAAAGGCAAGACAAAGCAGGCAACGGAGTCAGTAAAAATACAGTCAGCCTTGTGTGAAGACGCGTTGCGTGTGAAGAGAATAATTGTGGTTTGAAGATCTCCGCTATAAAGATCGGTCGAACATTTGTTATTGTTTACGCAAACAAGTTTAAAGCAGAATAAGAACCAAAGCAATTGTTGTTGTTTACATGAGGTTAAAACTGAACACAAATTTATTTTTTTTATTGCAATCTACGAGCTCATATATCAAACGTTATTAAAAGGTAAAAACGTAACAATGTTTTTAATGACAACTAATCACTCTCAGAGTCTTTGCCACTAAACTGCCGAGAAAAAGTAACCAAAAAAACTTTTTGTTTAAACCTAGTAGAGTTCAAACTCGAATCACTCGTTAGATAGGCCAACACAGTGTCCATTATGGCAGTGGTAATCCTAACTAATAGTTGTAATGGTCAATAATTTTGAATGGAGTGCATAGAGCTCGAAGATGACCTTGTTGAAAAAATAGTGATTTTCTATTCAAAAACCAGTCACGAACTTACTGACCCGCCTTCGTATTTCCTATCTGAACTTCTGGCATGCAGACGTTCATAAACTAAAAATAGTTGCCCTGGTAGTATAGTGGATAATGTGCTAGGCTATTAGCGTCAGCGTAGTGGGTTCAATATCCATAAGAGACTCTGGTCTGAACAATCATATAATTTGTAATTATATTCTAATTAACAAAGAAACAAAAGTAAATTAAGTGAATACTGTTTTTCAGAGAAATCTATCCTTATCAAGCTAAGCGATATGATGAGGAATTTATTTTGAAAAAAAAAATTATAGAACGACAAAACCAACAACCAGTTGTGAAATTGTTTAGCAAATCCAATATTGATTTTCTTTTTCTCAATAATTTATTTTTTAATTTTCAATGGCTTGTACTGAAGGAGGTTAACACCAATTTAAGTAAGCCGTTGGCATTAAAAATGAAATCAAAACCAACTCAAATATTTATTGACAAAATAAATTTGCTACACGTATTACATTCGTTTATTTTTTATTTTTATTTTGAACTGTGCAGGTCTTGTTGTCTTTTCATTAAGTTTTCTAAAAAACAAGAAACAACTTTTGGGAGAAACTTTATAGTGTCACACTAATTTAATTGGTGTCCAAGGAATATAAAATCATAACTAGAATGTATTTTTAGTCAGTAATGACAGTGGAGGCCAGCGGTATCATTTTTCTTTGTTTTCTTCTGTTTATTGTGTTCTTTTCTGTAGCTTGATAATGAGGCCTTCAAAGTTTTCGCGCATGTACCGGATAACCGGTTAAATATCCTCTTTCACTACAACATCAAATTTCTAATGTTTATTGTTGTTAACAAAAAAGAAAAACAAAAAAACAAGGAAGAACATTGTGTTCAAACATGTGCGTCAATAAAATTATAATTGGGATACTCTACCCTAATGATAGTGACCTCGAAAATAATGTGAACGATGAATACTTTTTAGTTTACAAAGAAGGCGGTTAGAGGCAATTGGGTGGGGATATGTAACTCTTTATCATGAATATCTTAAGCAGGGTAAATTTTTTTTGAATTGTTGGTAATAAAATGTTAATGACTACTCTCCTTTCTCTTTAGGAAATTGCGGTACATTAATGGGTTTTTTGAAAATTCTACTCGTACGGTGACTTAACACTTTAGAGCGGTTGTAATTACCATAAGTATTCCATATGATGTAATATTTTTATTTGTAATTTGTACCTTCTTTTACTCCAAACACTGTATGACAGAATGAACGCAGAAAAAAATCAAATTTATGGTTAAAGTACCTATCATTTGATTTTTAATAACTTGAGAAAGAGCAATGATATCCAGCTAACGAAGTAAGAAAGAAAACAAGAAAAGATAATAGAAAGACGAACACAGTCATCTCACCCATAATAGCAGAGGCGCTAACTCTTTAAAGTAATTAAAGAAATAATACCCAGGAATCTCGAGTCTAGTCCTCTGCAGACCACGTTACTATCATTCCTGCAGAAATAAGAAACATACTCCTGTCCCGTCAAGACACCTATCGAGATCTTAATCGATCTGCCGAGACAAATTAAGCCACAAAATTCTACAATCTGCTCTATTTCGACAAGTGTACCAAGGGAGGTCTAATCAATTGATTCATCAACTACACACTCTTCGCCAATTCTTCTCTTGTCAGGTGGTCTGCAACCTCGTTGCCACTCACACCAAAATGCTTTGGTACTTAACACATCTCTAGTCTGTTTCTGCTTAGAACTAGAACTCGAACTAACATAGTGCCCAGTCCGTCCCTTAAATAATGCTTGACTACCCACATTGATAATCACAATATCATAAGGCCAAATTTATTTCCAGAGCGACTTTGCTGCTCGGCCTACTCAGCCTTCGATACACCGCACTCGTTTGGGGTTCAACTGGTAGCAGACTGGAGTGCACTGCCTGATCCTTAATTTTGGTAACACGGGTGTCGGGAGCCCGAAGCTATGTATCACAACAGTCCTTAAAGTCAACATAACCCAAGTCATCGCTCAAATTTAGTCTGATTTACACGCCATGGAAACTTGGACACTTCCGATACCCTTCAAACAAAGAAGTCATATCCGGTATTTGATTGACGCCAGATTCTACACATAAAGGCAGCAATAGGCTGCCTAGGAATCATGTTCCATTTGAAAATTACACAGAGATTTCATATTTCAGTTGCACATACATTCATGGCAGATCATAATACGATCTGAAGCAGAGATCACCAATGCATCGTTTTTACGCTACTCATAAGTACTCATTAAATTTCGAATATGAGTGAGTCAACAGTATTGAAATTCAACTACTCTGATTCATTCGTACTCACTACAGCATTGATTTATAAGTACAGGTGGCAATGAGTATGAGTACAACGTTGACACCAAACTCATAACATTCGAAATATGTTTGATTCATACGCCTACTCATTCAGATTCATAAATTTAGAAAAATACTTACAATACTCATAAATGATTCGACTGATTCGTAGTTGTTGTTGAATTTACAACACAACCTTCTAGTGAGTATTGTAGATTCTTTTAAATGTTGAGTCATGGAGAGTCGAAATCAACAACATCATGCGTATTGTTAAGTATGAGTAAGTTAAGTACTTCAAACTTTGAATATGAGTAGTATGAGTATGATATTGAAATAAGTATGAATGCGTATAAGTATCAGAAATTATGAGTATGATTCGAATCTTCTCATCTTTTTGAATACTCATTGCTAATCTCTGATCTAAAGCAGACATACTATAGCAGGATGCAATTGTAGGAGAGGAAAACAAGAGGCTGAAATAATTCTTAATGCCGAACAAAATTTACTAACATAAATTTGTTGACTGAGAGTGGAAGAAGACACATAATTGGTTATTACAACCCTTCAATCAGGATTACAACCTAGCCTCTCACACTACTTATGTTGTGTGTGTTAATTTTATACACGAGTGGCGCGTTGTACAGTTTAAAATCGACTGCAAATGATAGATTTTTAAGCAGCTTTTTCATGACAATTTTATTTACTCGCAGAGTTTTTGCCAGAAATTTTGAAACAAAGTTTGAAATACCCATTGGAATCTGGGACCTATAGAAGATATTCTATAGTAAAACTCTAGAGCCAATCAAAATGGATCTCTGCAGTGCTGCAGTGAATAATCTCTGGTAGAAATGTTACAAAGAAGAATGAATTGATTTGTCAAATCTACTTAAAATTTTTTTAGGTGTACATACATATATTTTCGATGACTCGATGAATTATAAATGCTGTCTATTGAATAGTAATTAATCAAATTAATTAGAAACTAAAATTCCTACCCCCCACCTTAAGTGTTTACGAATTCATTCATATGTGAGTGGAAAAACAAGAGAACACCTGAATACGAGAATATTTTTCATGAATATTTAATAAAAAAGATTGACAAACTGACTGATTGATTGATTGACTGTTCGATTAAGCGGATGACTGGCTGGATGACAGTCCCTTTTGCAATTGGAAAAAGCTAATTCATTAATAATAAATACTATAGATTTTCTCTGTCTAATAATAGTTTAATTTGATAGTAAATTTATCAAAAAAAAAAAAAAAAAAAAAAAAAGTTTTCTATACATTAGCTGTAGGACAGTGTACTTATTTTGAAGGCTTTTCGTTTTGTATACTCTTCATATCGTATTTAGTTTGCTTTTGTATATGTATGTATGTATGCTTCAATTCATTAAATTCACAAAGGAATTTGGAAAATCAAGAAATAAAAACCATTCCTTTGTTATTTCATTGTGGTTTCCCTTTTCTTTTTTTTCACTTTATACTCACTTTTTTACACTTTTCTACAAAAAAAATTGTGCACAAAAACAACAGCTGGCCGTTTGACATTTTCACTGGGGATACAATTCGTTGTGTTTGCAAGAATTTCAGAATTTAATTAAAAAACCAGCTTGACTGCACAAATATGTGTAAATAATAGACGCCTTCAATTAAAATAAAAAATAAAAACAACAAAAAATTCTGCAGGAAAAATTTACAAAAAAAAAATAACGAAAAAAAAATAAACAAGCCGGAGAAAAGTCCATCAATTGTACAAGAGTATACATCGGTGTAATAAATATATTGAAAGATTGACGTTGACATTGATGTAAGAACAGTGGCTCAACAAACATAATTTTCGAAAGACAGTAATCTGCAACATATGTGTACATACGATATGTTTATGATCTTGAAATCGCCTTAATGTAGTAGGTAGTGTTTTGGCTTAATAGACGAGAGAATTCGTGGTTAATTTCGAACACAGCAAAATATTATAATCTTTCTTCGAAAACTACCTCTCAGCAGTCTTTCTGGCAAAAACTGTGAGAGTAAATAAAAATTGTCATGAAGAGTTCCTGAAAAATCTGTCATTCGAAGTCGACTTAAAACTGTAGGTCCATGGATATAATTAACACACACATTATGTGGTAATGTGCGAAACTAGGTTTTAAACCTGACTGAGGGATAGCCAAAG